>JAZKJV010010376.1:0-59122 GCA_037367405.1 Ottelia alismoides | reverse complement strand
TGATCTGATATGGTGTATGTCGACATCGGGGTCCACAGTGGACGGAGGCCGATCAGGGTCGACACGGTGAAGGCCCCTCAGTGGAATCGAATCGGAAAGGGACGAACTGATCAATGGAAAGCAGTATGGCTAGGTCCTGCCCTGGTGGTCCTATGGTGTGAAGGCGCAGACGTGTGAGCGGAAGAAGTGTGGTCAGGTCTGGCCTTGGAAGTCTCGTAGATGTCAAAGTGGAATGGGACAAACTCATCATCCTCGGAAGAAGTGTAATCGTAGTCGTCCTGCGAGGGCTCGTCCAGGTCAAAGTCAAAAGGCACAAAATCATCAGTGGAAGTATACGAACTCTGTTCGTCCTCAAGAGTTTCACCCGGATCATCTTTTTCATCAAGAGGCCAAAAATTGTGAAGGTTCACATCACAAGTAAAGATGATTGAGGACGTTTATGATGTTGCCCATTATTTTGAGAGACCTCATAAGGAGTATCCTGACATCATCTTGCTCAACAGGCTCGCTTGTATCATCAGGTATATCTTCATTGAGCCTAGTTGAGTCTCCTCCTGTGGGCATCATACCGCTCATAAGAGAAATGAAATCAGCATCATCACAATAAAGGGAATCATTGACAAGCCATGAAAACCCTACGTTAATCTGCGTGAATTAAGCTTTAATATGTCATTTCGTTGTAGGCGGGAATTCGGAATCAGATAAGAAATAACCACAAAATTTTATTCAATTTTTAATCGATGTGGTTTACGTTTATTTTACTAGGATAAGTCCCAAGGTCGAACTCAAGGAGGCAAAGGAACAACCTAGAATTTTGTCTATCAAAGTTTGGACACGATTTTTGAGGTGGTTTTTTTTGCTATTTTTAATGCAATTTTGGAATGCGGATGAAAATATGGCCAATTTTAAGGACTAGAAAATAAATATCAATAAAATGATGTCCAAAAATTATGAAAGTTGGCCAAGATGTAAAATATGCTGAAATGAATACACTGTAATTTTTTTTTGAATTTTTGGTTGCAAGATAAATATTTTATGAATTTATGAATGCAAATGCAGTGAATTTCAATTATTAATTATAATAAATATTAAACCTATTTATTTTCAAGGGATAAAATTATCCCAGATCTATCACTAGGTGATTGATCTCAAAAAATCCTAAACCTTAAAATATGAAATTTAATATTTATTAAAAAAATAAATATTGAAATATGCAAAATGATTTTTATAGGGCAAACTATGCATGAAAATGCAATTTTTTAGGCACAATGTTAAATACGACTAATTCTACAATCCGTGAATTTTTGGCAATTTTAAGAGCTATAGTTAATTACTTAGTTCGAAGCACAAGATGGGCAAAACATGTTAATTTTCGTAAGAACAATTATTATTAATTAACCACAGAAAATAAAATGATCACACGCATGCCATATTGTAGAGAATTAATTGACAAACATCTTTTAATTTTTAAATAACAAAATGATGCAATAAAGACTTTCAGAATAAAGGGGAAACATAGGGGTCTGCTTGCAATTACAATAAATAAATTAAAATAAAAATACACAAAGCGGGGACTAAAGTGTAAATACATATACCCTAAAGGGGTTAACTACAAAATTCCTAAAGGAACGCGTGCCCATCACATGCCCCCTTGGGTGGTGGACTTTTGCAAGATTTGGTGGGTTTCTAGGGGGTTGATTGCAAAGTTCCCCCAATGCACATGCCTCGCACGTGCGCGGAGGCCTCGGGCTTCGAGCCTGACTCCGGTGGTGGAATAGAGGCGGACGAACTGTTGAACCCGATGGAGCTGAAATGTAGGGTGGAGCAGGTGATTGGAGAAGGAATGGATCTCCGGCCGAGCGGAGTAGGCAAAGTCGACCGAGGTCGGCGGCGTTAGGCAGAGGCGTGGCTGGAGTGGCGGAGAGCAAGCGATGCTTCACGGTGTTGCGTCGATTGGTGGGGATCTGCTCGAAGGCGGAGGATCTGGAGGCCTTAAGTGGGGCTTCTTGGAGTTGAGGACGGAGAAGTCTGCGGCGAAGAAGCTGCTGGAGGCACGACGGTGGTGAGGTGAATGATATACGTTGGCTCGACGGCTGGAATCGCCAGAGTAGGAGCAGATGTGAAATGGAGGTGCAACGTTGCTATTCCTTGGATCTCACCGCGATTGAAGGCCCGAGTTGTCACCATTGGGATGCAATTCAAGGTGCTATCGGTGGATGCTTTGGAAGGTGGTGAGGTGGTGCTTTAATAAGGTCGAAGGGAGGCCCGATATGGAAGGGAATCGGAGAGGGATTCGATGAGATTGATGACGACGGTCGATCACGATCGTGATAAGAGGGGGATTTGATTGACGGGGGTGGTTGGTCATAGAAGGAAAGAAATTGGAGGGCGACGGATCTTGAAGTGGAAGGTGGTGGAGACGACGAGAATTGGGGGAAGACGAACGCACGTGCGGAGCGCGTGCGCTGGAGGCACGCACCCAGCACGTGCAACTCTTTTATTTATTTATTTTTAATTTTTTAATAAAAATTATTTAATTTTTTTAATAAAAATAAACAAAAATAATGCCAAAAATGGGTGACACGTGGCGGCTCCAGGAGCTGCCACGTGTCAGCCCTAAAAATCAGAAAATTAAATACAAAGAAAAATCTGGAATAAATAGCAAACAACCTCGGATCGAAATAATTTCTTCACAAAAGTTGCTCGTCTTGATAGATCTATAACTTTCATGAAGATACCAAAACCAAAATCGATCATTTGCATAAAGTGATATTTTTGGGGTACTCCATGTACATAGAATACCTTGATTTTTGGGTTTTCTATTTTTTATTATTTTTAAACAAGATAAAAATCCGTAAAAAATATGATAAAATCAAAGATAAACATTTACACATTAATCTAATTTTTTTGGATTTTTAATAATTAAGAAAATGAAGAAATAAAATAAAACACGAAAAAGATAATATTTGTACAAATTGTTAGTGAAGACTCGGACTCAATTAGTTTCTTTGATTTCAAGCTCAGTTTGGATTTGGATTTTTGCTCATTTTAATAAATATTTTATCAAAGAAAATAAATGAAAAAGAAATAAAATAAAATGAGTTAATTATGAAGATAAAATAATAGGTCAAAAACTGTTAAAATATAAAATGTACAAAAGAGGCCCAAAACCTAACTTTCACATACGAGCTCCGATTCACTTGAACTTGGTCTTCTTTTGAAGGAATTGAATGTACATTAGTTCAAAAGTGAGTAGGATCATATTAGACTTCGAATGAGGAGGATATCAAGGTTTTAGTCCAGAAACCCTAAAACTAGGATTTGGGTTTTTGGTCCACTTATTTCAGTTAGTGTTTTTTTGTATATTTCATTTATTCTTGTTAGTAATATGTACACAGTGGAGGTGGTTTTGAGTCATTTGAAGTTAGCATGAAATATTTAAAAATCATTGAAGTTAGGCTAATTTTACAGGCCATTTTTGGTTGGGATTTTGGCTTCTTATTTTGTACAATAATAAGTGGTAAAAGGAGATTCTTATGAATGCATGCATGAATGCTAATTATGCAGAATAAATGAAGAAATGGCAATGAATTTTAGGGATTTGAGATTAATTCATCATTTTTAGAGTGATGAATCTGATATTCATCAATCGTCTGAGAATAGTTGTGACTGGAGGGTGGGCTCTATCAAATGTACTTGCTCTGACTTTCTCTTCAGACTATTCGGATTTGGTTCAATCTGAGAAGGAATAGCGGACTTCCCTTTGATAAGCCCAGTGACATGATTTTTAAACTCATCCATTTCTCACCTAAATGCGACCTGCTGGTCGGCTATCAGACTAGCGAGATACTCGAGGGTTGGCTTCTCATGAAAAGGTCCATGACCCAGATGAGATGCCTCGATGATATTGAGGTTGCTGGTGGGCTGACTGTTGTTGTACTGGAGGATAAGACTAAGGATACTGAGCATGATATTTATTATTCCTCCACTAAGCAGGCTAATATTGATGAGGACATGTCTGATGATGCTCTCTGGCCTGCCCCATCTATGCATGTGGTTGTTGCTGGCAAGAAGTACCTTTTGAAGACTAATGGAAACTAGGATGATCATGACAGATTCCTGGTTGTTGCGACTGGTTGTACCATATCCCATTGACCTCAATCAATGGTTCATGCATCTTTAAATAAGACGGGGGGAATCGAAGCAAGCGATTGATCATTCTGGTACACCACCATCTTAGTGTCAGTTGATGGTATCTGCACGTTCTGCGGGTAAGCCAGAGACTGATGAGTCGGCTCAGAATGCACATGATAGATGTGTTGAACTGGTGGCTGTGGAAGAATGCCTAGATCTCTGCTTAATGGATCAGCTTGTGATCCGAAAGACTTTGTAGAATATGTCTGAATCTCTTGAAGACACATAATCTGAGTCTTCAGATCACTTAAATGTCTCTCAAGCTCGTCGATCTTGTCGAGGTTGTCCAAATTTTGGCACTTCTTCTCTATTATTTTCATGTGATCCAACTTCTGACAAATGATACCCATAACAGCTAATGAGGAATGAGAACAGATAGAAGCCGCGGAAGAAGGAGTCCCTTCAATTTGTGCCACTCGGGAATGTTGGTGGTAAGAAGGTGGCTTGTTCTGAGTGTAGAACCTAGTTTGGGACATCGTGGTATAATTTTCGACAATCTCCTCGTAGATAGCCCAGACTTGGTCCTCATGCTTGAAGAAATAGGTTCCATCGCAAGATGCATTCATCAGTCCTTGTAACTCAGGTGTCAACCCATAAAAGAAACTTTGTACTAGGTTCGTCTTCGAGATTTCATGGTGGGGGCATCTATGGATGAGCTCTCTGAATCAGTCCCATGCTTCGTGGAACTGCTCGTTCCCTAGCATGGTGAAGTTACTTATCATGGTTCTTACAGCATTAGTACGATCAAGTGGGTAGTATTTGTTCATATATTCTATTCATAGTTGCTCCCACGTCAAAACATATCTCCCCAAATACTTCAGCCAGTAGGCTGCTCTGTCCACAAGGGAGAATGGAAAGGTGATATGTTTGATCGTGTCCTCGTTGACATGCAAATCATGCACCGTACTACAGATCAACTCGAATTCATGTAGGTGCAAGTGCGGCTCCTCAGTAGAAAACCCATGAAACTTGGGCAGCAATTGGATTGTCTACATCCGGAGCTCAAAGTTACCATGAATGGCAGGGAGACAAATTCACCGTTGTGTGGTAGTAGCTCCAGGGTTGTAGAGCTTCTTCATCGTTCGATTAGGACCAAGTGGTGGTCTCTCCTCTTCACTCGATCTATCAACCCCTCAGCTCTTGGTTCTCAGCATCTGGATTGTCCCTTCTGGCTCTTAGATGTCAGCTCAGCCCTGACATCATTCATCAGTCTACCCTGCTCCCTAATATGGTTTTGCATAGTCTCGAGGGAAGCAAGTAGACTATTATTGTTTGCTTCCTGGTCTATTACTATAGAGGTACTCTATTGCAGCTACTACGGTCCTTTGCCAGCCATGTCGTCTGGAAAGGAGAACGAATTCAGATCAGGTTTTACTAGGTCAACATGTAACTGCTGAAGTTGATCGGGGTTCTCTCAAACTGAAGGTGATGATGATAATGGAGAAGAAGATGAAGTGGGAGAAGATCTTCTAGGGTCGGAGTCACACTTGGAAGAGGAGATATGATTGGACTTTGGTTGGGAAGAGGGATATCCTGAACTGACTTAGATGAGTGGGCATGTGCACGAGAGAGACGATCGGCCAAAGTTGACCGAAGCGATCGAATACCCATCATCTTGACTAGAGATAATACATATGATATGATTGACTGCTAGAGATCTCAAAAATTTAGGATTCACACCACAAAATCAAATACAAAGCAATACCCCGATTTCACCAACACAACCCGATGATGACTGTGAAAGTTCGGTCGTTTATCTTTTCAGTTTTAGAGTTAGTTGGCAACGCAAGACTTTTCACAGATTACTCGAGCTGATAGGTGCATGAACTTCCCGAAAGACTGACCCTAGTTCATACAGCTAGTTGCACCTACTTTTAGTCAGTATTGGAGTAAGTAACAGACTATTTCCGACTACCCGTTTTATTTGAGGACGGAGCCTTATGCAATGTCCTATAAACCGCCCACTATGCTAAGGAAACTCAGACAGTTTCTGACTACCCGAGAGTCCTCACGAAGAGTAGCTAACCATTTATAGATCAGTAGTCTTTTAGACAATTCGAGATTTGGCTATAGTCTTATGGGTCGTCCCTTACTCACAAATCTCGAGAGTACCTACAATTAATTTGCTGAGGATTGCTCTCCCAAATCAACTGGAGCCCATTATGTTTAATTTGAAGTCAGTTATATTTAGCAGTCCTTATTCTATTTTGATTATCACTTTTTTGAATCTTTTCACAAATGTCTAACGGATTTTTGTCTTTTTGTTTGTCCTAAGTGAACAAACAACTAGGTTGTGCATCCTAAAATCTAACTATGGATGTGAGATAAAACAAGCACCTAGCCTTGAAAAATCATGGAAAACGACAAGAAAACACGATGTGAGAAAACCGCAGTGGGTTCCCTATTCCCCCAGGTGCATGGCACCTAGTGGAACAGACCCTGAGAAGAAGGGAGGGAGGTACAAGTCAGGGTTCCCTTAAGGGAGGGAATACAAAAAGTAACAAGAAATTTGTCTCTATGGTTCTCAGTTGTGATGCTTGAAACCTGCTGCATAAATCAGAAACAAAAGCTGTGAAGTAAAAAATGCGAGAAACTAAGATGGCAAAAAGGAGTACAGAAACCCTAAACCTAAGGTCTCTAAAGTCTATGCTAGCACTACTTCCCAGGAAACGGTGACATCTGAAAAACTACCCAAACCTACTATTCCACAATAAGAATAGTGTCGTTGTGTCAGTGGGTAATTTTTACAGAAAATTTATTTGCTTTTATTTATACTCATAAACGTAGATGTGTATAGCATTAAGTACGGGAGTGTCAAACTCAGGGAGGAAAATTATTTATAAACTAAGGTAAATTAGTAAAAAAAATTAAGGTATAAAAGGTTTACTAATTTTTATTTATTTTTAAGTATTTTCTGGATTTTTATTTAATTTTTTTGAATTTTATGTTGTTTTTAAGCTTTTAATATACCTATGTAAAAATATAGTATAGATTTTATATTTTTATATTTAATTTAAGTTTTATGTGTTTTAAGTTTTTTATGTAATTTTAAAAAAAATTGTAATTTTTATTTGCCTTTTTAAAGTTGAAAACTTATTTTATATTTGAAAATAGATTTTATTTTTGATTTTAAAAATATTACAAAATAAGAAAAATATTTTATTAGAAAATATAGGAAAATACCTTTAAAACAATATATTTTATGTTTTTATATGATTTTTGCTTAATTAGTTATGATTTTTCAAAGTTTTTATGTATGATGAGAAATATGGTAAAATATACTATAGATAATTTTTATATAATTTTTAAAATGTTTTTATATTTTTATGTGTTTTTATAAAGTTTGTTATATTTTTAAGTGTTTTTAAAATTTATGTTTTTTTGTATTTTTAAATGATTTATTAAAAATGGAAATAGTTTTATTTTCAAAATATGATTTAATACTATATATAGTATGATATATGATATGAATACATATTTTATACTATTTTATATTTTGTATTTTTTTTATTGTGTATCATGTATTAGATGATATACAGATACATGGATATATGTAATTAATAGAAAATATTGAAGTGCGTGGAAATATGCAAAACTTTAAGGGACGCGTACGTAATTGTAGAGATAGTTGTTCGTCTTTGTGTCTTTTATTATATTTCAGTTTCTTTATGTACCTCTCATGTAATTTACCCAAGGGCTCTCTCCCTATATAAGAGACCCAAGGGCTCTATGGAATGAATCATCGGAGTATTCTAACATGGTATCAGAGCCATGACCCTAACCTAGGGTTCTCCATCTCCACCGCCCCCCCCCCTCAGTCTCATGAAGTCGTGTGGTAAGAAGCATATTCTTACCGAGGATGAACCGCCGGAGAAGACAGGGATCTATGCCTCATGGGAGGCTGATGATGCGTACGCAAAGGTGTGGCTCTCAGGTACGCTGACGACGGAGATAGCGAATGATGTCCTTCACCACCCCACCGCTAAGGCGATGTGGGATATTTTGGCTATGACGTACTCTCAGGTCCGCAATGAGACGAAGATGCTCCAGTTGCAGCATGATATATTTACCACGAAGCAGAATGGGAAGCCTCTTCATTCCCTGTACACGTCACTTCGTGGCATGTTCGAGAAGCTCTATAGCACCATTCCGCTTACAGCCACGCCGGAACAGCAGAAGACGTTCCGCAACGCCACCATGGTTGGCGTATTACTCGCTGCCCTGGATCCGGAGTACGAGGCAGCACGCGCTCAGATCCTAGCAGATGCCACCATCCCACCGATGGAAGAGGTATACAGGAGGCTCAGTCGTGTACCCGTTCCGTCCAATACAGCAACTGCGACTCCGTCAGCAATGGTAGTTTCCAGGGGACGTGGTGGTTCATCCTCGTTTCGTGGCAGGGGAAGTGGTGGACGTGGCCGCGGAGGCCGCATACGCTCTACGTGCTCATTTTGTCGCCGCAATGGTCATTCGGAGGATACATGCTATTCCAAGCATGGTTTTCCTCCTTCCGCACGAGTTGTTGATCATGTTCAAGGTCCACCAGCATCTACTCCAGATCACAGGTTCGAAGAGTTGGTGGCACGACTTCGGGATATTATGCCACAATCATCAACATCAGAGGGTGCAGACGTTTCTGATGTTGCGGCTTCGGCGTCAGCTAGTACATCGGCCTCAGCCAGTGCCTCAGGTAGTCCTTCAGCCTCATTTCATAGTCATGACCTTACATGATGGATTGTCGACTCTGGAGCTACCCATCATCTATGCCGTGAGAAAGATATTCTGCAGTCCTACAGAGCTGTTCAGCCAGGTCGCTCTGTACTCATTGCTGATGGCACTCAGTCTCCTATCATCGGTCAGGGGGAGACAGCTTTGCTACCCTCTATGCACTTACAGAATGTGCTACATGCTCCAGAATTCTCTATGAACCTCTTATCTATTAGCCAGATTACACGTGATTTGCACTGTCGTGCTATTTTTGATCGATCGTCTGTTATTTTTCAGGACATACTGACGGGCAGGGTGATTGGCTGTGGTTCTGAGCACAATGGCCTTTATCGTCTCATTCGTAACTCCTACGCTGGCGTCTCCTTGCATTCCCAGGCCTCCGTTTCTCCGTACACCTGGCATCTTCGGTTCGGTCATCTGCCGCTGCAAAAGATGCGTCACCTCCTGCCTCAGATATCTCCGAGTTCCTCTTTTCGATGTGAAGCATGTCAGTTAGGGAAGCACCATCGGTCTAGCTTCCCCGGTCGTCAGAGTCGGAGCAGTAGCTCCCCGTTTGAATTATTTCATATAGATATTTGGGGTCCAAGTCGTGTCCCGGATCATCAGGGGCACAAGTTCTATTTAGTTGTGGTTGATGATTTCTCTAGAGTGTCGTGGACTTTTCTTCTTAAAAATAAATCTGAAGCACGAAATGTTCTTCAAAATCTAATTAATGAAGTCCAGAATGTTTTTTCATCTACTGTTAAGTATGTGCGTACTGACAATGCATTGGAGTTCTGCACTCGCTCTCTTGCTAGCTTCCTTTCATCTAAAGGCATTGTTCACCAAACCACATGTGCCTACACCTCTCAACAAAATGGGGTTGCAGAACGAAAACATCGACACTTTCTTGATATTGCTCGCACATTACTTATCCAGAGTTGTGCTCCATTAACTTTTTGGGGGGATGCTATACTTACTGCGTGCTATCTGGTCAATCGAATGCCTACAACTGTTCTTGGGGAAAAGTCTCCAATCTCTGTTCTCTTTCCTGACAGAGACTTGTTTACACTGACACCTCGGGTTTTTGGCACTGTTGCGTTTGTTCACCGCTTATCTCCGGGGCTTGATAAGCTATCCCCTAGGGCTATCAAGTGTGTTTTTGTGGGTTACTCCAGGACTCAGAAAGGATACCGTTGCTATGACCCTGTCCATGGCAAGTACTATGTCACTGCAGATGTTACATTTTTCGAACCTGTCACGTACTTCTCCCCTGCAGGTGACAGATTGGTCTCCTCCACATCATTAGATTCCAATGTCTATGTTCCACCACCTCCAAGCCTGGGTCCATCCTCTACTCCACCGACACCAATATCACTACCACCACCACCTCCTCCGCCACCACCCCCACTTGTCCCTTTCCCTAAGGTCTACACGAGACGGACAGGCTCTGCTCAAGCTACGTGTCAACCATCCAACACGCCTCAGGTATGTACTGATGTTAACACTGATGATGGGTTAAATAATGCACCTGTGCAGGAGCTTTTACCACAGGAGGAGGACCAACCAGTCAGCACTGCTTTGGATGACTTGGACCGGCCTATTGCTCATAGGAAGCAGCGAAGACAGTGTGCCTCATATCCCCTGGACTCTCATGTCTCCTTTCATCGTCTCACTGGGGATTTCCAGAAGTTTGCTGTTGTTGTATCGTCAGTGGAGATTCCACGGACTTATCAGGATGCCATGAAGACTGAATGCTGGCGTCTAGCAATGGAAGAGGAGATGCGCGCCTTGCAATCGAGAGGGACTTGGTCTCTTGTCCCTATTCCTCCAGGTGCATCTGTGGTGAGTTGCAAGTGGGTATTTACGGTCAAATATCATGCAGATGGTCGTCTTGACAGATACAAGGCCAGGCTCGTAGCAAGAGGGTTTACACAGACATATGGGGTAGATTATTTGGACACCTTTTCACCTGTGGCGAGGCACTCTACACTTCGCATCCTTCTATCGGTTGCAGTGGTACGTGACTGAACCATATTCCAGCTTGATGTTAAGAATGCTTTCTTGTATGGTGATCTACAGGAAGAAATCTACATGCAGCAGCCACCCGGGTTTGCTGCTGAGGGGGAGACTCAGAAGGTGTGCAGACTTCATAAGGCTATCTATGGCCTTAAACAGAGTCCTCGAGCATGGTTCCAAAAGCTCTCCCAGCTTATTGAACGACAGGGGTTCAGAAGATCAAATGCGGACCACTCACTGTTCGTCCGGAAGACCCCTAGAGGTACCATCGTTGTTATGGTATATGTTGATGACATATTGGTTACTGGAGATGATGCACAGGGGGTTGAGATAACCAAGTCTATATTGGGCAGCCAGTTCATTACAAAGGATCTAGGCACACTACGGTATTTTCTGGGGATAGAATTTGCAAGAAATGCACAAGGAATGGTGATGACTCAAAGAAAATATGTCACAGACTTGCTAGTTGAAACAGGAATGACTGGATGCAGACCTTCAAGTACACCTATGGACCCGAGTATGAAGCTGTACGATGATGATACCGAGGAGGTGGACAAGAGAAGGTACAGAGAAATGGTGGGTAAGCTCTTATACATCACAATAACTCGACCGGATATTGCCCTTGCAGTAAATCGGGTGAGTCAATTCATGGAGCAGCCGAGGCAAGTACATATGGATGCCTTGTACATGATACTGAGATATCTGAAGTCTTCCCCAGGCACAGGGTTGCTATTCAAGAAAGGTACAGATCTGTCTATTTCCGCCTGTGCAGATGCAGATTATGCAGGATGTCCACGAGATCGTAAGTCTACTTCTGGATTTGCTATCTTCATAGGAAGTTCTTTAGTCTCTTAGAAAAGCAAGAAGCAGACCGTTGTGGCAAGATCCAGTGCCGAATCTGAGTACAGAGCCATGGCACAGGCAAGCACAGAAATGATGTGGGTTAAAGCAGTTTTAGAAGATCTGAATGTTGATGTTCCCTTGCCTATGAACCTGCAATGTGACAATCAGGCAGCATTATTCATTGCCAACAATCCAGCCTTCCATGAGAGAACAAAACACATAGAGGTGGATTGTCATTACACTAGGGACATGATTCAGAAGGGCTTCATCTCCACGTCTCACGTCAGTTCAGAGGACCATACAGCGGACATATTCACTAAGCCATTGCTCAGAGGACCTTTCCAGAGATGTTCTTCCAAGCTGAGCATGATAGATATCTATGCTCCATCTTGAGGGGGAGTGTAGAGATAGTTGTTCGTCTTTGTGTCTTTTATTATATTTCAGTTTCTTTATGTACCTCTCATGTAATTTACCCAAGGGCTCTCTCCCTATATAAGAGACCCAAGGGCTCTATGGAATGAATCATCGGAGTATTCTAACAGTAATTAACTCAGATTGCCACGTGCTCCTGTATGCAATTTCAAGAAACACTGAGGATCGTAGTGCAATTTCACCAAAAATCACATTCCCACGCACGTGCCTCAACCGTCCCTAGACTTGGTTGTTATAAAAGAAATCCAGGGGGCATTTCACAAAATCGCCCCAAAAGTATCCACGTACACGTGCTTCGTGCGTGCACCGTTTAAGATGTAAAGCGGTGGGGCAACGAGACTCCAGTGGTGCCAACATGTGTACGGCTTACAGTCGTGCGATGAAGCTCGAGCGATCGGTTAGAGCTACTTTCCCCAATCGAACAACAGCTTGCAGGTGACCCGAGTCGATCTCATGTATTCTTCCCAAAATCGAGCAACGATTTGCAAATGGCAGAGCTCTTAAGTTGAGCGGACCGTGAGACCACAGGTGAATCTCCAGGTGGTGGATGTTCAAGGCACAAGTCTGATGGGATCGACGGTTCACGACTGCAGGTGGTCGATGTCTATGGTTCCTCGTGATCCACTATGGTCTGCTGCTCGTGCAGATGCTCGATGATGCGTTACCATACTATTCGATTCAGATTAATACGCTGAAGCTCATTTGCGTCTCCAGTGAATATTATTCCCTCAATGGATCTCGATGCCCAATGATGCTCTGATCCCCAATGGGCGGCTTCGTTCTCGATGCAACAAGGCCCACGCGTTTAGTTTGCTCGATCGGACTCCAGGAGTTATGTGCTTGCGCATGCAAGTAAGATTTGACTTGAGTATGCGGCTCGATCCAAAATGGGAAATGGAAATGTGAATGAAAAGCTTCGTCGGAGGTGGGGGAGATGAAGCTAAAGCTTCGACTACCTTGTGCAGCTGAAGATGACAGGTGTGTGGGATAGAATAGCAGGTGAAGGGGGAATAGATGATGATATCGGATGTTTGACACGAATAGGAGAGCAGAGGATACGAGAGGCATTGAGAAGAGAAGAGAGAGGAGGAGAAGACAAGAGATGGAGATGAGGAGATAGAAAGGACAAACTTGGAAGCGGAAGAAGTGGACGATGTTGATGGAAGATGACGCTGGTGGTGCGGAACTTGGTGGAGCTCCGCTGGATCTTCGCCTCTACCCATGGCAAACGAGTAGGCTCGGGCGCACGGTGGAGGATCTCGCCGACGTTCTCCCCAAACCTCGCTACAATGAAGATAAGCTCCTGGAGTTGTCATCTCCTCTGAGATTACTCGGAGCTCACAGGCAAGAGAATGAAAATGGTGGATGGATCAGAGCTCGAAGGGGTATGGACCTATATATAGTCGATGTTCCTTAGAGCCCACACAAAGTGGTGCGGTCACCGTAGACGAGGTGGCATCACCGGAAGCAGTTAGGCTACCGGCCTAACGATCGACCGGTCGAGATATTGGGAGCAAAGGAGGCGCGAGAGGAGGAAGAGGAAGAAGATGAGGAAGGTGCAGGGAAAGAAAGTGGGGAAGAAAGGGGTTCCGCGGGAGAAAGGAAAAAAGGAAAAGGGAAAATTTAATTAATAATTAAATTAATAATAAATAATAAATAAATTATATTAATACTAAATAAAATTAAATATGAATAATCAAATACTAAATAAATAATTAATTAAGTAAATAATTAATAAATAGTTAATAGATAAAAATAATAAGTAAATAAAAAATATTAATTATTTAATTAATTAGTTAAATAAATAAGTAAATATTTTTTATTTATTAATTAGTAATATAATATTAATAAAATATATAGATATAATGAAATGGTATATATTAAATAAGATATAAACTAAGATACAATGTATAATGTATACTAATATGGCCCCAGAACCCACTGTTTGCATATTAACTTCGATTTTAACAAAATTAGTGTCTAATTCTATAAAACGAACTTTAAAAGTGACTACGCCCAATTCGGAGTCCACATGGCTGAGTTACGAGGTCTGGAAAATTTAGGTCATGGCTTTGTGGCTTCAGGATTTATTGGTATTTTAACTTAAGTTATATTTTTATATTTTTCTACTAATTTTTAGAAACTCATTAGAGAAGAAATTAACTTAAATGGTGTTAAGGATAATTAATTAGAAAATCAGGAAGTTTCTACATGTAGTACATAGAGACAAAGAGGCCCAAACGCTAAAACTCACCCATTTTATTCTAATATTTTTTTGATATTTTTAATAAATAGTGCCAGTTATAAAACGAAGTTTAAAAGTGAGTTTGGTCAATCTAGAGTTCTCTATAAATAGGTATGAACCTTGGAAGTCGGCTTTATGGCTTTTTCAGTTCATTGTAATATTTTATTTCTTAGTTAAATAATTTTTCAGATATTTTATAAAATAATATTTATTTTTATAAACAACATTCATGAAGAAAATATTTTGGTTTAAAATGATCTTGATGATAAATAAAATAGGTGAAATATTTATAAGGTGGAAAATGTGTTTATGTATAATTATGGTCTAGGTTTTCTGGACATTTTAATAGATTAAGATCCTTATCTCCCCCTACTTGTTTATTTTGTCGATATCAAGTCAATATTGACCCAGTCTCAGGGTTAGGATCAGTCTGTATATATTTTATATACATCCTTCTTTTCTTTTCTTTTTCATATTTTTATTTATTGGATAAAATAAGTTTTAAATATATAATATTAATAAATGTGTTTAGAATGTTAATTAGTGAGAATTTTGAATATTTACATGCATTTTATCAAGGATTTTAGCCAAAATGAAAGAATATGGCGATGAATCATAGATTCATCAATTGTTAATTATTGAGAAGTAGATGTTATTTAGGTGTGTTTAACTAGGGATTTCAAGCCAAAGAGAAAGAATAAATATGTCGAATTGAGAGTTCATCACATATGTGCATGATATAATTTAGGAAATATTTTTCTTATTCAGTATACATTCACATATACAATTTTCATGAATAAAATATGTTAATTTGTAATGATCTTGATGATAAATAAAATAATAGAAGTTTATATCCTTTGTGAATAGAATACATATGTGCACTTAATTATCTATATATTCTTAGATCTTTATAAGTTGTTGACCCTATACCCCCTACATTATTCTCTTATCGACAGGGTCAATACTGACCTCATCTCGGTGTCAGGGTCAGTCTATACATATGATACTTATGTACCTTCTTCTTCTTTTCTCTTTCCTTTTTCTTAGTTTGCTATTTTATTTGGTTAAATAAGTGTTAGCTCTGCATTTTTAACAAATGTGGATATATTGTTAAAAGATGAAAATTAGTGAACAATTAGATATATTTTATCAAAGATTTTCCTCAAAATGAAAGACTAAAGGTGATAGATCATGGATTCATCAACAAACATAGATGAAAGTTTTGCAACCATCTTGTGGGCAATTAGCTTGTGAGGAATGGTGTTTTTTAAGGAGAGATTCTGTGTTGAAAATATTGTTAAACATGCCAAAGTCCTTTGAGATTATTGGTCTTTGTTATTATGTCATTACACCATTTTTTCTTTCAGTTTTTTCATGAACAGGATTTAGAGTCCACGAATAAATGCATTATTCTACCACACAACTAAAACATATTTTACGAAAAGGTGCACTTTGAGTCAGAAAAACAGTTGATGTGAGGTGAGGTAGGCTTTTTACACCTTAAGGCACCTGCCTCAGCAAGATATAAGCATGCACCTTACAAGGCCAAAGGCGATTGCGAGTGTGGCATGTAAAGAGGCGAGTCTAAGGCATACATATCGACTTTGAAGTGCACCTAATTGTCCATATGCAGTTTATGTGAGATATCTCTCCTTTGCCCCTAAACTGAGCCATGTCTTATTTTTTGTGAGGGAAAAAATCCATTTGGTGTAGTCACAGCCCATTGCATCCATTGTTACTCTTGTTCTTGGTTGCCACTCATCGTTGATGCATGTTTTTGTTGGTTGCAACCCATTGTCCGAGTATTTCTGAATTCTCTCACCCTCTCTCGGCATCTCCTTCTCTTACCCCAAACTCAAATTATCGCCTATAGTTTTTGGTACCTTTGTATATTGTTGTAATCTTTATTTCTATATTTTAACTAGTTTAATCTTTCTTGTGAATATGCAAGTATAACAAGACATTATCTTTTTGGTACTTTTTGATTAGTTTTTTGTGAGTCCCACATACATCTTGCTATCGATTGAATGCCTATGCTTAAAGAACCAATCTTTAAAGAGTTTGTTAGCCTTTTGAAAAGCATAATTTAGTTTATTTGTACATTTGTATAGTCAAACAACGTAAATTTGATTTCACATTAACATTTATCACTTTTCGATGTTAAAAGAATCACACTAAAAATCTTACAAGAGCTCTAGGTGCTTAAGTACTTGTGTTATGGACTTTATTTAGCAAAGCATATGTCAGTATATTCATAACTTGGAGCACAACCATCGTGGCATAAGTTCAGTCATGGATACAAACAGTGGGGGTTTGACCCCAAGTTCCCAACAAACCTAGGGAAAAAAATGGAACAAAGTTCCACAAACTAAAAAGAACAAAGCAAGGACTGGAGAGGCAACATGAGTTGGAATCTGCAGTTGGCATGCTACACAATCATCCCACAAAAAGAGAGCTGGCTTTGATTACTTTCCTCTAGAGCGAAAATTCATCGAGCAAACTTTGAGGATAATCTCACAAATAGAAGGTAGAGAATCAGATATCAGATAGGAAGTCAGAGGCAAAAATGAACACCACCTTAAGGGGTAGGTGTTTTTCCTCCCAACACCTTTCAAGCACACCATATGCGCGGGGTCCACAGAACAATCTTGCAGTATGAAAGTTCATCTCTAACGATAAAGAAGAGATTAGAAGCTCATTTCAGTAGCTGACTATGGGCCATTTTCAAAAGGTTACTCAGTAAATCACATCCAAAAGGAAATATATAAGTGATTCCACTTCATTGAGATAGAAATAGTAAATCAAAGCTAAACTAATCCTTCTCCACTCCCCCCACCGGCACTGAACCTTTGTAGTTCTGTAGAGGCCGGTTGTAAAAAGGTGAGTGCTCTGAAAAATTCGATCAAGATCGAGCGGTTCACACAAAATCTGGATATTTTTGAGCCATTGCCATGTGAACCGCTCGCAGCTCGGAACACCCACCTTTTTATAGCTGGCCTCTGTAGTACTGCAGAGGATCCCCCACTCCCTTCATAGTTTCTTGTTCCATGATTTAATCATGAAAGAAAAGCCAGGAGAAGTAGCTGATATAAGGAGGTGTAAGAGTGTTTAGGTATACGCTGGTGTATTGTCTTCAATACCATCATTCATCAAATGAAGATAGCGGTTCCTAGGTGTGAAACTCTTATTTCCCAAAAACTCGCCTAGAAAGTTTCAATTTTGGTTAAAGATTTAAGTAATCATTATAAAAAATTTCACCCTTGGTAGGGTGTAATTTTTCAACAACGTTTCCCAGCGTTGTGGCCCAACTAAAAGGTACCTTCATGTACTTGTAACTTACATGTATATGTGCTAAAGGATGAGAAACTGTAGACCTACTTGGAAAAATCACATGCTCGATGTAGTCCTTCATAAAAGGATATACATGTAGCATTGAAGTTACGGATAGGGCCTTTCCAATGCTGTCTCGAGCATAAGATTGAGCACCAAAATGGATCGATCCGTGAGATCCCTAGTATGACAACCGCAATCTTTCTCAAATTATGATCTAGTCAAGTAACCAAGTCATTACCATCTTTTAGTGCTCGTCGATACCTTTCCTGCGAGTCCAAGAATGTCAAAATCAGAGTTCGTATGAGAAAGTTATACGGTAAATACAGTCGAGTTGCAGATAATTAGATCTGGATCCGAACCAGGTTAGCCCCTATATAAGTGGGTGGCTAAGCCAAGTGGGTCAGACCACTTGATACATTGCTCGTGCACCACCACCCCAGCTCCACCGCCAAAGGAACTTCCGACCACTGATCTGAAGTTCAAGCGCATCATTTCGAAAAGCACGGAGCGAGGATCGTTGTGGACACGTTTGTGTTCCACGAGAAGCTACGAAACTCTCTTTCCATGTGAAGGAAAGTCATTAGAGAACATTCCCATAGGTACATATTTCACCCTCCTCTTGTTGTCGAATTCATGCTGTATTCACACCACGAGTTGTGGATAGTATTTGGAACACGTAGGTGGTGCCGGTTTTCGTATTTCAGAGGATTTTACGCCAAAAGTTGGATTTTATCACATCATACTTTCGCGTTTTCTTATTGAATGGAAGAGTGCATGCGAAAAATAAGAATATGTGGGTGATGTAGGTAACACAATGAACATGGGGGTGTGATTTATTTCACGATCGGAGCAACTTCACGGATGTCTCCGGAGATGGATCCGGCTACTATTCAAGCACATGATTCATCATGCCAGCCTAAAATGATCGATCGTATATGTTTTATTGATCGATCATTATGGGACTGTAGATCCAAACAAACCTATGTTTTATGAAAATAGGCTTTGAAAAGATATGGAATCATCTAGGTATATGTTAAATATATGGAATAACTGTAATAAGTTTACAAATAATTGGTTTGGATCGAATTAGACTGAAACTTGATGTGGTGAGCCTTGGTAAGTTGAGAGCATCTTGTGCATCAAATCAGTCGGTCATGGGGGATATCTGAATCTGTATATTTACATCTTGTGTTCATCGGACGCCTTTCCCATTGCGTTCTTATCCATGCCACGGTGATTGATCTTAATTGGCATGTGGGTAGTGGAGTAGTTGCTGCCAAGGGAGGGACATGCACCCTTGGGGACCTGAATAGAAAGTTAGATGCCACGAACCTGACAATTGCGTTGGTTGGGATGGCATGTTCCTTGGCACACTGAGGAGCCACCACATGGTGTTCAATCTTAGTAGTTGTGTGCCTTCAGCCTAGTGCTTCGAGGGCCAAGTAGTTGTGATTGGTATTCACTGTTTAGCTTGTTCACTTAAGGTTAAAACACTTGTACTGGATGGTGTATGCCACATTGATTGGTGTTCCAGGTGGAAGCACTAAGAAGGGAGTTCCGGAAGATATGCTTATTGAAATTGGGAAATAAAATAAGTGTCATGTCCATATGTTGATGAATGTTCAATTCATCATTTTTATTATTTCATTTTGGCTTAAAATCCTTATTAAAACACGTGTAAATTCTCATTAATTAATAGTCTAACATCAATTATTAATATTGTATAATTATTACTTATTTCTATCCAAATAAAAGAATAAAGAAGAAAAGGAAAAGAAAGAAGTTGAAGGCTATACAAATGAAATAAATTCAGTCTGACCCTGACTCTAAGAGTAGGTCAAATGTTGACCTAATTAACAAGGAATAAAGTAGGAGGAAATAGAATAATTAATTTATAAATATCTCAGAAAATCAAAATAACAATGTACATTTTCATCTCATACAGTATGCACATATCTTATACTATTTTATTTATCAACAAATGAAATAAAATAAAAATGTTATCTTCTGGAAACTTGTACATAAAAATATATTTTAAATAATAAAAATATTTGTAAAAATAAATCTTGTATAGAATAAAAGGTACAACACTTAGAAAAGTCCTAAAACATGACTCGAAAGCTTAATATCTACTCCATATGAGTACAAAATGGATCACACTCACTTTCATTATGTTTAAAATAAAATAAGCTTTACAGTGAAAGTGATTTCATAAATTTTTAGTTAAGATATGAAAGACAACTTTTTGGGATGTTGATATACATGTACATATCTATATTACATGTATATATTTTATTCTTGATATTTTATTTACATTATATTTTTAAATGTTGTGTACATATTTTATGTTAATTAAATAAAATATGAATAAAAGTAAAAAAAATTAAAAAGAATAAATAAATTTACATATCAATAGTTATATATACTATTGAATAAAATCACATAAATAAACTAATAGTGTATTTAAACCCCTTAAATTATCCTACAAATAAATAAACTATACAATAACAAGTGTTTTTTTGTAAAAAAAACAATTAAATAAAAATAAATATACATTATATATAATTAATTTATACATATAAATACATGTATTTTATTTAGTTAACCATTTAAATTGATTTATTTAATTTATTAAAAATCGCTTAAAATGGTTTATTAAATTATAAAAATTTTATGTTAATAATTTTTAAATTTAAAGTTATTTTCTAATTTATTTTGTTTTGCTTTTATTAATTTTATCATTTTCTTCTCATCATTACTCATACTAGGCCTTGTTTAACTAGACTCGGGTGCATTGACCGACCCGGTCAACTAAACCCCCTCTCTCTTGGCTCGATTCCATTCTGTGATCCACCTTTCTTCTCTGATTTTTCACATCCAAGCCTAACCATATTTCACCTAATCTCTTTGCTCCGATTAGCATCCTTACGATTTAGATCCACACCCTATTGTGTTTGCCCCGATTGGCCTCAATTCCCATGCTCATTTTCAATTTGAAATTTGCCTCTCCTCGCCCTATAAATCTCACTCTAGGTGCCCATTTCCATTTTGATCTATCATAGACAAATTTTATCCCATATTTTGATCACCTGGAGCGAGGGCATCATGATAGGAAGACATCTCCATCGATAAGGAGCATGAGAGAGTTTTATCAACATGATCCAATTGCCGGCCACCATCTGGGAGCTGCAATCAGCCTCTTCAGTCTATCATATCTAAATTGAAGCAGCAACTTCACAACTCCACCCTATTTCATCAGCAGGTAATCATATACTCTTGATTTCAATTCTTTTTTCAAACATTCATTTTCATTTAATTCCATCTCAATTATAGGAGTGTCAAATTCGAGCTCTGATCATCAGATGAAAGGAGTTCTTCTGTATTTATTACCTCTAAATCAATCCTCCAATTTGTCTGCAACATCACACACTTCTCTATATGGCCAAGATCCTTTCTCCTCTCAAATCAGACCAGAATTGGGAGATTGATCTCCGATCCTTCACCATCCACAAGATATCTTCATCCAATAGCCATTTTCTTCACCTAATAACACCAGGTCGAGGCTCGGAAGGCTTTGAACCTTCATACCTTGCTTGTAGGTGCTTGAGGGATGCGTGTGGAACTTGAATCAACCATCACCTGGAGATTCAACAGCATGAGGTATAGCATCATCTCCAGGTCTCTTCCCAGCAAGACCTGGTCCACGATTCATCCTCCATTCAACCCGGTGGATCAGCAGGAGTGGATCGAGCATTTCAAACCTCTAATCTAAATTTGATCGAAGGAGATTAGAACGATAGAAGCTTATCAGTGTGCCATTCTTCCTATTTCTTCTAACCCACTTACCTATTGTTCGATGAAGAAGGAGGGGCTCTAGATCATATCCAAGCCACACTCTCGCGCCCAATTTCCAAATGCGAGATCAGATTCGGGAGGAGGGATCCAGACCGTTCACCGCCTTTGTCGATCCTCGTGACCAACACGCTTCCTTAGTGATTTTGCTCCTATTTTTGTGCACTTTGTTCTATTTCATTAAATCCTTTATCTGTGAACAAATATTTTGAAACAATTGTACATTAATCCTTTAGTTTATTATATTTGCAATTAAGTCCCTCTGAGCTAATTCTTACGTGTATAGCCACATGTTTGTTAGATAATTTGCATATATTACCTAGAACAGTAATTTTGTTAATAAATCATGTGAAGTTTTCCTATTTTTGCATATTAGCCCCTCCGCTATTGTGCTTGTGCTTGGCACGTGATTATTTGGTTTAGTTGCATAATTGCTTCTCGATTTTTCTATTGTGTTAATAATTGATCTCAAACTTCATAATAATCGTATTTATACCGCTACTAGTATGGATCACAGGTAGATTCACGTGTATCATTGGATAAATACATATTTTGCCTTGGATTTAATTAGTTAATAAATGCTCTAATACTTTTCATAATTACACTGAGGTCCATATAAATCTGCTTTTTATTTTCATTTTTATTTTACTTGGACTAATTAGTCTTTTTGGTTTAAAAAATCCAAAACATATAGTAAATACTTAATAACTATATCTAGATCCAGTAATTTCAATTTCATAAATTAACTTTATTTTTAAATTTTAAGAATACAAAAACAAATTTAAGCTCACTATTTGAACTTTAAAATTTCATAAAAATTCAGAAAAACTTTGAAATATTCTGAAAAGCTTTGAAACATTTGAACAAAAATTCAAACGGAAAACCTAAAATATTGAATATTAACAAAAAACTTAAAAATAATTTAAAAACACATAAAAATTGAAAAATTGCATTCTTGGTCTTGTTTAAAAAGGTTAAGAAAAATTTTTTATATAAAATTAGTTTCTGATTATTTGATTTTGTTTTTTATTTTAAAGGTACCAAAAATAATAGCTCACTTTGCTTTGAAAATTGTTTTTAGCTTTCAATCAGTTAAAATCCATAAATATAAAAAAACACCACAAAAAAACAAAAACAATAAAAAATACTTAAAATAAAAAAAATGCATCATCTCTTTTATGATGAGTATATTTCGCATATTTTAAATATAAAAATGCTTCTATTTCCTTTTGTATACCATAACCATAAATTGATGTTGAAAAAAATTAAAAAGATATACAAATTTACAAAATTAAAATCAATTAAAAACTAAAATCAAAAAATATTAAAATATATATATAACATTTTAAATTTAAACTAAAAATACAAATTTCTCTAAAATCCATAAAACTTCATAAAATTCTTAAAAAGGAAATTAAAAATCAGAAAATGAAATTAAAAACCTATATTAATTAGAAATAATTAATCACCCTTGTTTCTTTATTACCTCCATGAGTTCGACCTTGGAAGTTATACTAGGTTAAATAAAAGCACGATTCACTTTGGTATATTTTGATTCATGAATTTGTTTGGTTAAAACGACACATACATAACATTTCACAAATTATCTTGTCAATTAAAACAAGTAGATTCATGCTTCATCGAATGGCATAGTTGCCGTGGAGGCATGACAAGGGTAGTTAGGCTTCTTCTTTTTTTCTTTTCCACCTATTTGATTTATTTTCTTTTATCTCTCTTTTATTTCTTTCACATTTTGATAAAAATTATTCTGACATATCTCTTTATTCCATCTTTGTTGCGTGGACACATGGAGCGATAACACCTAACTTTGGAGAGTCGACTTACCTGAGCGAGGTGGAGATGGTCGTTCTTGACCGACCAGCAAGAGAGCAGCCGAGGAGGAACATGGATCGAACAGTAGAGTTGTTTATTTTATTTGCATTTTTTTATTTTTTGTGAGAGAGTGTTAGATTAGGATTTCATTTTTGCATTTATTAGAAGGGACCTACTAAGGGCATCCTGATTTATAGATTCTTATTATTTTTGAGGTCTGTTTCACCAAGTGTCGATGTATTTGGGGGATCTCTTGCAGTTTTTTGAGGTTTTCATCATATTCTTTTTATTCCTACATACTTTTTCTCTTTATTTTTATTTGATTAAGTGTTTTTTCCCTTTCTTTTTTTTTGGTGTGCTTGAGCCACATAGTTTTAAGTTTTTATTTTTGTTGAGCCTGATAAAATTAGGTTCAAACCCACTAATACAATATATGTTTTTTGTTTGGAATTAGTCAAATAAAAACCATACTTTACGCTAATAGAAGTTCATATTATGTTGATTTCATTGCTTGCATTTCATATAGAATAGTTTAATTTTCTATGAGTGGATTACATTGCATATAGACTACTAGAGTAAGGTACGCCTTCTATCTCTAGCATATGCATCCATATTTCTCGAGCATCTGCTTTTCTGACCTCCTCCCCAATTTTTTTGGACTTAAGATAACAGGAATTGGAAAAACCATTAGGATATTCTTCATTGTAAAATATCCAAAAAAGTAAAAACCAAAAATAACTAAAAAGGTGATGAATCCACGTTTCATCATCTTTATTCTATCATTTTGGCCTTAAAAACCCTAGTAAATGCGTATAAATAGGCATAATCCATGCATTTTAGCATTCATGTATATGTATGAAAATATTGTATAAAATGCAGTTTTTAAAAAAAACCAAAATTATAGAATAAAGAAAAGAAAAGAAAAAGAATAAAATATTGTAAATATTTTATGACCCGAAACCCCGAGACCTAGGCATCTTGATGAAGAGGTCGACAAGGAATAAAGTAGGGGGAGATAAGGGCCAAAATACAGATAAAATACCTATAGTTTCTATTCATTCTTTATTCATGTTGGGACCTATTTTTTGTTCCACTTTTTATACATCAAATAAAGAAACTTTGTACATGAAAGTTGTAGATAATTTAATAAAGAAAAATACAAAATTGATTTCACAGAAAAATAATGTACAGATAAAAAGTTATGGTCTGAATAAAAATCCAGAATCCCAACTTCCCAGACCCGTATCTCACAAACGAAAACTCCAAATGAAGCATACTCACTTTAATTGTATATAGAAGAAAATAAGCTAATTAATGGTGGTGGTTTCGCATTTAGCGGAGCTACGGTTTGAAAGTTGAGTTTTGGACCCTCATTGTATACTTGTACATATTAAAATATTCAATTTATTATTTATTCATTATTTTTATATTTTTATATTTTTATAATGTTGTAAATAATACATATAATAATTATGTGCATTAAAATTAGAATAAAGACATAAATAATATACAAATAAAAATACTTGTATATATTCAATACATAGATACATACCTATACATATCCCTATACAAAACATGTTTGTATTTTATTAAATATACAAAATAAATCAGAAAAATAAAATAAAAATATATTTGTGTAGATAAAAGTATTTTATAATTTTATAAAATCATAAATAAAAATAATATTATTAAAAATACCAAAATAAAAATAGAATACTTAAATATATATAGATATATATACTATAAAGGGTATAAATGCAAATTTGTAAAAATATAGCTCATAAAAATAAACAAAAATCACCATAAAATACTTCATAAAATTACAAATATTTTTCATTTTATAATCAAAATTTAATTAATTCACCTGCTATTTTTAATTCATTTTATAAGGGTTTTTCGCCAAGGAATTTTCTGGTTGGTCCACGTGGACCAACCAGAGCGCTCCACTGGTTGACCTCGGTCAACTCCCTGACCGAGGTCTGTCCCTTGTCAGAAGCGGGTTTGACCCTGCTTTCATCCTTTTTTCGAGGAGGCCTCGATCACCATTTGGTGATGGCCTCTTCATGGAATCTCTCCCTCGGTCAATGGTGATTCACGCCCAAGTGATTCCTTGGGTTGTGGATCACTGATCGAGGCGGTTGGGCCTCGTTCTTCACGCCGCCCGTCAACCCCTCAAAAGAGTGCCCCCATCTTCGATTCAAGCCTAATCCTTCTTTCGCCACTTTTCATTCGCAAACCCCTACTTCTTCGTGCTCCTCGTGACAGGGGTAGTTGAATTGACCCGGGGTTCGTGAGGATTGGTGTAGAATCGAAGAGATTCGACCCTCGCCGGAGCTCCGCCGTGATTCCACGCCTGTCGTCTCTGGTGAGTTTCTTCCCCTTTTCTTTCCATTTCCTTATATCCTTAGCATAGAATAGCTTAGATCTATAGCAGCTTTGCGTTTCGTTTAATCTATCGCCGTGAAATCTCGATCGAAACCCACGGCGGAGCTGAGCTCCGCCTCCATTTTCCAGCCACTCCCGTTATCGACCGCCACAAGGATCACCTCCATCTCCTTCCCCTCCGCTCCGTCATCACGTCGCACCCTTCCAGATCCCTCGATCTCGCTCAGATCGAGCCATCGAGCTCCCCTCTCCGCCGCTCGCTGGAGCTCTTCACCCGAACCACTTTTCGCCTCATCTGAACCATCGGACCCCTCCGTTTTGTTCGCCTGGATTTTGTGCGCTTAACCTTGCAGGTCTGAGCCCAAGAGAAGGCTCAATCGACCTTCGACGACCCCAGGACCAGCCGCCCAGGCCACCTCCGCCGTTCGAGCACCTCCGGCCGCCTCCGTCTTGTCGGAGGCCACCAGCTGACGCGGAAGGGCCCCAGGATCATTTTGCCTCTGATCCTAGGGCCGGAGCGGCTGTGTATCGGCCGCAATCTCCGCCCGAAGTTCGCCGGGGAGGAGTTCTTCGTGAACCCCTCCCTGCCGTTGGATCGAAGGCCTGCTCCAGACGCGTCATCAGCCGTCCGATCACCTTCACCTCCCCGCCGTCCGATCAAGCCTCGAAGATCTAATCTCAGCCGTCCGCGACGAAGGGGTACGCACCGTCAGATGCGCGCCACGTGGATAAGTGGGTTGCCATCGACCGCTGGATCGCGCCCCGTGGGTATTTTGCATTTTTAACCCACGATTTTTGTATTTACTTTTTAGTCCAGTAACTTTTAGTTGTAGTTTAAAAAGTTCTGTAATATTTGCACGCAGACCCTCACGTTCTCACTATTTGCACTTCAGTCCACGCCATGTCACCTCACGTGACGGTGGCGTGTGACTTTTGGGTATTTTGCAAGTTAGGCCCAGAACTTTTGTGTATTTGCAATTTCGTCCATGTGCGTAGGATATATAATATGTTTTTGGAAATTTTGCATGTATGCCCAGCCGGTTTTCTTTAATTACAATTATGCCCCTGTGAATGGTGTTTCACGTAAGCTGTGCGTGTCTTTTTGGTGGAAATTGCATCTGAGCCCCTGAATGTTTTCATAATTGCATTTATGCCCCTACCAGGCTTAGGATTTTTGTATGCTTAGCTCATTTATTTAAAACCTCTTTTAATTGCGAAAAATTCTTAAAAAATAGGGTTAAGCTCGTGTGTGCTTCTATTTTCACATTATATTTTTAGTTTTGGATTTTATCTTATTTTCATATTTATTAAAAATCAAAAACATGCCTTTTCTTTACTGTCTAGCTTAGAAAATGCCAAAAAAATATAAAAAAGTCTCGAAAAATTCCAAAAAAAATCTTTAGTGTCTATCTTACTGTATTTTAGTTGCAGACCAAAAACCACTAGAAATCTCAAAAGAAAAACCTTAAAAATTTAAAAAGACTATAAAACTTCAAAAAAAATTATAAAATCAAAGAAAACTCTAAAAAATACAAACTCAGTTCCTGTTTGCCCTTTATTTTGCTCTTTTTATTTGAAAAATAGTGTGAAAAGTTTTGATTGCTATTTGCTATTTTTAAAATTCATTTTGTTTCCAGCCAGCCTATTTTTCACTGTTTTCTATTATTCAGTATTTAAAAAAATACCAAAAACACTTAGAAAAATCCCCAAAAATCACAAAAACAGTAAAAAATCATAAAAATACTAAAAACATTTAATTTCTGAATTTTTAGTTATTTTTGTGCATTTTTAGAAATAGTTGGCCTCGTCTTTTACTCCTTTGTTTTTATTTTCCAATATTGAAAAAAGAAATAAAAAATATAAAATATAAAAAGAAAATATAAAATCAGAAAACTAAAAATAAAAATACGAAAATACGAAATTAAAAATTAAATAAAAAATATAAAATTAAAAACCCACAAAAATTCTAGATTGGTTGAGTTGCTTGTTAGACCCAGGATTGGAATTTTTTTTCTATGCTCTACACCTTTGCTTCTTGAGTTCGACCCCTACTTGCTTGCCATTGTACATCTTTAGTAGGGTATAATAAATTTTAATCCTTGATGTTCATTCTCTGATTGATTGTGTGGGTTAATTGTTGAAGACCGAGGAAGTTTGAGCAGTCGCATCAGCGATAGTGAGTCTGACTTGTCAGACCGCTATTTAGCGGCTCTCATTCTCTCGCTTTTCAAATGGCGTCGTTGCCGTGGAGCATCGGCTTGTAGAGTACCTTTGGGTCTTTTCAGTTACTTGGCCATTTTTGCTTACTTGTCTCTTGTGTATTATTTATTTTGAACTATCTGACATCTCTTTTGTTTTCTTGCGAGGGACCGCCGACCGAGGAGGATCGTCTAGGGGATCCTGAGCAGCCTTGGGAGGAGGAGCCGGCTATTCTACCCTAGCCGGCAGGAGAGAGCAGGAGAACTAGAGAGAGAGAGAGTTGCTTTTATTTTTGAGAGAGAGAGAGTATTTGAGTAATTTGTAATAATACAGGACTTGGACACTTGAACACTTCAGGCCTAATTTCCGGGTGTTTGTTCACCCGGGGGCTCACCGTGGCTTTTTCGTGTTTTCTCGACCGTCATTTTCCGGTTTTGTTTTCTTTTTCATTTCTTTTGTGGATTGAGCTCTTAGAATTAGGTCCTGCTTGATTCGAGTAACCTAGGTCCAAACACCCTAATAACTCTTGCATGCTCCTATAGTTCGTATTTGGACTTAGATTAATTAAGTAGTTAATCATTGGCTCTTGATCCGCGCGTCGCGAGCTCACTCCACACAAGCGCTTTCTCCTAACTCAAATGTGTTGAGCAGAGGAGGAGTGAGCCTAGACCGGACACTAGGATTGGGAGTTAGCGGTTAACTCGTGGTTCTTCACGCTAGCAGTTGCCTGTTCTAGGATGATTTTCGCATTGCATAACCGGCATATAGATTAGGTTTATAAATTTCTGCCTTGCATCCCGCATGGAGAGAGCTGGGATTCACTGTAAGTCTTCTCACTTTGCATTCATCATAAAGGCACAAAGGTGAGATTTCCATCTTGGTGCCGACTTGCATTGGCTTTTCCCGACTCTTTTCTCCCTCTGATTTTGGACATATTAGGATAAAGAAAATACAAAATCGTTAGGTGCTTGTTTGAATCTATTCAAAAGAAGCGATAACACAAAAAAATTAAAAAAAGGGACTGCTAAGAAAACTTTGACCTAAATTAAAATTGGTAACTGGACTCATTGATTGGGGAGAGTAACACCCTCACTTGTTTTCAGGTTGCATGGGAAGGTCTCCTTCCAAGTGAGGTGAGCGTTCGTAAGGATTAGAGCCCGAAACCCAACTTGTGGCTGCCTTGTGTATCGCTTGGATTTCCGAAGTATTGGCGCTACTATCGTACGTAGTCGAGTAGGGCTTGGTCGCCAGTGGTGACTCACTATTGTGTGAGCGCCGACCTTGTCCGAAGTACCGAGCATAGGCCACGCCTTCACGGGGGTGTCTGTCTCACCGGCTGCGTCCGAGTAGGATCTTGCACGCTCACGGGTGATTCCGTTGCGAGCGAGATCCGAAGTATCGGTTTCGCCTATCGGCTTCCTCCCTCTATTTCTTTGGCTGAGTAGGGATCCAGGAAGGGTTACAAGGACCTTAAAAAGCGCAAGTTACAGGTTACACAGGAGGAGGACAAGTACGGGAATACTTTTCCGGCAGTACTCTCGCTCCTATAGGCGTAGCGCTCTAAGGACTCATTGAAAGATAAATTCCTGAAATCAAGATAAAAATTACAAAGATAAAAGCCGAACCTTCACGGCTTCACGCGTTGAGTTGGTGAATTCCCTTATCTTGTGTTTGATTGCTAATCACATTTAGGTCAAGATCAAAAATATCGCGCCGTTGCGTAATTTTGTTTCCCCTCCAGTTGACCCTCGCTCATTGTGAGCCTTCTACTGTTTTACAATCCTTTTGTTCCTTGTTGACCCCCGTATCTTTCATCCACATCGATCTTCCTCTTGATCTTTGAGATGGCGACGAATGGACAGTTTAGTCGAGGCTCTGTCGGCACCCACATCGGCTCCATTCGCTCACCCTCTCTAATAATTCAGGGAGATTCCCGAGATACCGGTTCAAACCCTATGAACCGACCTCCAGACTCCCTGCCTTCTTCAATAAACCGGGACCACTCTCGTCCCGAACTCTGTCCGTTTTGGATGGCCATTCATTTTACTCCTTACACATCGCCATCCTTAACGAAGTTCTGTGTCGACCTTGACACAGACCGCATCTCTCTATCTGGTGCTGCAATTCAGACTGATCGGGGCATTCTACCATGTGCATACTTAGAGCTCGAGCCAGTCAACCAAGCAGAGACAGAAATGGCAGGAGGAAGGGGAAAAGGACCACAGCCCCAGCAGGAGCCTGAAGACAACGCAGCGGAAGGACAATATACCACGCAGGGCGAGGTTAACAGTCAACTGTTGGCTTCCATTCAAGCCATTCAGCAGCAGTTGACTAATCAGGCCCTGGCTCAAACAGCCTTCCAGGACATGCTGAATGATCTAAGGAGGAGGGCCGATGCGAGGTATGGCCGACGAGAGGAGGAGCCGAACTTTGAAATCAATGATGAGTTTTTAGTGGGACCTGACTTTGAAGCAGCAGAAGAAGATCCACCGCAGCCCAAGCCCACACTCAAACAGACATACAACCCAGGAGCAGGGCGCATCACTGAGTGGATTCAAATTCCACGAATGCATGCTCACTTCGAGCTAAAGCCACAGTTTCTGTCATTGCTTCCCACCTTTCATGGGAACACCACTGAAGAGCCATATATTTTTCTCAAGAAATTTAACCGCATCTGCTCCACTGCTCACTACCCCGGAGTCCCCCTGGATGTGATCAAGATGACCGCGTTCTCTTTCAGCCTCCAAGACAAGGCCCTTTACTGGGTCGACCATCTCGAGAAGGTCGTCACCACCTGGGAGGAGTTGAAATCTGCCTTTCTCCATAAATTTTATCCCCTGGGGAGATTAAATCAGATGCGTGCCCGGATCTCAAGTTTCTGCCAGCAGCCCCACGAGACTATCCATGAAGCGTGGGAACGATTCAAAGACCTCCAAGAAAAATGCCCCCACCATGAAATACTAAAAACCAGTCTCGTACAGCACTTTTTCGGGGGGCTATCATTTGAGAAACAAAAGCTCGTGGATGCAGCTTGCGGCGGTTCCCATTTTAACAAGGACGAGGATGTAGTATGGAACGTCTTCGAAGAAATGGCTGAGGGAGAAGCAGCCCAATCCTCGTCTAGAGTTTATATGAAGACACCAACCGCCATCAGCAAGCCAGTTAACATGGCTTCTCACACCGAGGACAAAGATGAGAGCTCCAATTTGAGCATCATCGGGAGCCACTTGTCCAAGGTGGACATCATCGAGAAGAGGTCGCAGGATCTCGAAAAGCTGGCGGTTATAGAAAAGAGGACCCAAGGTTTGGAGAAGCTCGACCAGATTTCCCAGCAGCTGGAGCAGCTCGTCCGAGCATTGAATGCAAACATGTGCAACGCTGTGTCTACCTCTGCCGAGTCGAACGCTGAGAAGAAGGAGCCTACAGTGCAGCAAAACCCTCAGCCGACTCCACCGCAGCCCCAGCCTGTCCAGCACGTGTACTACGTGCAGGTTCCGGAGCAGCCACCGCAGCCTCAGACGCAGATGGTTGTATACCAACCAGAGCACCAGCCCGCATACTCCGAGCAGTTCTCTCCACCCCCGCCGCTGATCCAGGAGATCAATGGCGTCTGGAACAACGAAGCGCAGCTGACCCGTCCTCAGGGACACGCTCTGGGTCAGAACATGGGCAACAGGCCCTTCCAGCAGCAACATCAGGGTGGGAGACCCTTCCAGCAGCCATACCAGTACCAGCCCCCCTCACATGGAAACACGTGGAGGCAGAATTACCAACATGGGCCTCAGCAGTCCGGATATCGTGGACAAGGTTATCACCAGCAACCGGCTGCACAATACAATCAACATCATTCGCAGTACTCCTCCAATTCCCCTCCTCAACAATTTGCACAAGGTTACCAGTCACAATCTCAACTGCCATATCAGCAGTCTAGACCCCAGCAGGGGGAGTCTTCTGAGATTGTGCCGGTCAATCCGGCCCTGGCCTGTTTGGAACAGTTGATGAAGAATATGGCTGAGATGAACCAGAAGATTGACGACCTGACGGCAGCCAAAACCGTCATACCAGCCCAGGTCGAAACCAATCCTAACAATTTCCGACGCAAGGAGCAGGTAGCCGGCAGTGTCCAACCCGAATCAGGTGAATTTAATTGTTTTTTATCTAACGCTGTTACTCTCAGGAGCGGTAGGACACTCCAGCCATCGGCGACGGCGAAAGGAAAGCACATTGCATCTGACGGGGAATCGTCAGTCCAGCCAATACCAGGGCCAGTCAACATTTTGGGGACAGCACCAGGATCCAGAAAATCACAAAAAAATGAAGAAAACAGAAAAACACAAAAAGATAGCAGCAACCTCGGTGGAGACCGGCCAGCATTGGAGACGCCTGCACCCGCATCACAGTCAGCTCCTGACAGGAGGAGCACCGCACCTGCAGCGAGTCCAACGCCAGCACCCGAAGCCGAGCCTGTCATTTTTGGTCCACAAATTGTAGATGAATCCATTCCTTTTTGTCATCTACCTATAAACAACAACACGGACACTATTTTGAATGATATTGGAGGAGAGTTTGTAAATATTCCTTTTCCCGAAGCAATGAAAAAACACAAAAAAAATGAAAAATTTGAAAAGTGCTTTGTCGGATCCTGCTATCATAGAAATCATTCAGAATTTGGTGTTAAATATGCCATTAATGAAAGCTCTTGAGTACATGCCAGCGGTCAAGAAAGGATTGAAGGAGGCATGTACAACTAAGCGCAGGCCAACTCCCCATAACTCCAGAAGCAAAGGTGGTAAATCTGAAAAGCACATCCTCACTATGGCCACCGTCAATGCCATCAGCAACCTCCCGGACAAAAAGCCAGATATGGGAGCACCTCTTGTACGTTGTCAGATGTTCGATCAAGAGTTTGAACGAACACTCCTCGACAGCGGGTCTTCTGTCAATTTGATGCCAGCGTCACTACTCACAGAGTTCAAGCTGGGACCGCTCAAACCTACAAAGATGATTCTGCAGTTTGCAGACAAGTCAGTCAAGCGGCCTAGGGGTCTGTTGGAGGACGTGATCATCACGGTTCAGGGAAAGTCTTTCCCAGCCGATTTTGTGGTCTTAGATATGGACGTCCCCGCTCCGTTGCTCCTTACCCCGATCATACTCGGAAGGCCTTTTCTGCGGACGTCAAATGCAGTAGTGAATTATGGGACAGGAGAAATCACTTTTGGAGCTGGCAATGAAATTATCCGAGTAGAGACCCTGTCTGAGGGAATGCCCGTTGAACCGACATCTGTATCATGTGCAAGGGTGATTGAGACTGATGAAGACTACGATTTTCTAGCCAAGATTCAAGACACCAACCTCTTCCTGGATGATAATGAGATCCACGGACTCCTCTGTCCAGAGGAGGAAGTGGAGACCGCAGTCGAATTTCCGTGTATCGATCAAGATGAGGACCTTGCTGATGCACTACAAGATACCACCGTGGGGTCGTTATGCCTTCAAAACCAGGAGCCGAATTCAGAAGCACTTTCGGATGAAGATGTAATCATTGAAGAATTTTGTCAGGATCTGAGAGAAGAGACAGAGCAGACTATGGTGGACATTGCGCAGTTGAAAGACTCACCACATGTACTAATAGCTGAGGTCACCACTGAAGTAGCTCAGACTCCGCCAGAGCTGAAACCCTTGCCCTCCAATATGAAGTATGCCTTCCTTGCAGGAGAACCGAACATGTACCCGGTCATCATCAATGCACATCTGACCGAAGATCAAGAATCTCGTCTGATGGAGGTTCTTGAACGCAACCGCAAGGCGATAGGCTGGCGAACCTCCGATCTCCATGGGATCAATCTGTCACTCTGTTCGCATCGCATCTTTCTGGAAGAAGACTGCAGACCCTCTCGTGAACTGCAAAGAAGATTAAACCCAAATCTGCGAGAGGTGGTTATGAAAGAAATCCAGAAATGGTGTGATGCGGGATTCATTTATCCCATCTCCGACAGCAAATGGGTGAGCCCTCTGCATGTTGTGCCCAAGAAATCAGGGATCACCATCGTGAAAAATGACAAAGGAGAGGAGATCGCCACCAGAGTACCAACTTCTTGGCGAGTGTGCGTAGATTACAGAAGACTCAATCTTGCCACCAAGAAGGATCATTTTCCGCTGCCCTTCATCGACCAAATCTTGGAGAGATTGGCCGCGAAGGAATATTTCTGTTTCTTGGACGGCTACTCTGGGTATAATCAAGTTGCTATTGCTCCTGAAGATCAAGAGAAGACCACGTTCACCTGTCCTTTTGGTACATATGCCTTCAGACGGATGCCGTTCGGGCTTTGCAACGCCCCAGCCACATTTCAGAGGTGTATGCTTGCAGTTTTTGCCGATATGGTGGGCAGCTTTCTCAAGGTCTTTATGGACGATTTTTCGGTCTATGGGGATTCGTTTGATCAATGTCTGGATTATCTAGACCGAGTCTTATGGAGGTGCTGCGAAGTGAATCTTGTGCTCTCCTAGGAGAAGAGCAATTTCATGGTGACCAAATGAATCGTGCTGGGTCACGTTGTTTCTAAACGTGGCATGGAGGTTGACCCAGCCAAGGTGGATGTAATTTCTAAGCTGGAGCCACCTACAAATATCAAGCAAGTCCGGTCATTCTTGGGCCATGTCGGTTTTTACCGACGATTTATTAAAGATTTCAGCAAACTGGCCAGACCACTGACTCAGTTGCTCGGCAAGGACAATGAGTTCATTGTAGACGATCGTGTGCTCCTTGCCTTTAATCAGTTGAAAGAGCTCATCACGCAGGCCTCTGTCTTACAACCGCCGATTTGGACTCAGCCCTTCGAGATCATGACCGACGCGTCAGATTATGCCATCGGAGCTGTACTGGGGCAGAGAAAAGACAATGTACCATTTGCGATTCACTACGCTAGCCGAACGCTCGACGAAGCCCAGAGAAATTACATTGTCACTGAAAAGGAGCTGCTAGCGGTAGTCTTTGCTTTGGAAAAGTTCAGATCTTACCTCCTTGGGTCCAAAGTTATCATCTACACTGATCATTCGGCCATTAGGTATTTACAGCAGAAGAAGGATGCCAAACCACGTCTCATCCGGTGGATCCTTCTCCTCCAGGAGTTTGACATGGAGATCAGAGATAAACCTGGGGTAAAGAATGTAGTGGCCGATCATCTGTCAAGACTTCCTGAACCGGAGTCTCCTGAGTTGAACTTGCAGCCTATCACAGAGACCTTTCCAGATGAGTCGATTATGTCTGTCGCCTCACTTCCTTGGTATGCGGACATTGTGAATTATCTAGTTGCCAAGAAAATCCCACAGGACTGGCCTAAGTTGAAAATAGACAGATTTTTGTCTAAAATCCATTTCTACCAGTGGGAAGACCCGTATCTGTTTCGTGAGGGAATAGATTGCATCTGGAGAAGGTGTATTCCTCAGGAGGAGGTTCCAAGTGTCCTCGCTTTATGTCATGATCAAGATTCTGGAGGACATCATTCAGGAAAACGGACGGCAGCAAAAGTTCTTCAAAGTGGCCTCTGGTGGCCTACATTGTTCAAAGATGCAGATGAATACGTCAAAGGTTGCACTGACTATCAGAAGATGGGTGGAACCATAGGAATGAGAGATACGATGCCTCTGAAGTACATTCAGATCTCAGATGTCTTTGACGCATGGGGGATCGACTTTATGGGCCCGTTTCCTAACAGTCAGGGTTATGAGTATATTCTGCTTGCTGTCGATTATGTCAGTCGATGGGTGGAGGCTATCCCCGCCCGAGCCGCCGACAGTCGGACTGTCTGCCGATTCTTACGAGATCACATCATAGCACGGTTCGGGATTCCCAAGATCCTCATATCTAACGGGGGCAGTCATTTCATAAACAGAGAGGTGAAGAAGCTGACCCAAGAATTCTGCATCGAGCATCGTGTTGCTTCACCCTATCACCCGCAGTCCAATGGCTTAGCTGAATGTTCAAACAGGGAGATCAAGACAATTCTACAGAAACTTGTGCGTCCGGATCGCAAGAACTGGTCTCAGCTGCTTGATTCTGTTCTTTGGGCATACAGAACAGCGTACAAGTCACCTTTGGGAATGTCTCCCTACCGCCTGGTGTATGGCAAGCCATGTCACTTGCCCGTAGAACTTATTCACAAATCTTTATGGGCTATTAATATCTGTAATTTGGACTCCAAGCAAGCAGGACAGAACAGGAAACTGGATCTGAACAGATTACTGGAATTCAGAGATTATGCATATGACAACAGCCTGATGTACAAGGAAAAGGTCAAAACATGGCATGACAAGCACATCCGCCACAAGTCCTTTGATCCAGGTCAGAAGGTATGGTTGTTCGATGCGAAATTAAAAATCTTTCCAGGCAAATTGAAGAGCAAATGGACTGGGCCGTTTTTGGTTAGGCAGGTGCGTGACAACGGAAGCGTCTTGATATCTAATCTGTTATCTGACGCACAGCCTTTTGTAGTCAATGGACAGCTTCTGAAGCCATACCTACAACATGACACATTCATGACTGTCGTTGACTCCATTCAAGTAACATATGAGAATGAGCTGAACAGCTCGGGACAGGCAGAGGAAGGCGAAGCACATAAAAATATTTTTGAATGATTTTCCTTTTCGTATTTTCTTCTTTTCTTCTTTTCAAGTTCTTTCATCTTGTTCTACCGAATTGATGCCGTCTCTTTCATCACTGCTACACTTTGGATGTACCTTATCCTAAGTATAGGGGGGATGTGCATCCCGAGTTGTTCATATCCAATCTCATCTCTTTCTTCTTTTCTTCTTGTCTTCTTTTCCTTTTCTATCTTCTGTATCTATCAAAAAGGTGCCACCCCTTGTAGACAGTTTTCTATACTTAGGACGCACTTTGTCCTAAGTATAGGGGGGTGTGCACCCCGAGTTTCTTCTATTCTCTTCGATCTTCTCCATTGTCTCCTCTTCTTGTCTATACTTAGGGATATCTTACCCTAAGTATAGGGGGAGACAATCTGAGTACGATCTGTTCATTCCCACCCTTGACCCTCCCTACGTTGTGTACAGTCTGCTATACTTAGGATTATTTGATCCTAAGTATAGGGGAGACGGTCAACTTCTCATTTGTTTGTTTATCCATTCCTTTAATTATTTATTCTTTAGACTTATCTATACTCAGTACGAGTTATGTCTTCTCTTTTCTCTCTGATCTATGAGGACATAGCTCAAGCTAAGTATAGGGGGGTCGTATATACTACGTATATACTTTAGCCATAACTCGTACTTTCGTATTTTCTTAATAAATATGGCTAATTATTCTTTAAAATTCATTAAAAATCCTTAATAAAAAGATGTGGTTATTCCTCAAATTCTTTTTGTATTTACTGATTAATAAATCAGGTGAAAATGTTCTTTGCAAAATGTTTGAAAAATAGTTTGAAAATCTTTGTGAACATCTATTGAAAACTATTTTGAAAATATTTTGTTACATGTTTTCAACCTTTGTAAAAATGTGTGGTTTGCAAAATTTATCTTCTTTGTGTGAAATAAAATGTTTGAAAAATGATTTGCAAATGGTTTGAAAATGGTTGCAAAAATGATTTGAAAAACTTATATATATTGTTTTGAAAACCTTTGCAAAATGATTTTCAAATGTGTGTAAAATGTTTGTAAAAACTATTTTGGACTATAGTTTTCAAAAATTGTTTGAAAATGTTTGTGTCAAATAAGTTTGAGGAATATACACATCATACCAAAATCCACTATATATGTATAAAATTGATCACTTACCCTGTAAATTCTTAAATTCCACTTCTTGTATATATAAGATGCACTCTAGTGTACATATTTTCACCTAGTTTTCAGCCAAAACTTTTTCTTTTCAAAAAATCCCAAAAATATTTGCAAAATTAAAATCCAAAAACATTTGAAAAATCTTTTTGAAAAATACAAAAAAATGCATATGCATCATCATCATCTTTTGAAAAATCCATAAAAAGTTCAAAATCTTTGAAAATTGCATCATAAAAATATTTTCTGCATTGCATAGCATTCGCATTTTTCGGATTGAGTTCGATAGTTGAACAAGTCTAAGTAAAATCCGGAGATTGGAGCTTGATTGGACCTTAAAATCTACCTAATAACAGGAACCTTATAGGAACTGGGTTTGAGGTACTTCAGGTCTAGATGACTTAATTCTTTGAGGATCACGGGACTTGGTTCAATGGATTCTTGACTGCCTAAGTAGAGTACTTCGGAGCACACGCACGATTCTTGTTGATAATGACCTAACTTGGACACATGCACCTTTCACATGGCTCAACTCAGTTAGAGTGGTGAGGGGATTGGATTTGCCGGTACGAGACGCACACAAGTGGAAATATTTGTCCTCCTCTAGGGAGGGAAGTGCACCCCAACCCGTCCAGTGATTAGGAAGTCTAAAGACAGGAGGCTGTGGGTTGCGATAAAGCTTCAAAAGAGGGATAGTCTACTGGCTCAAGAGGAAAAACTCCTTATGTAAATGCTGCTGTATATAGTATTCAAAAAAAATGTGTGTTCAGGCATGTACAAAAGTAAAAAGCCTGCAAGTATGTATAAAGTCAATAAGAAAGCTTGAGTTCCAAAGTCAAATATGTGAGCCTGCAGCAGGATGACTTGACTACACTGGTCTTGCATCCCGGGATAGGTAGCTACACTGGCTGCCGTCCATTCTTCTCTTCACCCCCTCCTCTTGAGTTGGTTGCCACTTGAACTTAGAAGGGAATACCCCGCTCCTCGAGGATGGAGTCATTGGATTGGGGAATCATTGGGTTGTCGTACTGGAGAAGTCAGTCTCTTTATCATTCTAGTTGGGGAGAGCCACTATCACTTACACTGTACAAGTCAGATTCATAGTCGTAAGAGTTTGCGTATGAGTTGAAGTATTTCTGACCTGGCTATTGAGGAAACTTGGACAGAGTTTTGGGATTCTCAAGGGCTGTTGAATTTCAAACACGGTTCTCACTAAGGTTCCGCCCGCACTAAATCTCCAAAGGTCCGACTTAAGCTCCAAACTTTGATTTTGGGAAGACAAGTTTGATGATCAAATAAAATCCATCTTTCTTCTTTTTCTTTTCTTCATTTTTCTTTTCTGCACTTATTACATAAGTGTTTGCTAGGGACTAGCAAAGGCAACTATAGGGGGATGATGAATCCACGTTTCATCACCTTTATTCTATCATTTTGGCCTTAAAAACCCTAGTAAATGCGTATAAATAGGCATAATCCATGCATTTTAGCATTCATGTATATGTATGAAAATATTGTATAAAATGCGGTTTTTAAAAAAAGCCAAAATTATAGAATAAAGAAAAGAAAAGAAAGAGAATAAAATATTGTAAATATTTTATGACCCGAAACCCCGAGACCTAGGCATCTTGATGAAGAGGTCGACAAGGAATAAAGTAGGGGGAGATAAGGGCCAAAATACAGATAAAATACCTATAGTTTCTATTCATTCTTTATTCATTTTGGGACCTATTTTTGGTTCCACTTTTTATACATCAAATAAAGAAACTTTGTACATGAAAGTTGTAGATAATTTAATAAAGAAAAATACAAAATTGATTTCACAGAAAAATAATGTACAGATAAAAAGTTATGGTCTGAATAAAAATCCAGAATCCCAACTTCCCAGACCCGTATCTCACAAACGAAAACTTCAAATGAAGCATACTCACCTTTAATTGTATATAGAAGAAAATAAGCTAATTAATGGCGGTGGTTTCGCATTTGGCGGAGCTACGGTTTGAAAGTTGAGTTTTGGACCCTCATTGTATACTTGTACATATTAAAATATTCAATTTATTATTTATTCATTATTTTTATATTTTTATATTTTTATAATGTTGTAAATAATACATATAATAATTATGTGTATTAAAATCAGAATAAAGACATAAATAAAATACAAATAAAAATACTTGTATATATTCAATACATAGATACATACCTATACATATCCCTATACAAAACATGTTTGTATTTTATTAAATATACAAAATAAATCAGAAAAATAAAATAAAAATATATTTGTGTAGATAAAAGTATTTTATAATTTTATAAAATCATAAATAAAAATAATAATATTAAAAATACCAAAATAAAAATAGAATACTTAAATATATATAGATATATATACTATAAAGGGTATAAATGCAAATTTGTAAAAATATAGCTCATAAAAATAAACAAAAATCACCATAAAATACTTCATAAAATTACAAATATTTTTCATTTTATAATCAAAATTTAATTAATTCACCTGCTATTTTTAATTCATTTTATAAGGGTTTTTTGCCAAGGAATTTTCTGGTTGGTCCACGTGGACCAACCAGAGCGCTCCACTGGTTGACCTCGGTCAACTCCCTGACCGAGGTCTGTCCCTTGTCAGAAGCGGGTTTGACCCTGCTTTCATCCTTTTTTCGAGGAGGCCTCGATCACCATTTGGTGATGGCCTCTTCATGGAATCTCTCCCTCGGTCAATGGTGATTCACGCCCAAGTGATTCCTTGGGCTGTGGATCACTGACCGAGGCGGTTGGGCCTCGTTCTTCACGCCGCCCGTCAACCCCTCAAAAGAGTGCCCCCATCTTCGATTCAAGCCTAATCCTTCTTCCGCCACTTTTCATTCGCAAACCCCTACTTCTTCGTGCTCCTCGTGACAGGGGGAGTTGAATTGACCCGGGGTTCGTGAGGATTGGTGTAGAATCGAAGAGATTCGACCCTCGCCGGAGCTCCGCCGTGATTCCACGCCCGTCGTCTCTGGTGAGTTTCTTCCCCTTTTCTTTCCATTTCCTTGTAGCCTTAGCATAGAATAGCTTAGATCTATAGCAGCTTTGCGTTTCGTTTAATCTATCGCCGTGAAATCTCGATCGAAACCCACGGCGGAGCTGAGCTCCGCCTCCATTTTCCAGCCACTCCCGTTATCGACCGCCACCAGGATCACCTCCATCTCCTTCCCCTCCGCTCCGTCATCACTTCGCACCCTTCCAGATCCCTCGATCTCGCTCAGATCGAGCCATCGAGCTCCCCTCTCCGCCGCTCGCCGAAGCTCTTCACCCGAACCACTTTTCGCCTCATCTGAACCATCGGACCCCTCCGTTTTGTTCGCCTGGATTTTGTGCGCTTAACCTTGCAGGTCTGAGCCCAAGAAAAGGCTCAATCGACCTTCGACGACCCCAAGACCAGCCGCCCAGGCCACCTCCGCCGTTCGAGCACCTCCGGCCGCCTCCGTCTTGTCGGAGGCCACCAGCTGACGCGGAAGGGCCCCAGGATCATTTTGCCTCTGATCCTAGGGCCGGAGCGGCCGTGTGTCGGCCGCAATCTCCGCCCGAAGTTCGCTGGGGAGGAGTTCTTCGTGAACCCCTCCCTGCCGTTGGATCGAAGGCCTGCTCCAGACGCGTCATCAGCCTTCCGATCACCTTCGCCTCCCCGTCGTCCGATCAAGCCTCGAAGATCTAATCTCAGCCGTCCGCGACGAAGGGGTACGCACCGTCAGATGCGCGCCACGTGGACAAGTGGGTCGCCATCGACCGCTGGATCGCGCCCCGTGGGTATTTTGCATTTTTAACCCACGATTTTTGTATTTACTTTTTAGTCCAGTAACTTTTAGTTGTAGTTTAAAAAGTTCTGTAATATTTGCACGCAGACCCTCACGTTCTCACTATTTGCACTTCAGTCCACGCCACGTCACCTCACGTGACGGTGGCGTGTGACTTTTGGGTATTTTGCAAGTTAGGCTCAGAACTTTTGTGTATTTGCAATTTCGTCCCTGTGCGTAGGATATATAATATGTTTTTGGAAATTTTGCATGTATGCCCAGCCGGTTTTCTTTAATTACAATTATTCCCCTATGAATGGTGTTTCACGTGAGCTGTGCGTGTATTTTCGGTGGAAATTGCATCTGAGCCCCTGAATGTTTTCATAATTGCATTTATGCCCCTGTCAGGCTTAGGATTTTTGTATGCTTAGCTCATTTATTTAAAACCTCTTTTAATTGCGAAAAATTCTTAAAAAATAGGGTTAAGCTCCTGTGTGCTTCTATTTTCACGTTATATTTTTAGTTTTGGATTTTATCTTATTTTCATATTTATTAAAAATCAAAAACATGCCTTTTCTTTACTGTCTAGCTTAGAAAATGCCAAAAAAATATAAAAAAGTCTCGAAAAATTCCAAAAAAATTCTCTAGTGTCTATCTTACTGTATTTTAGTTGCAGACCAAAAACCACTAGAAATCTCAAAAGAAAAACCTTAAAAATTTAAAAAGACTCTAAAACTTCAATAAAATTTATAAAATCAAAGAAAACTCTAAAAAATACAAACTCAGTTCCTGTTTGCCCTTTATTTTGCTCTTTTTATTTGAAAAATAGTGTGAAAAGTTTTGATTGTTATTTGCTATTTTTAAAATTCATTTTGTTTCCAGCCAGCCTATTTTTCACTGTTTTCTATTATTCAGTATTTAAAAAATACCAAAAACACTTAGAAAAATCCCCAAAAATCACAAAAACAGTAAAAAATCATAAAAATACTAAAAACATTTAATTTCTGAATTTTTAGTTATTTTTGTGCATTTTTAGAAATAGTTGGCCTCGTCTTTTACTCCTTTGTTTTTATTTTCCAATATTGAAAAAAGAAATAAAAAATATAAAATATAAAAAGAAAATATAAAATCAGAAAACTAAAAATAAAAATACAAAAATACGAAATTAAAAATTAAATAAAAAAATATAAAATTAAAAACCCACAAAAATTCTAGATTGGTTGAGTTGCTTGTTAGACCCAGGATTGGAATTTTTTTCTATGCTCTACACCTTTGCTTCTTGAGTTCGACCCCTACTTGCTTGCCATTGTACATCTTTAGTAGGGTATAATAAATTTTAATCCTTGTTGTTCATTCTCTGATTGATTGTGTGGGTTAATTGTTGAAGACCGAGGAAGTTTGAGCAGTCGCATCAGCGACAGTGAGTCTGACTTATCAGACCGCTATTTAGCGGCTCTCGTTCTCTCGCTTTTCAAAAGGGAATGTTGAATAAACCTTGACCATATTTAAAATTGGTCATGAATGATGAATCTATGATTCAACAACTTTATTCTTTTATTTTAGCTAAAAACCTTGGTAAAACACTTGTAAATAGTAGTTAATTTTCATTATTTATCATTCAACCTTGATTTGTTAATATTGTATATTTATCATTCTTTTACACCAAAAAAAAGAATAAATAAGAAAAGAAAAAGAAAAGAAATAAAGAATGATACGTTTATGGAATAAATGCATACTGACCCGAACCCCGAGAGAAGCTCAAGATTTGACCTCATCGACTAGGAATAAAGTAGGGGGAGATAGGGTTCATAACTTATAAAAATCAAGAAAACCAAATCTCACTTATACATATTCATCATTTTCACATTGTACATATTTTCACTTATTTCATTCATCAATAAAACATCCTCAAATAAAAATATTCCCTTCATAAAAGTTGTGTGTAATAATGTACATTAATTTATAAAAATATTAGAAAAATTATTTAACCAATAAATAAATAATTACAACGAATTTAAAAAGCCTAAAAGTCCAACTTCCCAAGTTCATACCTATTTATAAAAAATACCAAATTGACCAAACTCACTTTTAAACTTTGTTTTGTAACTAATACTATTTATTAAAAATACTAAAAAAATGTGGAATAAATCTTGTGAGTTTTTGGTTTTTGGACCCCTTGATTATTTGTATTATATGATATAAAACTTCTTTATTTTCTATCTATTTATTTATAACTCCAATTAACTTAATTCTTTTTCCAAATTGTTTATAAAATCAAAAAAATAAAAAATATAACTTACAAATAAATATCAATAAATACTAATAAATCTGAAAATATAAAAGCTGTAGACCCTAACTTCAGAAGCTCATAACTCTCAATATGAACTCTGAATTGGGTGTACTCTTAAAGTTTGTTTTGTGAAATTGTCGATCAAATAAGAGTTATTTTACTAAAATCAAGGTAATATGCAAAAAGTATGTTATGGGTCCCTATTGGTATACTTGTACATGTGTATTTGTTGTATATTATTTTCTTGTATATTTGTGCACATATTATCTTTTTAAATTTTTTGTATATATTTATTTTATTTATATAAATACAAATAAAAATAACAAAATAAAAAATAATCAATATATATGTATTATATAGGTATAATACTCATATCTTGTATATATTCCTATTTATTTGTACCATTAAATTAACCTTAATAAATAAAATAAAAATATAATTAAAAACCTTAATTTATTCTGTAAATAAAAAATATTACATTATGCAATTATTTGTAAAAATAATTTATTAAAATTGTTTTGTTGTATATATAGGTATTTTATATTGTGAATAAAGGTTTTTATTTATTTTACCTTATTAGTTAATTAATTTTATTTATTAAAATTCACCATAATTATATTTATTAAATTATAAACATTATTTATTTTAATAATATTTTAATTTAAAAAATTTCTAATTTATTTTCATTTTCCTTTAATCCATGAATTCTCATTGGTCCATCTCATATCGTTGACTTCCAGTCAACTTTTTTTCCTTCTCTAGACCCGACTCTACCTAGCAGACTCGTCTCCATCTCCCAATTTTCTTGATCTGCTCCAACCTCCCATCGACCCATAGCCACCGAGAATCATCGTTGATCTGAGATTGAAAGTGTTGTCGCCCATTCGAAAATTGGGGAAGAATCGTAGATGAGCAGTACCCGTCGATCGAGATCTAATCGAACAACGTACACCACGCCACGTGTCGATGTCTAAAGACCAACCAACCCACTGTCCTTCAATCTCATATGCTTGGTGTGTGAGAATACTGATTTTGGGTAAATTGCAAAATATTCTCTTGGACGTTATTGTATTTTCTAAAAGATCCTCTTTCATTTGCTATCATGTGAGCTTCATGTGCATTCTATGAAACATTTATGAAATCATCCCTACTTTATTTTGTTGTTCACACTTGCTTAAAAACTTGTCATAAATTGCAGTTTAGTCATATATTTCAGCATTTTATTTCTTTGATTATCTTGCTTGTTTTAATTGCAAAATTGCTCTAAAAATATCATAAAAAATATGTTAAATTCATGTTGTGTTGTTTTAATTTCTCTAATGTTTTTACAAAAAAAAGTATTTTCTTATTTTTTAATAATTCAAAAACACCTAAATTTGCCCTATTTGTATTAGTAAATTCATAAAAAATCTAAAATAGCATTAAAATTTCCAAAATAATTACTATAGATGTGTTTTTTTTGTTGTTTTAATTATTGTATACATTTTGTTTGAAAAATCTTCATAAAAACCAAAAAAATGTAAATTACAGAAAACCTTAAAAAAATTATATGAAAACATTTAAAAATGTATTTCTGGACTTGATTTGAAGCCTAATAAAATCCTTTTCGCTAAAATAAGTCTAGCAATTTTGAGTCTTTTTTATTTTAACAATCCAAAAACATTATTCTTATTTTCTGTTTGCTTTATTTCATATTTAGAATTGTTTTAAAATTCCTAAAAAAATCTAAAAATGTCTCAAAATTTAAAAAATAGTACAAAAATATCAAAACACAAAAATATTTTTATTTGAATTTTCTGTATATTTTTACCATATTTGGAAAATACAAAAAGAGTGGTTTTTCTCCTTTTACATTTCTCTTATTTTCTTTGTTTGAAAAGTTAAAAATATAAAAATTTTAAAATTAAAAATTATTAAAAAAAATTGAAAATCAGAAAATATAAATATATATATTAAAATTCCATAAAATATTAAAAAGATAAAAATTCACAAAAAACCAAGAGTAGTTTGCTTTGAGTTACCTTTTTCCTTTCTTTGATTTTCCTTTGAATTGAATAACCCTTGCTTAATAATTGTTGTCTCCTTGTGTTCGATCCTGTGAGCTATACCAGATTAATAATAATAATAATAGCAAGCCACACTTTATTTCTTTTATTTTTGTTGGATGAATTATTTAATTCAATGATCTTTCTGTGGTTATAATGACATTTTTGAATTGATAATTAAAATCTTAAAAATCGTTGATCAAAATGGTGTCGTTATCCAGGAGGCACGACGAGGGTAGGGTCTTCTTTGCCTTCTCCTATTGGTTTTGTATATATTCTATTTTCTTTTTATTTGTCTTTTATTTTCTGTCACTTTCTTGTTTATTTCATTTGCTTTATTTTTCATAAATGTTTCTGACATATTTTTTATTTCCTTTTTCTGTGAGGGCCCAACAAGTAAGGGTCGAGTTCCTAAGAGTGCCGACGCACCAGAGTAAAGTGGAGGCCATTTCGTTTCTTCATCGAGCACTAGAAGAGCGTAGAGGAGGAGCAGAAGCTTTGGAAGAGAAGCTTTTGAAGCATTTTTTCTTTTCATTTCTTTTCTTTTTAGAATTTTTTATTTTATTTGTAAATAATTTGCAATAGGTTTCCATGGAATTTGCCTATTTTTCTTTTCTTTATAGACTCTGGACACTTAACATTTTGCGAGGTTTGTTTCACCAAGTGTTGGTGCACTTTGTGGACCTTACCGTGTTTTGTTTTCTTCGCTTTTATTTGTATTTGTTTCACGTGGATTTTTTGTGCTTGAGCCCTTAAATTTAGGTTTCTATTTGATTGAGCCAAGTATCATTAGATCCACATCCCTAAAAGAATATTTGTTCCTATGGACATTGTTGGACGTAGCCAAATAAATTTGTGCTTCAGGATGCCAAATTGAGACTTATCATATGGATCCTTATACTCCAGGAATTTGATCTCGAAATCCGTGATAAACCTAGAGTAAACAATATGGTGGTAGATCACTTGTAAAGATTACCATATCCGAACACTCCTGAGCAGAGCTTATTGCCCATTATGAAACTTTCCCAGATGAAGCATTTTGTCAGTCATCTCGCTCAGCTGGTTCATAGATATTGTGAATTATCTTGTGTCCAAGAGAACTTCACAAGATTGGCCAAAGCTGAAGGTTGATAAATTTCTGTCGCATATTCATTTCTATCAATTGGGGGTCCTTATCTCTTTCGTGAGGGGGCAGATAGCATCTGGAGAATATGCATTCCTTAGGAGGAAGTCCAAAATATCCTCGAGTATTTCCATGCTAAAGAATCAGAAGGACACCACTCTAGAAGAAAAACATTAGTAAAAGTTCTACAATGCGGTCTTTGGTGGCCAACTCTATTCAAAGACGCAGAAGACTTTGTTAAGAATTGCACTTACGGTCAGAGACCATGCGGTACTATTGGAATGAGAGACACAATGCCCCTAAAGTACATTCATATTCAGACGTGTTTGATGTGTGGGGCATTGACCTCATGGGTTATTTTCCCAACAGTTAGGGTTTTGAGTATATTCTTCTTGATGTTGATTACGTGAGTCGTTGGGTGGAGGTTATCCCAACTCGAACCACCAATAGTCGCACCGTCTATCAGTAGGGAAAATATCATTGCATGATTCGAGATCCTCAAAATTCTTACATCATATGGGGGTAGCCATTTCATCAACAGAGAGGTGACGAAGCTGATTCAAGAATTCTTCATTTAACATCGTGTCTCCTCTCCATACCACCCATTGTCCAATGGCATGGTTGAATGTTCAAATAGGGAGATAAAGACAATTCTATAGAAACTTGTGCGTCCCGATAGGAAGAATTGGTCACTGTTGCTTGATTCGGTACTTTGGGCCTATCGGACCGCATATAAGTCGTCATAAGGAATGTCTCCCTATCGCCTAGTGTACGGCAAGCCATGCCATCTGCCTGTGGAACTCATTCATAAATCTTCGTGGGCAATTAATATTTGTAATTTGGATTTCGAGAAGGCCAGAAAGAACAAAAAGCTGGATCTAAATCAACTCCTCGAATTATGTGAGTATGTATACAACAATAGCCTGATGTATAAGGAGAAGGTCAAGAAGTGGCACAACAAGTACATCCGTTGCAAGACTTTTGAACCATGTTAGAAGGTTTGGTTGTTCGATGCAAAGCTCAAACTATTCCCAGGGAAGTTGAAGAGCTAGTGGATCGGGCCTTGTATAGTGAAGTGTGTGCGTGGTAATGGAAGCATTGTGATATCTGGATTGCCAGGTGATGCACAACCATTTGTGATCAACGGGAAGTTACTTAAACCTTATATTGAACATGATATGTTTCTGTCTGTGGTAGATTTGATTCAGGTGGCATGTGATGAGGAGCTTACAGTCGCAGCATCAATACAATTAGACGAGGCCATCAAAAACATTTTTTATTAGTTAATCTTTTTTTTCATCTTTTCTTCTTTTTGTTTTCATTCCTCAAATTCTTTCTACCGTGTTGCCCACACCCCATTCATATGTGTTGTACTTAGGATATGCTTCATCCTAAGTATGGGGGGGTGAGCGCCCTCAAGTTATTCATTCTTTGATCCCACATGTGTCTCCTCAACTCTTGATAATCAGTCTATACTTAGGGATATTTTATCCTAAGTATGGGGGAAGACAAGCTGAGCCGATGATTCATTTCTTCATTCCTACCCTCGACCCTCCCTGCATGTAAAATACAATCTGCTATACTTTAGATTAATTAATCCTAAGTACGGGGGGACGGTCGAGTTCTTATTTAATCGTTGTAGTATAGACTTTTCTATATTTAGTACGAGTTATGTCTTCATTTTCTCTTCAATCTCTGAGGGCATAGCTCAAGCTAAGTATAGGGGCAATATATACTTTGTATACATTTTAGCCATAACTCGTACTTTCATATTTTCAAAAAGTATGGCTAAAATCAGTTTAAATAAGTGTAGAGAAAACACTTGTATAAAATTCTTTAAAATTTCTTGTATGTACCAATTAATAAATCGAGCAAAACTATTTTGCAAAATGTTTAAAAAATGATTATAAAATCTTTTTTGAAAAATCTTTGGAAAACATTTTGAAAAATATTTTGTAAAACATTTTCATCCTTTGTTAAAATGTTTTTTACAAAGATTTCTTTTCTTTGTTTGAGATAAAAGGTTTTGAAAATCTATTTGAAAATGGTTTGAAAAATGGTTGCAAAAACACTTGAAAAATCTATAGAAACTGTTTAAAAAATCTTTGCAAAATGATTTTCAAATTTCATAAATATTAGCAAAAATTACTTGTCAAATTAATTTGTAAAATAAAGTTTTCAAAATATTTGCAAAAATCTTTTCAAATTATTTTGAGGACTATGTACACAATCCAAGCAAATAAAAATCTTTTATGAACCTAACACATTAACTTGTAAATAATAATTAAATACCAGTAAATACCTCTTGTAAATTTCTAAATCCTAATTCTTGTAAATTACTAAGATGCACTCATGTGTAAAATATGTACTTATCTCTTTTCCCAAAAACTTTATTTTAAAAAATCCCAAAAATATTTCCAAAACCTTTTTTTAAAATTGCATAAAAATTTGCAAACCTTTTTCAAAAATCCTTAAAACTTCAAATTCAGAAAATTACTTTAGAAAATATTTTCTTTCATTGTACATGGCATTCGTATTTTTCGGAATAATATAGACAATTGAACAAGTCTAAATAAAGTCTAAAGATTGGAGTTTGAAATAGACCTTAATACCCTTAATTTCAGCGGAACCCTTTGAGGACTAGAAGTGGAGATATTTCAGGTCACCTTGACTTAATTCTTTAGGTTACATAAGACTATGTTCATGAGTCAATTCAATGTGCCTAAATAGAACCCTTCATATCATCCGTAAGACTCTTGAGACAGTGACTTGACTGGAAACCTCGCACCTAGCACTTAGCTCAACTCAGATGGCTTGTTGAAAAATCTTGGAGTCTAAGTCAGGACAATGCAAGGCCACTTCGTTGAGGGTGGCTCAGGAATCATTCTTGGGGATTGCCGACACCGCTACTCTAACCCACTTCTTTTGGTAATAATGATATCTAAAGACTGGAGATGGATTCAAACAATGCTTCCGATGAGGAATGGTCTACCGTCGCAACTTTCTCTAAGACCCCAAAAAATGGGTAAAACAAAAGATGTTATATCCACTTGGGCACAAATAAGAATGCAAAAGCTATACAAAGTCAAAGAAAATATCCAAAAAAAACCTACACTCAAAAAATCCACAAAAATTTGAGCTTCAGAAAAAGCATGCTTCTTGGTGAAGAATCGGTTACACCGACCGACTTCACAAGGGAATGAAGACTACACCGGTCCATTCCCACTTCTTTTTCCATTCTTCTAACTTCTTCCCCCACTCGGACGTAAAGACTGGGAGCACCTGACCTTAGAAGGGAATATCCGTCTCCACGAGGATGAGTTACTGATGAATCACCATTTCATCACCTTTATTCTATCATTTTGGCCATAAAAACCCTAGTAAATGCATGTAAATACCCTTAATTTGCATAAATTAACTTTCATTCTTTGTTGTATAAATACCATATAAAATACTATTTTTAATGCTAAATTATAGAATAAAGAAAAGAAAAGAAAAAGAATAAAATATCAAATATAATTTATGATCCTAAACCCCGAGACCTAGGCATCTTGATGACTAGATCGACAAGGAATAAAGTAGGAGAGACAAGGGCCAACAATTCCATAAAAACCATATTCATTAATTAATTGTTTATTCATTTTTTGAGACCTATTCTATTTTCCACTTTTTACCTCAAATAAAGAAACTTTATACATGAAAGTTGTAGATAATAAAATATAGAAAAATACAACATTGATTTCATAGAAAAATAATATATATAATAAAAGTAATACTCAGAATAAGATTCCAAAATCCCAACTTCCCATATCCATATCTCTTAAATAAAAACTCAAAATATATCGAAATCACTTTAATTTTATATAACTTTTAATAAGTTATTTAATGAAGGTAGTTTCATATTTTTTGGAGTTAAGGTGTGAAAGTTAGGTTTTGAACCCCTATTGTATAGTATACTTGATTAAAATATTCATTTATTTATTCTTTATTATTTTTATAATTTTATATTTTTATAATTTTGTAAATATTGTTTAAAATAAATGTAAATATTTAAACTAAAATAAAACCATAAATAAAATACTAAAATAAAATAAGTCTATAAAACCTATAGATGAAATACCTATAATTATATATATATAATTAATACACCTATTTATTAAAATGTGTATATAATATCATAAAAATATAATAAAAATATATTTAAGTATATAAAAATGAGTTATATTTTTATAAAATAATAAACTAAAAAATAAAATCAAAAATATAAAATAAAATACTTTAAAACATAGATAAATATACATATATTTATACCCTAAAAAGTAACTTGTAATTATATACCTCTAAAAAATAAATAAAAATCATAATAAATACTTTAAAAATAATAAACAAATTTTATTATATAACCTAAAAATAATAAAATCATTTCATATTTATTTTAGATTTAATAAGATTTTTTAAGCCAGGTTTTTCCCCGTTGGTCCACGTGGACCAACCTGGAGGTTTCGTCAATTGACCTTGGTCAACTGACTGGGATACCCCTGTAGCCTTCAGACCTAGTTTCCTCATCGTTTCTTGATTTTTGGAGCCTACTCCTTTCACCAATATGCCCCGATTCCTTCTGCAAAGTTCTTCCTCGATCATCGAACATACACGCCGAGATCATTCCTTGGTCCAAGAAACACTGCATCACCGTCATCTCCTCGTTGTTTGGCCCCCTGTCACCACCTGTACATAAGCGTGTCCGTTGACTTCTTGGATTTTTTGAACATCCTTTGACCAAGTTTTGGCCCTCCTCTTGTGCTCCGGATTGACTCCAGTGATAGGGGAGTCTCCAACAACTTCGAGCGAGGTTAGGTGACGTCTTGGGTGGCTTCCATGACCACCTCTGGCGGAGCGTCATCGTAGAGGTATTTGCTTCCTGGTTTAGGCTATAGAGGTATCATTTTCCTCCATTGTCTAGCATGTTTAGTTTAGTCTTAGCCTTAGGTATCGTTTCTTGTATTTATCTTCTCGTTTAGTTGCTTAGATCCATCCTTCGTAGTTCGCAGGAGCTCCGCTCCGGCGAACCTCCACCATGTTATCCCTTACCTTTCGACCACGCCACCACCCTCATTCCTTCCCACTGTGCCTTCTCCACCTTTGTTCACCTAACATCCAACTCGATTCCACTCATATTGAGCCCCTGGTTCTCCACCTCTGCCACCATCACCGATGTACCTCTACCCAACACCCTACTCTCCATTTCCTCCTTCTAACGGGACAAGGCAAATTGCCCTCATCCCTAGTCTTTTAATGTGCAGGTTTGAATCTCAAACGTCGGCTGGAGGAGAATCTGGACCCTCGTTAGAGAACCCGTGGCCTTTAGGCTCATTCGACATTACAGACAAGCTCCGATGTGCCCCAGATCATTCTGAAGCCTCTGGCTGCCAAAACACCCTTCCAGGAACCTTTTGGGATCATCATCAGTGGCAGAGGATTGTTGTGCACGAGGATTTTGAAGATCGAATCTCGTCCAGGCCCAGTTCTTGGGTTGTTCATCCAGACCCCCTCATTGTCATCCGACCGCGCCTCGTTCGTCCAGGCTTCCAGATATCATACGGTCGCGTGTCGCCAGCATCATTCGATCCTCGAGCACGATCTAATCGTGGTCGTTCATCTGCGAACTAGTATCGGGCATCAGGAACGCAACACATGGCGTAAGTGATCAAATCCTGTAGTCTGTCCCCGCACTAGTTTGGGTATTTTGCAGCATCCACCTAAGTTTTTTTGTATTTAATTATTAGAACTAAATCTTTACTTTGTCGTTAAAATATTTCTGTAACTTTTGCAACAAGCCCCCCGAACTTCTCATATTTGCGCTTCGGTCCATACTAGCTCACCTCACGTGGTCGCCCACGTGAGGTGGACATTTTGCAGGTGTGCCCTTACGGGTTTGGCATTTTATGTTAGGTCTAAAAACTTTTTATTTGTGTTTAAAATTTTTACGAAAATTGCATCTTGGACCTTGGACTTTATTTTATTTACATAATTACCCCAGCTAGTAGTGTAGTTCCTTTTTATTTTCGTTATTTTTTTAATATAGCTATTTTGCTCGAAAATTTCTCAAAAAATAGATGTACACTCATGATTGCACACACCTTCATGCCACATATTTATTTTTGCAAATTAGGACTTTTATTATTTTATAAAAGTCAAAATAAACACTATTTTCCCATATCTATAGTATAAAATCCATAAAAAAAATATATAAAGTTTTTTGAAAAAATCTAAAAAAATATTTTTTTGTTTATTTATTTATTTTACAACCCAGACCAAAAATCAACAAAATTACAAAAGAAATCTCTTAAAGAATAAAAAGATCTAAAAACCCTTAGAGAAATCTACAAAAGTTCTAAATACTCCAAAAATACTATTTTCTATCTCGAAATTATATATATTATATTAAAATTAATTTGGGAAATTTTGGACTTAATTTTCTATTTTTAACTTCCATTCCAATTTCGGATATTTAATTAAACCCTGATTTTTTATTTTAAAATATATAAAATATAGCCAAATTTCCTAAAAAATCACAACAATAGTAAAAATAATTTAAAACCCAGAAAAGAATTTATTTCTTGAATTTGAGTCTTTTTGTTATTATTTATATATATAGTAGCTTACATTGTACATATACTCTTATATAGCTATATTGTATTTATAAAAAGAAAAGGAAATATAAAAATCTAAAAATCTAAAAAGAAAATATAGAAACAGAAAACTAAAGATTAAAAAAACAAAAATATAAAATAAAAGTAAAAAATTAAAAAAAAATAAAAACCTACAAAAAAGAACATATAGACAAATAAGCTCAAAATCACATTTTTTTCACATTATTGCACAATCTATCTAGTTTGCTCCTTGTGTTCGACACTCTACTTACTTTCACTATACACACATTTTGTAGAGTTAAATAAAATAAATTTTAACTCCACTTTATATTCATTTCTAGATTATTTATTGTGGGTTGATTATTGAATTTAGCAGTTTTCTTGAGTGGTCAACACATCAACTATGGTTTCACCTTGTGAAACCTTACGACCCTCACTAAATCGTTATTTCAAATGACGTTGTTGTCGGGGAGAAACTGCGCATAGATTCTTTTTTGCTTGATTGTGATTATTTATCTATATTCTTTTCTTTATTTATTTTCTTATTTATTTGATATTATTGTTGATTTGTCTAATCACTGCTTCTTTGTTTCCTTTGTTGTGAGGGACCACGGATCGAGGAGGATTGCCTAGGTGATTCTGCACAACCTTGGGAAGCGAAGTCGGCTATTCTACCCTAGCCGGCAAGAAAGAGCATCAAAGGACACATATAAGATACATTTATTCTACCCTGGCCCACAATTGCACTTTGCATTTATTTCATTTGTTTTTGTAATTCAAGTGAGAGAGAGGTACGTTTATTTTAATAAACATGACTCTCTAAGAGACTCCACGAAACTTCACGAGGTCTAGTGCCCAAGGGATTGTTCTCTTGGGGGCATCATCGGCTTTTTCATGATTTTCTCGCCTTTCTTTTATTTTGTTTCATGGTTTTGTTTTCTTTATTTTATGTGATTGAGCCCTAGCTTTAGGACTTACTTGACGATAGACTAAGGCCAAACACCAAATCATATTTTTCTGCTCATATAGTATTTGCTTGGACTTAGTCAAATTTTGAATTGCTTCTCACTTAGTCTTGAAACCATGCACAGTGAGAGTCCTCCATATAGTGCTTGCAGGACCCACTATGGTGGGCACCGAGGAGACTCCAAGACCGGACCCTTAGATTCTATTCTAGGTGTTTAGCATACAGTACTTCATGATAATAGCAATTTCTCACCTACGGCGATTTCATTGGTTGCATTGCATATAGATAGGTTTCAATTCTGCTTAGCATCCCTGCATGTAGAGAGCTGGAGGCAAGATAAGCATTTATGCTTTAGCATTCATCATCGATCTATCGCTTGCATTGCTTTTTCGACTCTCTCCCTCTGATTTTGACCACTTGGGTGCTAAAAATAATTGACTCCTCGATAGGCATGTGCATTATTATTAAATATCCAAAAATAGTGATAACAAATAAAATTGAGACTGTTAACATTACTTGACCCTAAAATACATCAAAATGAAAAAAACATTATCTTGGGGCGAGTAATCCCCTCATTGTCTTCACATTTACTTGCTCACATACACACTAAGGCTAGCGCCCAAATCTCATCAAGCCAAAACTAGTGTATATTTGTGTGCATTCTCGGTCTATATGCACATTGGCGCATTTTTCTCATTCATCTTGACTTGACCATTGTGCTCTCCCTATCATTTTCATTTTACTTCAAGATAGCCGACTGGAGCTTTTATCCGAACTTTGTGGATCCTTCGTACCCTCCAGCCGGTCCACCTCTATTTTTCCAAGACTTTGCTCCCGATGTTTGTCCATATCCACCCCAGCCACGATATCAACCCTCGGATTTTACCCACCTCCACCTTCACATTTTCGACCATCACATCCACCTGAGACTGACCTATTGGAGTCACCTTTCAAGGAGTCCTCCCTTGAGCATTCGACGCAGATGATGGAGTATATGAGACAGAGGATTGATGAGCTCACTCGTATAAATAAGAGACACCATGATACTCCACCATTTGATGGTATGGGTTCACTGGAGGATTTCCATGAGAGCTTGCAATCGCCCAAAATACAAAAAAATGAGAAAAATTCAAAAATCTAAAAAGAGTTTGGGAGATAGATGGTCGATTCAGACTATGAGGAGAGGACCCATATGTCAGATCATTTACCCACACATCCATTCACATCTTGTCTCATCCTTGACCCTAAGGATGACATTGTACAGACTGCTCTTCGTAGTCCTCATGTAGATGATGATTTCGATCTCCTCCATTGTATGGAGGAGGTCCAAAAATTAAAAAATTATTGACTGAACCTGAAGTGGTGGCCACCATTCATGAGATCATTCAATCCCCAATTCACCAGGCCATGACCTAATTATCTGCTCCTCAACCCAAGAAGAGAAAGCGGAGGAGCAGATCTGAGCGTCATATCTTGACCATGGCCACTGCCCATGCCATCACACACCGTCCATTCTCTAGGAAAATTAATACTGCTAATCCATTCATCCGATGCACTATCTCTGACCACACATGTGATCACACTCTCCTTGACGGCGGTGCCTCAATTCGCATCATACCCTTCTCGTCGGTACAGTATCTTCACTTAGAACCTCTCAAGGAAACTAGGATGATCGTTCAGTTTGTCGATAGATCAATAAAGAGGTCGAATGGTATTCTAGAAAATACCGTCATTTCGACTCAGGACATGAGCTACACTATCGATTTTGTCGTATTGCCCATGGAGACCTCCACTGGGGAGCACTCTCCAATCATCCTAGGATGACCTTTCCTCACCTCTACGAGGGTCATTACTGACTACAGATCAGGAGAGATTTGCTTCCATCTTGCTGACGAGAGTGATGTGGTCATCAGAGATTTTTGCTGCATCTGATGTGACTTCACCTATCTTGGATGACCCCGAGGACTATGGCAAGGATGAGACGATTAGAGATTTTTGTTGCATGTTGGATTCGACTGAGAACCGATAATTCCTCTCCAAGGAGGAAGACTCAGAAAGAATGGACCTCGGAGTTCCTTCTTCTGGTACTTGACGATGTGTTTATGACATCAGCAAGATTTACACGATTGACAATGTTGAGCGGAGGGCAGATAGTGATGAGACTTATAAGGCCGAATTTGATTTTGTTGCTTTTATCCAGGGATTCGGACCTTTTGATGAGAATAATATTCCAGTTGAGACTGTAGAGGATGAACATGACTCGATTACTTCCACAAATAAGTTCATTCCTTTTTATTTTGATCTAGGATAGACCTCGCAGGACGACCTCAACCTTACTTCTTTCGATGATTAGTTCGTCCCTTTTCACTTTGACATCTGTGAGACACCGAAGGCCAGACCTGGCCACACTACTTCCATTGACCAGTATGTGCCTTCTCACCCTAGGACCACTGAGGATCTTCACCAGGTCGATCCTGATTGGCTTCCGTCCACTATGGATCCCGATATCGACCTACTCTTTGTCGGATCCATTCCTCAACGGTCTCGCAAGAAGGTTCGCTTTCAACCTTCTTGATCTTTGTAGATCCATCATGTTGTATATTCACTTTCGTTTTCCTCTGTCCATCTCCTATTTTGTCCATCCACCCTATTTTCGTGTGTGCCTTGCTTAGGATGTACTTTGTCCTAAGTATAGGGGAGGTGGGTGAGCCAAGTGTTCATTCTTCGTTCCTTTTCATTGCCTTTGTTGTTGCCTATACTTAGGGGCCTCTTACCCTAAGTATAGGGGGTAAAATAAAAAATAATAAAATAAATAATAAAAAATAAAGTTAAATCATACAACTTATATGTTAATATATCTATACTTATACTTGTAAAAAATTACTCATAATAAATGAATCCAAAAAATAAATAAAAATCCAATTAAAATTCTTTATAAAATAATAAATATTTTTATTTTATAACCAAAATTTAATTACTTTGTTCATTTATTTATTTAGATTTTACAAAACCTTTTCAATTCTCTTTTTCATGATTAATCTACGTGGACCAATCAGGGACTCCCATTCGTTGACCCTAGGTCAACTATACCCCAACCTCTTCTGACTCTTGTCAGAAGTCACATGCACCTGAATTCACCGATTTATCACTCTTTCTCCATAACCCCTCTAACCCAGTGCCTTCCACCATCATGTAGCCTAATCATCCCTCACCCATGCCCTTCCTCGAATCTTCACCAGCCACTGCCTCCATTCACGCAATCTCCCTCGAAAGCCAGTAACTCCTCGCCTATAAAGAAACCACCAAATCTTCTTTTGAATTTTTGATACCTCTTCGCAGATTTTAGACCCTCGGACCTGGTCCTAAATCTTCATCGTGCTAACAACCGATGTTTGTTGTCGATCTGCAGCGAGGAGAGTACGGGAGGAGGTGCATCCACCTATCGTCGAAAATCCACCCAGTGGTTTTGCTTCTAGGCCACCCTGTCAATCGAGGCCCTTTATCTTCTTGTTATTAGGTAATTAATTAGCATAGAGTTCAATTCCAGTGTTAGTTTGTTTTTTAATCCATTAGGGTTAGAGTAATCAAGGATCATTCGTCATCATGCTTAGACTGTGATTCGCCTCGCTGACCACCCTGCTTCAATCCTTGACGCATTCTCCATCTTGTCCATCCATTTTTCCCATAGATTCAGTCGATATCGAAGAGACCCGAGGCCCTCTTTTTCTGCATCGTCAGAGCCTCGTCACCTTCATCATTCACATAGCTCCAGCTGCCGTTTTTGGGCCGAGAACATTGCTCTCAAGCCATGTAATCTTTTCATGTAGGATACAAGCTTCGAGGCACTATTGGGAGCGAATGAAACCACCTGGAATACCTCCAGGACGTGCTTGAAGAAGACACCCTCCAAGTCCACCATTGACGCATCTCCGGCTCATTGGAACCTAGTTGCATGCGTGAAGGAGTTCCAGGAAAAAGAAAACCCTTGGCGAGTCGAATCATGGGCAGAGGTGCGAGGAATCAAAGATCCAAATTCACCGGGGGTTGTTCTTCCCCAATTCATCCAGCACCTCCCTGCTCCATTCGATCAACGGCAAGCTCTAGATCTAATCTGGAGCGTCGACTTGAAGCGAACTGTTACCTAATTAAAACCGCCAAATCTCCCACGTGACAGCAAAGGAACGGTTGGATCTGAAGCATTAAGGGGCAAATATTGAAGGCACCCTCCACTCTTTTGTAATTTTTAAATAGTCTTGTAAATATTCTATGTCATTTAAAAAGTAGTGGGATATTTGCTTGCACCCCCTCGAACATTTCTAATATTCAATATAGCCACGGCCAGTCACGTGCAATGTCACGCACTATCTTTTAAAAATTGCATGTTAACCCTCCAAGGTTCTTTTAATTGTTGTTTACTATATAAACTTA
>JAZKJV010010375.1:0-26089 GCA_037367405.1 Ottelia alismoides | reverse complement strand
TGCACGTGAGGCGCGGAAGACCTAAATGCAATTCTATAAACCTCAGGGTCCGTTCAGCAAAAATGACAATTATTTTACAACGTTAAAAATTATTTACAGTTTTAAAAATTAAATACAAAAAAGGCTAGGGCTGAATGTGCAAATTACCCCCAATAGGCGCGTTATCCAACAGTTGAGCGTTCTTCACTTGACACGCATCGCCACCTCCTCGCCCGATGACGCTTCGCCGATGGAGGGCTGAGATGAGATCAGTCGAGCTGATCTTACGGTCGATGTGGAGCTCCATCCAACGGCTGCCTTCTGATCTGGGCTGGGACCACGATCGGACGGTGTAGACGAAGGCACGAAGAACAGGGAAGAACTCCCCCTTCCCCGACCTTCGATCCGGTGCTGCTCGTTCGTCCGGCGCTCCCTCGGGCATCTGATGTTCCAAGAAGCAACCTGGGGCCCTGCTCTGTCGACTAAAGCGCTCAGGGAAGCCGGAGGCTCACCGGAGTGGGTCCAGCGAGGTCGATGAAGGGATGAGGGTCCCAGGTACCTGCAGAAGGATCAATTCGACCCCAACGGGGGTCCTTTGGCCTCCAGCACCTGCAAGAAAGCTCAGGGCACGAAAACAAGGGGCTGGAGGTCTTATTTGGGTCAAATGAGCGAAGGGGGATACGGGGCGGTGATCTCCGACGAAGGGCAGAGGAGGGAGATCAGATCTCCAGATCTGAGGAAGATCTGGTTGAACGAAGGTGCTGGGGCGTAGGGAAATGAAGGGGTATGGAAATGGAGGCGAGGTGGTGGTCGGAAAACAGTCGGAGAACGGTGGTGAAGTCGCCGGAGCTGAGCTCCGGCGAACTTCGAATTAACTAAATTAGGCTAATCTAATGTCCTAAATGCAAAATAAAAGACAGGGATGAAATGCTAAAACAAAATCCTAACTAAAATAAGTAAAAGCGCAACTCTTAGACCTGGGGGCCTCCAGGGAGCAGGGCGGCCGCCGGAGTGCCGCCGCGAAAAATTTTTCCTCCTCCTTGGGCCGAACCAAGGTGCTGGGAAGCGCCTCCTGTCACGAGGGCTCATCCAGGTATCGATTCAAGCTCATTAGGGGAGGTGAAATTGGCCAAAATTCGGCCAAGGAGGAAGAATAAGTTATTTATAAACATTCCTGGGGACCCCCATTGACCGGCGATTATTGAAAAATCGAATGGTTGTACAAGGGTTCCAAGATCACGGCGCGAATCACGGATGGTCAGAGAACAATTTTCATGAAGGGAGCGAGCTCGATCGATGGACGGGATGGCCGTAAAACGGGATGAAAATCGGGGAAAAGATGGTTCAGAGACGCCAGAGCTGGGATGGGACAGTTGACCAGGGGGTCAACGAAGGCCGGCGCCCCATTGGTCCACGTCAGCCGCTAAAGACAAAACAGTAAATTTGAGCTGAAATTGATTTATTTACAATAGTAAATGATTTTATTAGAATTTTCTTAAAACATAAAAAATGTGTATTTTTCATGTAGTATTTATTTGTGATTTTTATTGAATTTTTCGAAGTGTTTTATTGTGGCTTTAATTTAATAATGTGTATATGTATGTATTTACATGTATTTTTTTGTATTTTATTTTTAATTTGTTTATTTTTCTTTTATAATTTTAGTTTCTTATTTTTCAAATTTATAATTTATTTTTATGAGTATAAAGGTATTTTTATTTAATTTTTAGGAGTTTTATTTACATTTTTAAATAAATAGGTATATGCATATGTAAGTATACTTATAGGTATTTTACCTATATATTATATACATTTTATTTATTTAATGAATTTTATTTATTTTTATTTTGGATTTGTATTTTTAATAAGTTATATATAATATCTACATTATTATAAAAATCTAGATGAATAAAAAAATAAAAGAATAAAATCCCTTCTTATTTATGTACATTCTAACATAGGTATTTTGCCTATGTATTTCATAAGCTTATTTTATTTTACAAATTATTTTTAGTTTTCTTTTAATTTTAATAAGAACATGTATTCTATACATTATTTGCAAAAATATAATTTTATAGAAATAATAAATATTGAATATTTTAATCAGTCCTATATACAAGGAGGGCCAAAAACCGAACTTCCACAGATGAATTCCAAAAATTATGAAACCAATTTTATTAAATAGTTCATGGAAAGCTATATACAATTAAAGGTGAATTTGGGTGATTTGGAGTTTTTATTTGCAATATATGGGTCTGTGAAGTTGAGATTTTGGCTTTTTATTTTGTGTATAAAATGTACACTGAGTATTATTTTTACACAACCTCAATTTTATATTTTTATTTACATTATTATCTACAACTTTTATGTACAAAGCTTCTTTATTTGATGAATAAATAATTATGTACAAAATAGGTGTCAAAAATGCATAAATGAATGAATAAATAAATGGGGTATTTATTGTACTATTGGCCCTTATCTCCCCCTACTTTATTCCTTATCGACCAATTCCATGCTGGCCTTGGTTTCGGGGTTCAGGTCATAAAATATTTGTAATATTTTATTCTTTTTTCTTTTCTTCTCTTTATTCTATAATTTTGGCATTAAAACCTTATTTTATGTACAATAAATACAATAAAGAATGGATGCTATTTTGTACAAATTGATGCTATTTACATGCATTTGCTGGGGTTTTTAAGGCCAAAATGATAGAATAAAGGTGATGAAATGGAGATTCATCAGAGCCCCCCCCCCCCCTCAAAGGCCACCGGGGAGCCTTCCCGGGGGAGTGGGGGAGGCCCCAATGGCCTCCGAGGGGGAGGGAGGGGGGCCTCCGAGGGGGAGTGGGGGAGCCCAGGTGGCCTTCGAGAGGGGGGGAGGCCCCGGTGGCCTACGAGGGGGAGGGGGGAGTGGGGGAGGACCCCGAGGAGGAGGGCGGGCGGAGGCCCTGGTGGCCTCCGAGAGGGTGGGTGGGGGAGGCCTCGGTGACCTCCGGGGGGGGGGGGGGGGCTCGGTGGCCTCCGAGGGGGGGAGGCCCCGGTGGCCTCCAAGGGGGTGGGAGGGGGAGTGGGGGAGTACCCGATGGCCTCCGAGGGGGAGGTTGGGGGGGGGGGGGGGGGGGAGGCCCCGATGGCCTCCGAGGGGGACGGGGGAGTGGGGGAGGCCCCTGTGGCTTTTTGTATTGTTATTTTGTCCGTTAAATATTTATTGCAGTTATATATTTGTGTCAAAATCACAATCTGATCTCGTAGTTTAATTTATTTACATTTGCACCCTTGACAGGACATTATATTTTGTGTGTTTGTTGTATTTATTTCAAATATCTATTGTGTTCCAAAAAAATCACCAAAATAAGGATTATCTTCCTGGTGACATATTCATCAAACATAATTTTGGATTTCAATTTTAGACATATTCATTAAAAATCGAAAAGAGCACAAAAAGGCCCTAATTGACATAGATAATAAAAAAATATAAAATGGTTTTTGAGAAAAATCCAAAAAAATATTTTGTTTGTTTATTTATTTTGCAACTCCGGGAGTTGAAAATTCTACAAAGTAAAAACTCCAAAAATATAGTTTTCTATCTCTAAATTTTCTTTATACTATATACTAATTATTAAATCTAATCTAGAGAAATTTCGATATTGTTGGTATGGTTCATCTCCAATTTATTCGATGTATTTATTTATCCCAATTTTGAGATTTTTTACTTTAAAAATTCATAAAAATTAGAAAAATTCCTTAAAAATTCACAAAAACAATAAAAAATATTTAAAACCTAAAAATATCTTATTTTTTATAGTTTGATTATTTTTAATTGTATATATATATACATATTTGCTGATATTGTATCCTATGTTATATATTTAAAAAAAGAAAATTAAAAATATAAAAATATAAAAAGAAAATATAAATATATAAAATTAAAAACAAAATAAAAATATAAAACAAAAATAAACATTGGGTATTTTGCACCTTCCCCAGCGCCTTTTTTGTATTTATTATATAGTTTATAATATTTGATTTGCCATTGTTATAGTATTGTAATGTTTGCATCAGAGTTCCTGAACACTCTATATTTGTCTGTGAGTCCATGCCAGCTTACCTCACGTGCCATCCCACATGAGCTGGGCATTTTGCAGGAGAGCCCCTGAGTTTTATAGAATTTTGATTTGGCCCTGGAACTTTTGATTTCCTTTATATAATTTTGTAAAAATAGCATAAGGGCCCCAATCATTCTTGTAATTTGCATTCTGGACCTTGACAGCGCACCTCTCGTGACTATCCACATGAGGCACACGTTTTGCAATTGTGTCCCTGTGGCTTTTTGTATTGTTATTTTGTCCGTTAAATATTTATTGCAGTTATATATTTGTGTGAAAATCGCAATCTGACCATCCTAGTATAATTTATTTACATTTGCGCCCTTGCTAGGACATTATATTTTTTGTGTTTTTTGTATTTATTTCAAATAGCTATTGTATTCTAAAAAATCACCAAAACAAGGATTATCTGCCTGGCGATGTGCTAGGACATTATAAAATGGTTTTTGAAAAAAATCCAAAAAATATATATTATGTTTGTTTATTTTTTTGTAACTCCAGATCTTGAAAAGCCTATAAAGTAAAAACTTCAAAAATATAGTTTTCTATCTCTGAATTTTCTTTATTAAAATTAATCTAGAGAAATTTCGATACTGTTGGTATGGTTCATCACTTTTTTTATTCGATGTATTTATTTTTCCCTATTTTGAGATTTTTTGCTTTAAAAATTCATAAAAATTACCAAATTCTTTAAAAAATTACAAAAATAATATAAAATATTTAAAACTTAAAAATATTTTATTTTTTTGTAGTTTGACTATTTTTAATTGTATATATATATTTGCTTACGTTGTATCCTATATTATATATTTCAAAAAAGAAAATTAAAAATCTAAAATTATAAAAAGAAAATAAAATTAAATAAAATTAAAAACAAAATATAAAATTTAAATTTAAATTAAAATTAAAAATAAAAAATTTATATAAAAAATAGACAAAGATCACACAATCGCATCTTTTGCACTCATTTGCACAATCTACCTAGTTTGCTCCCTACGTTCGACATTCTACACATACTTACCACCTATACACATATTAGCAAAGTTATATAAATTTTTTAATTCATATTGTGGGTTAATTGTTGACTGATTAGGGTTTATTGAACGGTCAATAAACTGATGGTGGATTTTGCCTGAAATCATTTGACCCTTGAGATACTCTCCGAGGGGGAGTGGTGAGGTGATGTGGGGAGAGGGGGGAAGGCCCGGTGTCCTTCGAGGGAGGGAGGAGAGGAGGAGGAAGGGGATGGGGGGAAGATGCTAGAGGCCTCCGAGGGCGAGGAGGAGACACGGTGGCCTTCGGGGGGGAGTCCCGATGGCCTTCGAGGGAGGGAGAAGAGGAGGAAAGGGGGAGGAATGGTGGGAGGGAGGGAGAGAGGAGGTCGGTGACCTCCGAGAGGGGAGTGGGGGGTGATAGAGGCTTTATGTGACTGCATATTGACTACACACCTTCTTAGTGGTAAGCCCAAATAAATCTTCGAAACTTCTTTTGCATGCTTGGGCCAATGCCAAAAGCAGCACATTTACTGCTAAATTAAATAATAAGAGAGCCATCGAGAACCACACTCGTCAAGAGAACCATTCATATGTACTCAAAAGTCACACTAATAGGAATCTCTTCCTTAGTACTCCTAATGAATGGACTACTCAGTTGTTTTATATACCTTTGCGAAGTCGACCTTCCAGATATAGGTCTTCATGCTTCCGTAGTCCCAAGTTCACGTAATCTTCGTCCCACCGTAAATTGTTCGACAAAGTTTTTATGAGACGCACAATCTAGGCTGGAATAACCAAGCTAACCCACTACTCCTCGCAACCTAAGGCTTGTTTGATTGTCAGGGTACACTGGGTAACCCTGACACCCTTAGTTCCAACACTGCATTCCTGGGTTGGGATTACTTGTATTGACCCCAGAATTTCTTTGGTATAATATTTTTTAACCATGTTGAAATAAAAGTATTAGCATAAAAACATATTATAATCATCTAAAAAGTTAATATAACACATAATCAATGTCATATCACATCATAATTATCATTCCAACCTTCCAAATAGCTACTATTCATAGGAGGATACCCCAACCCTGTTCCAAACAAAGAGTTGTCTTTGTGATAATTAGGTAGGGAACATTTCACATCTAAATGCATTTTTCACCAACAATTGCCTCGAGACTATAACCTCAATGGCTTCTGAATCTCGTGCCTTGAAGAACCAACACGTTTTGAAAGTCAGTGTGGCATTGAGACATTGATAAGGCACCACCTTAATTGACTTTAGTTTTAATTGTGCTCTGCATGTGAGTTACCCTTGATTCCCACTCAACCCCACTACCAAAAACCCTACCCATGCTCTTCATCTATGAGAAAACCGTAAAACCCTTTGGCTGCTAGTCCTTTGTTGGGTTCTCTTTAGCTTGTGCCTCCATTTTTTCCGTCGCAGTGTCGTTGTTGCTGCTTGTGTTGCATTCACTCTCTACTACGACAATGTTGAGGTCCTCCTTTGGTATGTTAAAAGTCCACTCCACATCTTTGTATTTTTTGAAGACTATTGACGGGATATAACCCGCAAGTTCTTTATTTCTAATAGATATGCATGGCATAAGCTATACTATTTTTTAGATAAGCAATTCAAATTTCATTTCACATGAAGTAAAGGCACCATGGGGTTTAATACATGGCAGAATAGAGTCTCACCCCAGCAGTAGGGGTGAAAATGACATGATTACAAAACTAAACACACATCACAATCTTCAAAACAATCACTAGCGTCACCCTTGCATTTATAGTTATATAGTCCAAAAATAAGTCACAAATCCAACAGCAGCATAGTCTCAAACCGAAGATCCCACCGAGTGATCAAAAGTTAAGAAGCTGCTTGATAGATAGGATCTTCATCTATGTCGAACCACAAGCAAGAGGAGCGGCACAACCACCAGAAAATGGAGAAGCCCGAGTTACCATACATTTGAAACAAATGAGTGATAATACATGAATGCAAAGAAGCAATCTGTGAAAGGATTTACTCTCCTCAATCGAGCATTTTCTAAATTTTACAAGAATTTTATCAAAAACCATCCGATCTTGATAGTGCAAATTGCTCAGTGTGGCATTTGCAACCATCCGATCTTGATAGTGCAAATTGCTCAGTGTGGAATTTTATCAATACCTTAATTGTATTACAATTAATACTGTTAGAAAAAAGTTGTTGAATCATTAAATGGTTAAGTAGTAGAGTAAGATGGTTCCTATTTTAGAGATTAGGGTTTGAATCTTATCTCCTTCAATTTCACTTTCTTTTATACGATTTATCCAATCACTTCCAAAATATCAAAATAATTTGATATAAAATTTTATTTGAGTTTATTTATCTCCCCCATTATTTTAGTACTCCTTGTAAATAAAATAAAATTTATTGTTTCCTTTTAATCATAAACTTTTTCATTTCAAAATTTCACTCGATAATTTAGACTTTATAAGATGGATTTAGGGTGGCTCAAATTATATTTATCAATTTTTAAAATTCACCATTGAAAATACCAATCTATTTTAAAATCTAATATTAATAATAGATTTAAATTCTACTTTTATCAAAATTGAAAGATATTCTTTTTAAAAATAGTAATTCTCTTTAAAAATATTGTTTGAAAATACAAAAATTTTTCCATTTTTGAGCATACATAATAATTATATACTTAACCTCTCCTTGGTGAATTCGTGGTTCCGCCCTGGTCATATATTCAAATGTTATTTTTGTCATTGTAAACAAAGTCATGAACCAAATTGTCACGATCTTTTCAGCAGGATAGTTTTTTAATACTAAACCGAAACTACATGATCTTTTACGTAATTTACTCGGAAATAAAATATCCCCCCCCCCAAACTTTGTTTAAATTTACTTGCAGAAAACGGAGTAGTTTTACAAGACCTTTAAGTATAAAATGTGACATGTTAATGGACTAAAACGAATTTCTGACATTAGTGGATCATGCATACAAATTAGATGCGATCCCCTTTAGAAGACGGTCCAAATGGGGAATTAAGAAATTAATATCATTGACTATAATGCTCTTAGTTACAATCCGATCCCTACCTATGTGTAGATTTGGAAGAAAAATACGCAAAAAACATTTATTTAGTTAAAAGGTCAATTCAACACTCATTTATGAGCGAGCAAATCCTTTGATGCACAACAGAGTCTGCTGTAAACCTGAACTATGACCGCCCGATCAGGATTGAGTGGTTTGCACGATGATGGCCCACAAAAATTCATATTTCATGTGAACCACTCGATCTTGATTGAGCAGTCGAGGTGCGGTCTGGTTTTATAGCAGATCATGCTGTACATCAGAGGGTCTGCTCTCTATTTGTGAATGTAGAGAAAATCGATACCTTATTGAATACTTATCGTGATCCGGAATCCCTGTCATACACGGTATCTTAATTAGACTCTTATGTTTGATTTTCTGTTTACCTCAAAAATTGGGTGTCTAGGATGCACTTCGTGTTTATTTTTGGGTTAGCTTCAATCCTATTCTTGCATTTTTGAGTTACAGTTAGTTATATGAATCCTACGTTATTTTTTATTATAATATTCCAAACACTTTCTAATAAAAAATATCAATATTAAAATCATATTAAAATAAAAAATAATTGATATAAAAACATATAGAATACAACATCACTTCACAGTTATCATTACAACCTTCGTAACCATCCAAATAATTTTTATTCATATAAAGTTCATCTCATAGGAGGTTACTTCAATCCAACTTGTCGAATCTCAACCATCCATCCATCTTGACGAAATTCCAGTGTTGTCATATCAAAAACTAGATTGCTTTTTTTAAAAGAAGACTCAATATTCATTGTAATAACATTCAAAGTATAATCCAATGCCCAATGCTCACAAAGTGTGAGAGTGTGTTACAAGAATACAAGATTATTATTTGACAGTTTAAACCTAAGATTTTTTGGGTGGTGGTCAACATGTTCAGTTGAGTTTGAATTCAACAAATTGCTGGAGTCAGTCTTCCTCGATAATAATTCTGAGATTTATGCCAGTGTTGTTACAAATAGTATCAGAGCGGAGAATGACGGAAAGGGTTAGACCCCAAGAAGTGAAGTCAACCTAAGGAAATATAAGGAAAAAAATTACCAAGAGTGTGCATACCGAATACAAATGGTATCGGAGTGGATTATTATCGGAAGCAAGTGATGAATTATATTACAATGAGGATGACACGAATATTAGTTGAGAGGGTTATAACACCGCAAATATACTTCAGACATCTAATATTCACAAAGTTTGAGAGTTAAATATAAGCAGGGAGATTTTTATTTACAACTTAATCTTAAACATTTTAAGTGTCCAACAACTGGTCCAATTGATCCAAAACACAACAAGTTGTAATAGATAATCTTTTTCAATGATGGTCTAATGATCGATAATAGTTCTAGAATTTAAGCTCAAAACATATATAAAGAATCAGCAAGCATATATAAATCCACAATGATATTAGCTGAAAAGAGTATGACGAGTTTCTCTATTTGGAAAAAAAATCTCAGACAAATAAAAAATAATATCTCCCTTACAAACCTGCCAGAATAATGAAATACAAAACTAATAGAGGATAGGGAATATACACCCATGTGCATGTAATTCTACATGCACCCGGGCTTATAACTCCTAAATTTTTTTACTTTTCCGAAAAATACCACCATGTATATTCATCTATATATTCCTCCTATATGTCATTCTAATTTCATCAGAAATAGAGATCCCTACATCCTCCATCTAGAACACATTATTTTAATGGCCTTAGAATTGTGTAATCGACCTATTCTGGATGGAAGATGTATTGGTCTCTATTTCAGACGAAATTGAAGTAATATTTTATTGCGGTCAACATAAACTTTGATCTATATTACGATGTGCGTTCAAATTATTACAACAGAAATTGTACATAACTAAAATTATGTATATAGTTTTAAGATCATTAAAATTTGAATTTCAACGGTTTCTTAGATTTTTTTAGCAGCAGAACGTAGATGAAGAAGTAAAGAGAGCGGATAAAGTGGATTTGTAGTTTTTTTAAGTAATTAGATTTGGAGTTTCCTCTTTTTAGCATCTGAAAAATAATGTTATCCCTACTGCCTTAATTTATCTTATTTTCTTAGTAAAAATAGAGATATAATTATTATGACAAAATTCGAGTTTCCTTGGTACTTTTTTTATCACATTTTAAGGAGTTTTTTTCTTCATCAAATCTGAAAACATAGATAAGTAATAAGGGCATGCATGCAAAATATACAACCCATAGATGCACTCTTATATAAATGCATATATAACTAAGCTAGACTCTCATTCACAAAGATCTCGACACAACTCAGAGGACATGATGACTCTTTCCAAGGGCATTGCGAGCTTCATTGCGGTGGCGATTCTCACCGCGACAATCCACATGACACTCGCGCTTCCTGAGTCGAGCATCCTAGCTCTTGAGTCGTTGCGCAAGTGCATCGTCTCTTGCGCGGATGTCCAGTTTGCGTGCAAGGAAGGGTGCGCTTCCACGCGCTGCATTGATCTATGCGAAAAAATCTATAAGTCTTGTGTCACTTACTGCGGCAAAAGGTACCCGGTTCCTTGAGCCAGGGCAGAGCAAGGAAGGATAACTAGAAGGATACTGTAAACATTTTCTATGCCTTTAAAATAAATAAATGATATATTTATACAATAACATACTTTTTTATTCATTTTTCTTATCTGTTCAGTAAATTATATATCATTCTCCCCTCATAAAACTCTTTTATCAACGAAACCTAGTGGAGAAAGGAAGGTCAATCTACAATCTCCAAAGATCTTCGTCACAAAATTGATTCATTATATTACAACAATTTTTTAATGCCTCTGATTTAGACGAGCAGCCGGACAAATAGCCCTTCACACAGGACTCTGCTTAAGCGCTCACATATAGGAATCGTGAATGAATATCTCTCCTGTACTATCAAGCCCTAAACCCCCCACCCACGGGGAGGGGAAAGATGCTGAGTTCAGGCATTTGTGTTTTTCTTTAGAAAAAGAAGGAACTATTATATGATCCGTTTCAAAATCTTTCATCTTATTATATTTAGCTGTTCAACTCTGATCATCTTGCCTAGGACTCGATTGTCGAAGGAGAAAGACTATTTTTTAAAAGAAAAATAAAGCAATGCATAGAGAGGCGGCCATAAACTGGAGTCTTGACCGAGTCGAATTTGTATTATTTTCTTTGCTTTTTTTTCCTTTGATCTTTGATATTCTCATTTGGAAGAACATCCGGTCCGTTCATCATGCAATTGCTGGTATGTGAAAATCTTTGGGAAAAAGAGGGGCTTGTGATATTTTCACAGAAACTCGTTAATATCATAAGCCGTTTCACATCATATTTTTATCAAAAGGAGTCAGATAACCAGTCGGATTATTCTGAGGTAGTTTACGCTTATATCCCTGAATAAAACTGATTTTCCCATATTTATACCCCTATGAACTGATTAAGTTTTTACATTCGCTCTCTATCATTTGTGTCCCGACAGCGGCGAAGATGCAATTTTCAAGTTTAATAAGGGCCATAGTGTAAATATGGAAAAGATAAGGACACGAGTATAAAATTGTTAAAAAAAATTGGAACCATCGAATATGCGACTGAAAATAGATATTTTTATATTCATACACTTTAAGATAAAATAAATGTTAATACATCCATGAATTTATCAAAAACTTTTGACCGACCCCTAAAATGGACTTAATTTATGCGTTGCTTCGTCACCTTCACGAGAAAAAGTCTTAACATACAATACCTACAGCATATAGACAACTCGATTGCTTCTCTTAAGTTCAAATCAGAGATACAACAATAATTGAATTTATCGTTATATAAATTTTATAGACATATCTCTCTTAAAATCATTTCAAAAGGTCCTTGCAAATGAACTACTAAATTATGTGAATTTACATCACCACCCTCTCGTAGGGTGGAGCACTGGCTTGATTCGGCCCAACCCGAGAAAGTCCGACTCAAGTCCGTCAATTTTTCGTGGGTCTTGGACCGATCGATGCACGCTTTTTTAGGAAACTGAGGATTCGGACCTGACAAAAGGCCCGCGTGATCGAGCATGGATTTGGGCCGGACTCGAGTTCGGATTAGGCTCAGGTCGCACCCATTATGATTCCATGAAGTTGCACTTTGATTCTAATTTATTATTATTGATATAATTCATCCATAACACATGAATATTGGATGTATCGTTGTGATATAATATTATTATTTATGGATGAATGAAGTATTGGATGTATTATGACTATAAATCCATTTCTCTTAATTAGGTTCTAACATGATCTTTTGAAATATGAGGGCATGGGTCCAGTCCATTTGTATTTCGGGTTCGGGTCTGACCCGACCCGCGCGTAATATTTTTGAAATATAAGGACCCGAGTTCAATCTATTTATATATCGAATTCGAACCGGACCCGAACTTTTGCGGGTCGGGTAGGGTCTTATTAAAAGTTCACTTCACGCCCAAATTCTTTGCGATAACTTCCTAGATATTAACCAACCGAAGTTGCAAAAAGGAAAAAGATGTTATATTGAAGGATTTTATAAAATAAGGTAATTTACCTATGAATCGAGTTTTCTACTTTTGAATATAAGCCACGAATCTTTTCAGGATTTGGATTTTTCATAATTAGAATTTGTCTTGTTAGGGCTAATAATTATTATATAAGGTATTGGAATTAATTTTTTATCCTTTTTATCCATTCTATTTGATTCCTAATTGTCATATCAATAAGATCTTTTATTTTTTTCTACAAGTGAATAATCTCTCAAATCGGTGCTGAGCAAGTTTCCTTCTATTTAGGAACTTATCCGAACTTAGACCCATCAATGGAAATTCATGAATTGAAGATATTCAAATATTTGATCGCCAATCACCAAATTGGAGATTTGTTGATGAATCCCATAAATATTTGATTCCTCATATCTTTGACTGATTAGTGAGATTCTCTTGATTTCTTGATTCTATATTTGATTATCGGTGATAGTCTCCTAATTATGACGTGGGATTTTTTTATGGACGCTCAAGAACTCTTCATATATTATACCAACACAAGTTTTAACAAGCTCACATGGCGCAGTCCATAACAATACAATTTTTCACAATATCACATGGCACAAGGAAAAAAAACAAAGAAAGAAAGATAGAGAGTGAGAAGAAAGGTTTGTGGAATACTACAACAAAGTTTGGAGGGACTGGTTTTTGAAGTTGTTGCTCTCGTCATTATTTGATATAGTTTACAAGTAGGGATGTTGATTTGGTTATATTTCTTATTTACTTTTATCCATTTTTTGGTGATTTACATCACCATTTAGAGGGCGGGCTTTGTAAAAACCCTTCACAGGAGACTGATTTGGTTGCCGTGTTTGGTTTTGATTTACTGTCATCTTCATGGTATTTACCCTCATATTGGCAGTTTTACACGTTAAAAATTCTTTAGGCATCTTTGGTTGAATTTTATTGGTTGGACTTCATCTCTCGTTACACTTGTCTTATTTTGACATACCATACATGATCCTCTTAACTTTGTATCTCTTGCAATTTATTTATACGAGGAATCTAATCCCAACAAACGTATCAGAGCCAAGATAGTTGTTAGGCCCCAAATTCGATGATCGAGAATGTATGTGTAAAATGATGACAGATGTATGAACATGAGCGATGTATTAGATGGAGTATGCTTGAGTGATTAGCTCAGAGGTAATCCACTGGAGTCTTGGAGACTCATCTCCATTAATCGTACATGGCAATGTAGATCATCATAAGAGGACATTAGCTTGGAGGCAGAGTGGATTGGAGCTTGTAGCAGAGTGAGCACAATAATTACATACAACATAAGAAGATATAATGTCATGGTCCCTAGACCCGGTCTATTACTGGGGATTACTGACCCAGTCAACTTGTTTGGCTTAGGTCTAACTAGAGCCCTTTGTCACATAATAAAATTCTTAAGTTGAGGTTGTATGGTAGAAGCCCCCACAACTTATAACCCATTATCACACTTTGTGATTACTAGATACGGTATTGTATTGGTGTGCTACAATCTCATCCACTTGTATATGCACTATCCTCATTTCCATATGGTCATCATTTATTCGTAATAACAATAGCAGTAGCATGCTCTTGGGTAGCACTTTCCTCCTATCTCTTTGATAGTGATACCTCCACCTATTGGGTAGCCTTCTTCACTGTTACATGGAACTTGTTATGATACCATGTGTAACGTCGTGGGATCTAGACCCAATCCATTATTGGGGATTACCAGACTAGATAACATGTTGATCTTGGGTCCAACTAGATCCCTTGCACACAACCCAAAATACTTAAGACCAGGTTGTCTAACAGTATCTCCCACTACTACACTTTGTAATTATTAGATGCAATACTATGTTTTGGGTGGTATAAAAGATATGAAAGCGAATGCTCAATACAACATATATGAGATGTAGCATCGGTACGCATAATGGAGCACCATAGACAATAAGGAGCAAAGGGGTGTTATTACACAAGCTTAAGCACAGAGATTCACTATATCAGTACTGAGTGTAGTGATATAAGGATGCATGAAAATGTTGCAGATGTTGAATATGAGTGTAGGAAGTCTACGTACAATAGTGGTCCGGCGACCACAATAGTGGAGTTCTACTAGACATCCCCTTAGCATGTCAAGAGCTAAGGACGTGTTACCGCATGAAGGCTTGGGGGCGCATGTTCCCCTTTTGGCACAAAACTCAATGTTCAGTAGCACTTGTTGAGAATCAGTAAAGTTGCATCAGTAAGTGTTCGAACGTGCATGCATTGATAACTGGACACATGATGTGAAATCATATGTGAGAATATGAAAGGACGATAAGGGAGTCGAAGAGAGAAGTATTTGAACGGTTTCCATGAAATGCAAAGGGTTATCATGTAACTTGAAGAGTCTTTTATATTTATATTATTAATGTAAATGTAATAATGAGAGTTCCTTAAGTTTCATTGAGTCTTTTATATAAAGAGCGGTGATGACTAATTTTTAGACATACAGGTGTACATCAGATCTCATACCCCACTCCAAAGATAGTCTCCCACTTTTAATAAGATAAAAGAAGCTTTATGGTCATCCCTTTGTTGTCGAGCATTCTTATGTGTTCATGCTTGTACTTGTGTTGGAACGTCAATGCCTAAGCAGACATAATTGCAAGAAGGGTTGGAGCGCGTTTGTGATTGTTCTACTTATGAGAAATGCTAGTTAGCTTGTGAGGAGCTATTTTGCACATGTCAGATCGCTAGAAAAAAGAGTTTGGAATCTTTACACTGTGACAATTGGCATAATAACTTTTGTTGGTGCCAATGAGCGGGCAAAGCCTAGAATGATTGTTAATGCAGTTTATATGGGGCAAAGGAAACTTGTTGGTGCGAATTAGGGTTGGGCATCAGTCCTGTCGGGTCAGGTTTGAGTTGGCCTGACCCAAGATCATTCAAGTATATGGGATAATGGGTTGGGCCTAGGCCCATTTTATTTTCAAATTCCAGGCCCAAGTCCAAACTCGGCCCAAACAATCAGGTTTGGGTCAGGCCAGCCCAATTTTACACCTATGTACAACAACATCATGTGTTTCATTTTTTTTGCATTTATCTGGTTGTTTCTTATGCATGTGTGCATGTTTAATATTTTAAGTATGCTAACTAATTCATGATTCTGACATTAGTTGTATGTTGAAAAAGAAATGTGGTAAAAAAATTTGACGACTTAAACCACCAATAAATTCACCATTACATTTTTTATTGTAGATGTGGGCACTCCCAATATATATTGGTTACTTATAGATGTACATGCTTTAATGTTTAAGGATACAGATTTCATTCTTTGATATTAATGTAATAACCTTGCATATTAATATAATAATATCCTCACTCCATGCTAATGGATATGATTATTAATGGGTCTAAGCATTTATTCTACACTCAAAATAAGGATATGAAAGTTAGAACGTGGTATTTGGAGCAAACATGAATATACTGGATATAATTATATTGTATAGGTCGGGCTATCGGACTTGCGGGTTGGGGCCTTCTCAGGTCCGAACCCAACCTGATAATCAATACAGACTCATTTTGGGGACCACGACCCGTCAACTAAATTTCAGGTTTGGGTCAAGTTATGTGGGTCAGGTTTCGGCCGGGTCAGGCTGGCCCAACCCAATGTCCAACCTTATAGTGTAAATTCATCTTTAATATTAGAAGGATGATGGTGGGTGTTATTGATTGTGTTGCAGCATTGGATCAAGTCATGGTGGAGGATGAGTCCACCATTGAGACTCATAGGCACCACATTGTAATACTTAATGATCTTTCTTCAAAAGGACCAGGTGTTAAGGATGAGTCTTGACATCTTTCAGTGCGGACCAAGTCCTCAGCACACAAGATAGAGGCATTTTATCATAATGATGAATGATTCTAACAATGAGATCACCCTCATCAAGAAGAAGTTGGACAAAGTTGATACCTCTATGGAGGTGCGATGACTGAGAAGTTGGAAAACTTCCCATAGGACATGGAAGTGTATATTGAACATGAGTGTCCAAAGCAAGACATTATGCAATATAAGTTAATGCAAATCAATCCTTAATATGAAATAAGAACAACTAATTTGCACAATAAGTCCCTTTGTACAATTAGGATTATGTACCATAGACATCATGATATCATATAGATATTGATTCAAATGTTGGATCATAAAGTTTCGTGTAGGGTTGAAAATCAAAAGGGTTAGATTGATGACTCAACCTAACCGTCAAGTGACAATAAAGAAAGGATTTCTAGCTCGAGAAGGAAATGTCAATTCTTAATATAAATGATGACATCCAACCAACCTGCTGATGTAGGTCTTTCTTGAGAGGTCGTTCAGAGGATCCTAACATCCGATCTTGGAGGGTATGCGATGGCTGACAAGTCGAGTCCGGCAATCGTTGTGTCGATTGCTCTCTCAGTACTCGGATCATGAACAACCAAATCAAGCAAACAATCAACCCACAATCTACGATAAATCAATCAAATTGTACAGGGAGAAAGATTTTTTTAAATCAATCAAATTGTATGGGGATAAATCAATCCACCCACAATCTACGATAAATCTACATATACTCCATTTCAAAATATTTCATCTTATTATATTGTTGTTCAACTCCGGTTAGCGAGGCGACCATAAACCGGAGAGTTTTGACGGAGTCGAATTTGCATTATTTTATGTATTTTTTTCGTTTGATCTTTGATATTCCCATGTGGATCGGTCCGTTCATCATGCAATTGTTGGTACGTGAAAATCTTTGGGAAAAAGAGGGGCTTGTGATATTTTCACAGAAAACTCGTTAATATCAGAAACCCTTTCACATCATATTTTTATCAAAAGGAGTCGGATAACCAGTCGGATAATTCTTAGGTATTTTACGCTTATATCCCTGAAAAAAAACTGAATCTTTCTCCGTATATGTACCCCCATGAACTGATTAAGTTTCACATTCACCCTCTATCATTTGAGTCCCGGCAGCGGAGAAGGTGCAGATTTTCAAGTTTAATAAGGGCCAAAAAATATGGGAAAGATAAGGACACGAGTATAAAGTTAAAATCTGAAACCATATTGAATTTGTGACTGAAAATAGATATTTTTATATTCATCCACTTTAATATGAAAAAAAATGTTAATACATCCATGAATTTATCAAAAACTTTTGGCCGACCCCTAGAATGGACTTAATTAATGAGTTGCTTCATCACCTTCACAAGGAAAACTCGACATCCTAGACGTACAACATATAAACCACTCGATTATTTCTCTTAAGTTCAAGTCGGAGATACAATAATGATTGAATTTATGGTTTGACCAATTTTATAAAAATATATCTCTTAGAATCATTTACGGGTCACTAATTTACGTGCATTTACATCATCCACTCGGTACATCTTTTTAAAAAACGTTAGCGAAAGGAAAAAGACATTGAATTGAAGGATTTTTATAAAGTAATGTAATTTACGTATGAATAAGTCTTTCTTCTTTTGAATATTAATCAAATATCTTTCCACGATTTGGATTTTTATAATAAATTTTGTCTTGTTAGGACTAATAATATTTATATCAAGAATTTGAATTATTTTTTATCCTTTTTGATATGTTCTATTTGATTCTTAATTGTGATTATCTTTATCAATAACATCTTTTATTTTTTTTTCTAAGTGAATAATTTCACCAATTTATTCATTGACTTTGAATGGTCAATTAATGAGTATTATTTCAAATTATCGAATTATTTTTACTTTTATCAGGCTCGTTTTTGTATTAGAACAATGGAAAAAGATATTGAAAATAGATTACAACAAGGCCTTTGACATGTTACCCTTAGATATGATGCTTAGAGCAATGGATGTTGAGCAAGTTCCCTTCAACATAGGAACTCATCTAAACTTTGACCCATCAATGGAAATTAGAATTGACGATGTTTGAATATTTGATCACCCATCACCAAATTGGAGATTTGTTGATGAATCTCATGAATATTTGATTCCACATATTATATTTTTAAGTGATTAATGAGATTCTCTTGATTCATTGATTCTATCTTTGATTTTCGATGATAGTCTCCTAACGACCACATGTGAGATTTTTTATGGATGCTCAAGAACTCTTTATGTATTATACCAACACAAGTTTTAACAAGCGCACATGACACAAGTTTTCCCTGCGAAATATTGCATTTGCACAATAGATGATAGGCAGTCCATAACAACACAAATTTTCACAAGATCGCATGGCACAAGGAAAAAAAGCAAATAGAGATAGAGAGTGAGAAGAAAGAAGGTCTGTGGATACTAAAACAAAGTTTAGAGGGATTGATTTTCGAAGTTGTTAATCTCGTCACTATTTGATATAGTTTACAAGCAGGGATATTGATTTGGTTATACCTCTTCTCTACTTTTATCCGTTATTTGGTGATTTACATCATCATTTAGAGGGTGGGCTTTGTGTAAACCCCTTACGAGAGACTAATTTGATTACTGTGTTTGTTTTTTATTTACGATCATCTTCATGGTATTTACCCTTATGCTGGCAGTTTTACGTGTTAAAATTCCTTGTGCATCTTTGATTTTTTCTTTAGTTGGACTTCATCTCTCATTGTACTTCTCTTATTTTGACATATCGTACATGATCTTCTTATCAACTATGTATTTCTTGCAATTTATTTACAGGAGGAATCTAATCCCAACAAACGTATCATAGCCAATATATTTGTTAGGCCCCCAAATTCGATGATCGAGAATGTACGTGAGAAATGATGACATATGTATGAATATGAACGATGTGTTAGATGGACTATGCAGGAGTGATTAGGTTAGAGGTTATCCACTGGAGTCTGGGATACTTATTGCCATATCATACACGGTAATGTAGATTGTCATAGGAGGACATTGGCTTGGAGGCAGACTGTCATGGATCTTGTAACAAAGCGAGCACAATAAGTACACAAAATAAAAAAAGATGTAACATCATGGTCCCTAGACCCGTTACTGAATATTACTAGCCTACTCAACTTGTTGGGCATGTGCCCAACTGGAGCCCTTGACCACATCCCAAAATGCTTAAGCCCAGGTTGTCTAGTGGTAGCCACCATGATTTATAACTCATTGCCACACTTTGTGATTACCATATGTGGTACTATGTTTGAGATGTTACAATATCCTCTGCTTGTATATGCAATATCCTCGTTTTCATATGGATTGTTACTTATTTCCAGTAATAGGGGTAGTTGCACGCTCTTGGGTAGCCCTTTTCTCCTATCTCTTTGGTAGGGATGCCTCCACCTAATGGGTATCCTTCTTCACTATTAAAGGGAACTTGTTGTGATACCATATGTAACGTCGTGGGATTTTGACATAGGATGTTATTGAGGATTACTAGACTAGACAACTTGTTGGTTTTAGGCCCAACTAGAGCTCTCGACCACAACCTAAAATCCTTAAGCCCAGGTTGTCTAATAGTATCCCCTGATACTACACTTTGCAATTAGTAGATGTGATACTATGTTTGGAGCGGTACAATGCATACAACGACACATATGAGACATAGTATTGGTATGCATAATGGAGGATAAGAGATGTTAAGGGGAAAAGGGGTGTGATAACACAAGCTTGAGCATAGAGATGCAATATACCAGTACTGACCGTAGTGATCCAAGGAGGCATGAATCGTTGCAGATGTTGAGTATGAGTATGAGCTAGCATGTTTCGTAATCTATGCACAAGAATAGTCCAGAGGCCATGATAGTGAAGTTTTAGTAGACTTCCCCTTAGCATATCGAGATCTAAGAGCGTATTACCGTATGAAGGGTCGGGGATCACATGTTCCTCTTTTGGCACAAGACTGAGTGTTTGGTAGCACTTGTTGAGAATTGGCAAAGTTGCATCAGTAAGGTGCTCGAGTGTGGGTGTGATGATGACTGGACAAGTGATGTGACATCATATGTGAGAATATGAAAGAATAAGAAGGGAGTCAAAGAGAGAAATGGATGAATAGTTTCCATGAAACACAAAGGGGTGTCATGGAACTTGAAGAGTTTTGCATCTTTATATTATTAATGTAAATGAAATAATGAGATTTCCTTGAGTTTCCTTGAGTCTTTTATATAAGGAATGGTGATAACTCATTTTTTACACACACAAGTGTACCACTCCAGAGTGACTCTCCCACTTTTAATAAGAGAAAATAGGCTTTATGGTCATCCTTCTGATGTTGATCAACTTGGAAGACCTGCGAGTTGTGATAATAGACTCGGGGATTCTATGCCTCAGTCAGATGAGAAATGCAAAACAATGGAGATGGATGATGAAATGGGATGGGGATCCTTTGCGAGTGGAGATGGAGGACCAATGAAAGCTCAAATCTGCAATAATCTAAGGTAATCAAATGATAACAGTAGGCGGTGAACTTGATTGAGCGGATGGAGATGTGACAATTTTGGAATGAAATCAAGATCAGCTTGGTGTCGATTTGAAGAGGAGAAACAAACTAGAGATCGGAGAAGAAAATCAGGAATCATAAGAAGAGAAGAAGGATTAGACAGAGATAAGATAAGAGGAAGAGGAACTAGAGGATGTGAAGAGGAGAATCCTAACCTAGATCGGATGAAGGTATTGCCTAGGGGTAGAGCTCTGAAGAACTTTGTTGGTTATGGCCTTGACTTGCGACAGAAGGATGTTGGATCACAACGGAGCGGAGCCACACGCTGGCAAGTGATCTCATCTCTTCGATCTTTCTACCTCACTCAATGATAGAGAGAATGTTGTCACCAACCCTCACTCGCTCGGATTTCACCGGATGGAGGAGAAAATGGCGGATGATCGGCTTGATGGGGAGTCCTAGGGTTTATATAGGGTATGTTCTTTGAGGTCAAGCAAGGTGGTCTCGTCACCGGCTGGCAGAGGAGGATAAGGAGCAGACAGTTGGGCAAACAACCAATGGCCAAATTGTTGGTGCAGTTGACGGAAGAATAAGGAGAAGAGGGCAATGGCATCGGGTATCTAGGGAGAAAGAAGAATGGGGAAGAGGGAAACAAAAAGGTGAGAGAGAAAATAAATAAAAATAAATGAAATAATTATTAAATAAATAAAGTAAGTAATAAATACTTAATTAATTAAGTAATTAACTAATTAATTAAAATAAATATGTAAATAACTAAATTTTTTTACTTATTTTAATAATAATATATTAATGAATTATATAAATTTAAGAAATGATATATATAATAAGATAAAATTAAGATATATTGTTTATTTTATACCAATAAGGTAACAAAACCCACTTTTGCATATTAATTCCGATTTTAGCGAAATCAGTATTATTTGGTAGATAATTATATAAAATTAAATTTAATAGTTACCATGCCCAATTCGGAGTCCATATAGCCAAGTTATGAGGTTCAGAAAATTTAGGTCACAGCTTCGTGACTTCAGGATTTATTAGCATTTTGACTTAAGTTATATTCTTATATTTTTCTGCTAATTTTTAGAAACACTTTGGAAAAAGAATTAAGTTAAACGGAATTAAAAATTAATTAAAAAATCGAAAAGTTATATACATATATTACATATAGACAAAGGGGGCCAAAGGTCAACACTCGCCTTTTTTATTCTAATATTTTTTGGTATTTTTAATAAGAGATTTTATCACTTGTGCCCCTCCGAGATCTCGCAATTTCAGTTATGCCCCTATCATTTTGGTAATATCAGTTGTGCCCCTTACTCTTGTTATTTTATCACTAGTGCCCCTCGGGTTAGTGACCGTCCATCCACAGTGCAAACGAACGTTAACTTTGAGGATTATAAGCGGTATTATTTTAAAAAAAGGGTTACATGGTCATTTTACACCCTCTTCCTCATCCACTTCTGTTCCTCCTCTTTCCCCATCCTCTTCCTCCTCCAACCTCCTCCTCCTCCCCCAACCCCCACCTCCTCCCAGCTCCGCCCCGAGCTCCCCGCAACTCCTCCCCAGTCCACATCTCCTCCCAGCTCTGCACCGCCCCTTTCCCCTGCCCCGCACCCGCCCCCTCCTCCCAGCTTGCAACTTTGCAATCAGATTGCTAAACTGAAACAATTTGTATCATCTACAGCACTTCATTCTCTTAATGAGCACAGATCATCAAAAAATCGGAAATAATGTACTCGTAAGCAGACAAGTCTACTTGATGTCTTCAATATCAGCCCTTGCAATCGGATCCATTTGTGTTTGGGAGTTGCTTCAAGAAAAGCATCCATCCAAGTCACTACGATGATCTCAACCTTTCTCACGCATCCTGATCTGTAGAGCTTGATGATGCAGACGTGCAACATGGACTGCGGTAGATTGATAAACACTTATCTGCTAATGAAGCCAATGAAGACATTCAGCAACCACATCCTGCAACAGATTGCTATACTTCTACTATAAGTCAGAAACCATTCACAGCTGGATAACTTGCCCTGACTAGATTTGTCTTTTAGATGGAGATGTCCATAAGTGAAAAAACATATCTTAGAAAGGCAAACCAACAATAATATTTGATGCAAAATCTAGATTCCACGATAGAAGTTGCATCCATGCTCCCTCTCCCCCTGCCCCGCACCGCTCTCCCCCTCTGGAACCCCCGTCCCCTCCCCCTGCCCCTGCCCGGCCGCACGCACCCCCCTGATCCCTCTCCCCCTGCCCCGCACCGCCCCCTCCCTCTGGAACCCCGCCCCCCTGCCCCTGCCCCGCACGACACCGCCCCCTCCCTCTGGAATCCAGCAGTCCGCCCGAGCTCCTCCCTCGAGCTCCCCTCCGCCCTGCACCTCCGCCCCGCACCTCCTTCTGGAACCCAGCGCCTCTCCTCCACCCCGGCTCTTCCCCTCCGCCCCCAGCACTTCCATTCTTCCCCCACCCAACCTTCCTCTCCTCCAGCCCCCGAGCTCCCCGCGCCTCTCTCCATATCCACCTCTAATTTGTTTTGACCATAATACCCTTCTTAACCACACCATGAATTGAATAAATCATGGTTATTTTAATTTTTTTGATGGTCAATCTGATGGAAGGGTACAACTGATGACGGAGCAAGAAGTGAGGGGCACAATTGATATTACCAAAAAGATAGGGGCATAACTGATATTGTGATATCTCATAGGGGCACAAGTGATAAAATCCCTTTTAATAAATAGTATTAGCCATAAAACAGAGTTTAAAAATGAGTTTGGTCAATTTAGAGTTTTCTATAAATAATTATGAACCTTGGAAGTCGGCTCTTATGGCTTTTTTGGTTCATCATAATTAATTATTTATGTAATAAATAATTTTTTTATATTTTTATAATATATTTTTATAAACAACTTTTAAGAAGAAAATTTTTTGATTTGAGTTTTGTTGGTGATAAATAAATTAGGTGAAATATTTTTACAAGGTGAAAATGAATAAATGCATTTTTGTGATCTTGATTTTCTGACATTTTTATAAATTAGGATTCTTATCTCCCCCTACTTATTTATTTTGTCGACCAAGACAATATTGACCAGGTCTTGCAGTTAGGATCAGTCTGTATATATTTCATATCTGCATCCTTCTTTTTCTTTTATTTTTATTTTCTCTTTATTATTTTATTTTGGATAAAATAAGTGTTATATATTGGATAAAATAAGTGTTCAATATATAATACTAACAAATGTGGTTAGAATGTTAATTAGTGGGAATGAATGAATATTTACAAGCATTTTACCAAGGATTTTAGCCAAAGAAAAGAATAAAGACGATGAATCATTAGATTCTTCATTCCCCCTATACTTTACCTTTGCTAGTCCCTCAGTAAACACTTATTCTATAAATAAGTGCAAATAAAAAGAAAAAGAAAAATATAAATAAAAGAATTAAAACATGCTTATTTGTTTAAATCAAATCTCACTTCACCCAAAATCTATAACTTGTAGTAATTCTTTGGATTAATAGTTTGTCGGGACCTTATTAGAATTAGGATTTAAGCCTCAACAGCCCTCAAGTTCCATAAATCCCTATAAGGTTCACCTCAACAGCCATCTCAGATCCACCCATCCATCAAGCAAACTATTCTGCTTTCATGTCAATCTGTACTGTGTCTGAAGGGTGTTAGCTCTTCCTGCTTGAAGATGCAAAGAAACTGCCCATCCCAGTAATACACTCCCATTGAGCCCTAATCCAACTACTTGATCCTCGAGGAGGGGGTATTTCCTTCCAAGGTCAGGTCGTGTTGTCTCCAGAATCGAGTAGAGAGGGAAAAGGAAGAATGAGAAGAGAATTGGAGTGTGACCAGTGTAGTCACATCTCCTTGCAATGTCGGATTACAAGCTAATTGCTTACTGCAAGGTTATGTACAAAAATCTGGCGCTGAAGTAACCCATGCCGCTCGAACGACCTTCAACAAAAGGCATATTTGGCTAGAAAGTCGTACATGCTGCCCACCCTTCCCCCGCTTTTATAACCGTGTGAACGGAGAGTGGGCAGATTATCAACTTCTGAGTTGTCCATTAGGCTGTTGCTCCTAACTTCTTTGGAATGATTACACCTGTCAGACCGTCTCCAGCTTGTGTTTCAATGGCAGGTAAGGCCGTCAAGTGCACGGGAAGACTCGACGCACGGGACTACCAGCCGAAGCCTGGCCAGTTTAGCCAAATCTCCACTAAGACATGCAGGTTTCTGAAGCTTGGACCATTGTGGTCCTATTTGTATTTGGTGTATTTAGCTTCGTTTTGGTAGAAAGTGATTATTGCACTGCATTGACCTTTTGTGCCCTGACAGATACAACATCTTTTATTTCCGTCTATTTTTTAGGTCTTGGAAAAATTATTCTAGCAGATCCTCCCATCATCCGAAGTTTTATTTCAACCCCACGTTCCTGTCTTTAGACGTCATCACTACTAGACAAGGATGAAAGCACACCACTAAAATGGACCACCTTCGTAACTCCATGCAAGTTGAGCTAGTGTAAGTGCATGAGTTCAAAGTTGTTTCAAATGAAGAAGAGTTAAAACCGATGACTGATGATCTCGTATTCCTCACTCTAAATTTTATTTATTAAGCTCAAATCCCTAAAAATCAACAGCATTTTAGCATCTATTCTGCATAATTAGCATTCATGCATGATTTCATAAGAATTGCATTTTAGCACAAAAATCTGCACAAAATAAGAAGCCAAAAATCCAAGCCAAATGACCTGTAAATAGTCTAACTTCCCTGATTTTTAACTCATTCATGCTAACTCCGAATAACACAAAACCATCTCCACTGTGTACATATCACTAACAAGAATAAAGGAAAAATACAAAAAAAAATAACTAACCCAAATAAGCGGACCAAAAACCCAAACCCTAATTTCAGGATTTTCGGACTAAAAGCCATATATCTTCCCCAA
>JAZKJV010010374.1:600000-971158 GCA_037367405.1 Ottelia alismoides | reverse complement strand
TATCAAGCTTCTTCCTGATTATGGATCACTTACTTGGAAGTCATTCTGCCCAAAAAGATTTATTCTTGATCAAACACGTGTTTTTATAAAATCAAGAAGGTTCATACTTCATACTTAAATCTGTATAGAACCTTTTAAATCTTCAACAATTAAACAACTGCTATTTAGTAGTTGACCCACAACAAATCTAAGAATGTGCACTTTAGTGATTTGGCATGCTCCCACAACCATGCCACCTGCACTGAGTAATGCTACTTGACTTATTGATACTTTGATAATATGATAGCATGTGTATTTCTAATACAAAAGCTAAAATACCCTTTGAGTAGTAATTTGATTTGTTTAGTAGACTTAGCGCCAATAGTAATAACGTGACAAGGAAGAAATACTTCCTAACCAAGATTTATTATTATTATTTTTTAATCTATATCATTTAAACAACTACTACTGCAGTAATCAGAGAATTATAATTTCAGATTAGTAAAATATTTAAACAGTACACAGCAGTAAAAAGATACAGATACATTAATTTAATCCAAGAATTTAACTTCGAAGTCAAACCTTCCTTTCTTTCATATATATATATATAATATATTCATATTCATATGTATATTATATTTACATATTAATTTAGACTCAGAACAGATCTTTAAATCTTTAGGAATTACACCCAATTCATATTTTTTTCCAGATTCAGAACAAATCCATATAAATTATAATCAAATCAAAATTTTCATTTTTTTATATTCATTCACTGAATCCAAGCAGCAGAGATTACAATTAGATCTGGATTTCTGAAACTTTTGTATAAATCCCAGTCCCAAACTCTAGAAATTAGAGAATCAAATGTGTAGATACACATGCATGGCATCAAATAGAGAGGTCTTGGAAGGTACCTTTTGATCTTCTTAACTTGAAGATTAAGATGCATGCATTAAAGCCCCAAGAAGCAAAGGGACAGCAACTGCCTCCAGAAGCAGCAAGAGCTTCAAGAATAAGGAGCAGCAACCCCCTTCAGATCATGCAACAGTAGCTGCATGCTGCAGTTCCAGCAAGAGGGACACAAATTAGTGATTTTGGACAACAGCTGGGTTTGTTGGGAGCTGCTCCAAGCCTTGGATTGGAGTGAAATTATGGGCTCCAGCAGTAGGACTGCAATAGGGGAAAGAGGAGAGAGAATAGAGAGGGGGAACTGTACCTTAAAATCTTCAAAATTTGAAGATTTTCTTGCATGCAAGACTTGAACAGCAGAGGAGTTGCTGGAATTTAGCAAGTGAGCAAGGAGATGTGCTCATGGAGAAGCTCCAGCAGTTGGAGAAGAAAAGGCCACAGCTGGACCCTTTTAGGAGGAAAATTGGGGATGTTTTTGGGGAAAGAAGAAGATAATAGGAGGTGGAAATGGGGGTTACGGCTGGGACTGTGGAGATTGGGTTTATTTATATAGGAAGAGGGGGGAGTGAGGAAAGTGCAAGGAAGTTTCCTCTAGAGTGATGTTAGCCATGACACCATTTACATGATGTCACATGGTAATATTAATAGTGACATCATTATTATAATAGTTGTATATATATATATTTGCTGGATTTTGTTTTTTTTAAACAGAGTCTAGTAGCTTCTGCTACTGTATATGAAGAATAAATTTTTTTTACCAAAAATTCACTTCATTTATCGTACTTAAAGTACATCGTATTCACGTCTTGGGCGTCGGATATCGACGCGCAACATCACGTTTCGATCGTCTCTAAACGACGATAAAAAAGAGTATAATATTCATATACTTTCGGTCGGGTTTTGAATACCCGAAATTTTCGGATACGATTTTTGTTTGAGATTAAATTTTGTAATTTAAAAATATCAAACGACCTGCGATTAACGAACGGTCGATTCTGTTGGTCTTGTTTCGTCGAATCGGATCTAATGACGGTCTCAGTTTGTTTTGCGGTTTTCGAATTTTCGTCGCGCTTTTTCATGGCGCGCATTACGATGAGGCCGATTTTCGGTCGATTTCGCCCGAACGACTTTTGATTCACGATCAATTGATCGTTTTAGGTTATCTAATATTGTCAGATAACTTAATTGGGTTATTCGGATCTTATTCGGGTCGAGTTCGGGTTTACGCGGATTCCGGATGTTACAATTATAAAAGCCTTAAAGGGAGTCTCGTCCTCGAGACTCGAGTTAAGGCTATTAGGTGTCTTGTTTGAATTTTATATGTTCATAAAAACCTCAAAGGGTTTTGAAACCCATAAAAACCTCAAAGAGAAAAACAAGCCATATATTTGAACATATATCTAATTACAAAAGCTTGTTTTGATTATTACCTCAGAAAAGCTGCGGGTATCGTACCCGCATGTCGGCTTCGGTTTCCCATGTCACCTCTTCGACTCCGTGACGGTGCTACAAAAACTTGACCAATGAAATATCTTTGCTGCGAAGCTTCTTCACAGCACGGTCAAGTATCTGGACTGGCTTCTACTCATAAGTCAGATCTGGCTCCACGTCTAGATTCTCATAACTGATGACGTGTCGAGGGTCATGCACATACTTCCTCAAGTTGGATATGTGAAAAACGTCATGGATAGCTGAAAGATGTGGAGGAAGGGCAATCCGATAGGCCACCATCCCTACTCTAGCTAGGATCTCAAAAGGTCCAACATATCGCGGCGCCGACTTGCCATGAACACCGAATCTATGTATTCCCTTCATGGGAGATACTCGCAAAAATACCCAATCTCCGACATGTGTTTACAAGAGTTTTATTAGTATGTGAGATTAGATTGAACAACTATATATGTTATCATTGAATGGTGAAGAGGAAAGATTTGGATTACCTGGAACTCCAAGTCTCTTCTCCGACGGTCTGCGTAGCTCTTCTGGCGGCTTTGTGCCGTCAGAAGCCTCCGTTTCACAAGATCAACAACTCTCGCAGTCTCTTCCAATACGGAGTATAAAGTATGATCACCTACCTCACGCCAACTGAGAGGTGTGAGGCATCTCCGCCCGTATAGAGCTTTGAATGGTGTCATGCCAATACTGGAATGATAGCTGTTGTTGTAGGTGATCTCAACTAATGATAGATGGTCCTTCCAGGACCCTTTCCACTCGAAAGTGCAAGCGCGGAGCAAATCCTCAAGCGTCTGAATGGTGCGCTTACTCTGCCCGTCTGTCTGCGGATGATAAGCAGAACTCATCTTCAGCTTTGTCTGTAGTGCTGACATGAACTGATGCCAATAATGCGAAGTAAATCTCGAATCCCTGTCAGACACCACCTTTCGTGGTATACCATACAGCCTGATAATGTTCTGCACATAGAGCTTGGCCAATCTGGAAGGAGTGTAAGTCGTGTTGACAGGTATAAAATGAGCTGACTTGGTCAACCTATCAAAAACGACCCAAACAGAATCATGGTCACCCGGTGTTTTCAGCAGACCTGTGATAAAATCCATAAAAATGCTCTCCCACTTCCACTCAGGATTAGGGAGACTGTAGTAATCATGATGGTCTCCTGTGCTCAGCCTTGACCATCTGACAGGTCATGCATCTGCTAACATGTAGCGCCATATCGCACTTCATTCCATCCCATCAGAAATGTCGACGCAGATCACGGTACATCTTCATACTGCCTGGATGGATAGATAACCGTGAACTGTGTGCCTCATCCAGAATGTCTCTGCGAAGCTGCTCGTTATTGGGTACAACGACCCGTCCTGCCTTCCATAAAATAGACTCCATCACAACAAAATCATCAAATTCGTCCTTGATGGCGCGCATATATCTATCTCGGATCCAAGGATCTGTCTTCTGGCCTTCGACGATACGATCCCAAATGTTGCTGTATCGTGGAGGTATGGCGGTAGATATGGATGCACTCTCCTGGGGATACCAATCAGTTAGAGCGGCGAGTGTATCCCATGTATATAGCCAATTTGTCGTACCATTAGCGTGCGCTCTCCTGCTAAGTGCATCAGCCACCACGTTCCCCTTACCGGGATGGTAAGAGATCGTGCAATCATAATCCTTCAGTAGCTCGAGCCATCTGCGCTACCTCATGTTCAGCTCCTTCTGATCAAAGATGTACTTTAGGCTATTGCGATCCGTGAAAATCTCGAAATTCACCCCATAAAGGTAGTGGCGCCAGATCTTCAAGGCGAAGACAACTGCCGCCAACTCCAAATCATGTGTGGGGTAGTTCCGCTCATGCGGCCTCAACTGTCGTGATGTATAAGCAATCACCTATCCTCTCTGCATCAGTACTGCTCCTAGACCTTCTCCAGATGCATCTGTGTAGACTGCACAGTCCTGAGTGCCTGAAGGAAGAGCAAGAATGGGCGATGTAGTCAATCTCTCCTTCAGTGTCTGGAAGGCCTGCTCACATGAATCGTCCCAAATGAATGGAACTCCCTTCTGCGTCAATCGTGTCAATGGACGGACGATGCGTGAAAATCCGTTGACGAAGCGTCTGTAATAACTTGCTAGCCCAAGGAAGCTCCGAATCTACGTGACAGTCTTGGGCTGTTGCCAAGACATAACTGCATCTATCTTTGCAGGATCAACTGCGATGCCTGCTCCAGAAATGACATGCCCTAGAAATGAGACCTGGGATAACCAGAACTCACACTTACTCAACTGGGCATATAGCTTGTGCTCTCGCAATGTGTCCAAAACAATCCGTAGATCATTCGCATGATCCCACTCATTCCGTGAATAGATGAACACATCATCAATGAACACTACTGCAAACTTGTCCAAGTATGGACGGAAAATCCTGTTCATCATATCCATAAAAGCCGCAGGTGCATTGGTGAGCCCAAACGGCATCACCACAAACTCGTAGTGTCCATAGCGAGTCTTGAAGGCTGTCTTTGGAATATTCGACTCGCGAATCCTCAGCTGATGGTAGCCTGAGCGAAGATCGATCTTCGAGAAAATCGAAGATTCCTGGAGCTGGTCAAACAAATCATCGATACGTGCAAAGGATAACGGTTCTTCACCGTTCTCTTGTTTAGCTGTCTGTAATCGATGCACAGTCTCATTGATCCATCCTTCTTGACAAATAGAAACGGAGCACCCCAAGGTGAAGTGCTCGGCCTCACGAATCCCAAATCAAGTAACTCCTGCAACTGCACCTTCAGCTCCCTCAACTCGGCTGGTGCCATGCGATATGGTGCCATAGAGATCGGTTGTGTATCTGGCAACAATGTGATCTCAAACTCGATCTCTTTCTCAGGAGGTAATCCTGATAGCTCATCAGGAAATATGTCAGGGTATTCTGATACTACTCGGATGTCATGTGTCATCGGCTCCTGATCAGATATCTCCCGAACAAATGTAAGATATGAATCGCAACCCTGGTCAACAAGTCGCTGGGCTCGCAACACTGAAATGTACTCCATGGTGGAGTCATGTGTAGTACCCTCAAAAGTAAACTCGGGTAGATCTGGAATTCTGAAGACAACCGTCTTCCTAAAGCAATCAACAAGTGCGTGATGAGCGGATAACCAATCCATGTCCAAAATCAAGTCGAACTCATCAAGCTGCAGAAGTAGACAATCTGCGATTCGTGATCGCCAATCAGTATGGCAAGTACCTGACTATCAAGGAAATGAAAAACAACTGGCCACCTGGCCCTCGGATGTGATATGGGAAAGAAAGAGTCTCTGCGACTCTACCTAAAGAAACTAGTAGTCTCAAAGCAAGAAAAGAATGCATCACACCAGAATCAAATAGAACATGGAAAGATCGATAAGAGTAGTCACTATGTGTGCTAGCTGGTCAGTTGTCTCCTGGCCTGGTCGGGATGCCATGGTTCTGCATGAGAACCATAATTGGTCATAAAAGTACCATTTGGAGATACTTATAGTATATTTTTTTCTCTTCTTGGGATATAATATGGAAATTAATGAAATAAAATATTGGTGTCAATTTTCTCTATTAATTTGTGGTTATGAATATAAATGTGAATGTCAGATGCCAATGATTGCAACGAAAAAAAAAATTTCCCTGTTTTCCTATAACTTAGGCGATCTTTAGCGAATGAAATGCCGCGAAACGGGTACCCGGATCCTAGGGGGTTCACAATGTCTGCTTTGGTTTTTGGGGTACATGGACCTTAGTGAATCCGTTTTAGGACTGCAGAGTGGTTGGTTACGAATGGATGTTCATAGTGAAGCATAATCCAAATGGAACAAATTTTTAACACACGACACGACTAGTCACCAAAGGTTTCACCAAGACCTATGGTGTATATTTCTTTGATACATTCTCTCATGTTGCTCGACTTTTGATTCTGCAGATCTCTCTTTTAATTGTCATGCAAAGACATCGGTCTTTACCTTAGCTAGATGTGAAGAATGTGTTCCCGTATGGAAATCTTGAAGAGGTTGTATATATGCCTCAATCGCTCGGATTTAAGTTTCAGGGGGAGTATCAAAAGTTTTTTTTGAAGGTTATTTATGGCCTTAAGCAGATTCCCGTAGCATGGATCCTGAAGCTCTCAAATGTGTTAGAGAGTATGGCATGTGGTAGATAGTCCTCAGATCACTCACTATTTACCAGGATTATGTGGAGATACTATGGCCTTGTGGTTTATGTGGAAGATATACACTCAGCAAGGGATCGAAGCATGTTAACCTTTTGCAGGAGTATATCATGTTAGGTGTCAAGCCACCTAGATTCTTATGGATCATAATGCTCATTTATACGAGGAGGACAAGCTTGTCAATGATGGACATTATCATTAGTTGGTAGGAAATCTCCTTTGTGTCACTATTAGCGGACATGGCATATCTTTTGCAATAGGGAAGTTTACTCAGTTCGTGATTAGGCTTATGAATGCTCCATGGGATCCCATCCATGACGGTTTTGAGGTAAATTGAGGATGCCCTTGGAAGGGGGTGTTCTTCACACGTGGGAAACATGTAAGATCACATCATATTGTGATGCATATTATGTATGATGCCTTGCAGATAAAAAGTCAATCACTAGCTTCTCCACTTATCTCAGGGGCAACCTTGTTACATGGAGGAACATGAAACAAACAGATGTATTCTGGTGGAGTGCAGAGAGTGATTATAGGATGATGGATTCATGTTGTACTTAATGACCTTAAATTTCCACCAGACGCATTGATGGAGTTGAAATGCAACAACATTGATGCTGTTCATATAGCACACATCCTCATGCTTCATGAGTGAATGAAACATATAGTGTTTCCATTTCACTGGAGATCTCACGCAACGAGAATTTTTGCGAAGTTTCATTATTCCTTTGCTTACCAGATCCGTATATGTTCATTAAGACACTTTTTAAAACCTCTTTTGAGTGATGCTGTCACAAGCTGAGCGTGTTAGACATATGTCTTGCTTGAGGGGGAGTGTTCCATTATGTGAGTTGTAACCCTTTCAGAGTAGTTTTGAATTTTCGATTCATGTACTCTCCCTAAACCTAGCCTTATATACATAGGCTAGAGGTTATTATCAACATACTAATCTCTCATTATTTAGAGAGATAGAGTCCATTATTAATATATTAATCTCTTATTATTCTCCACAAACCACACATGTTATCATCCCACGTTGAGGTGCACCAACCTGATCAACAACTGGTGACAACTTTATTGGTGATGTCGGTTCCTAACTTCATTCTCGATCACCATCCCTCCACTCTCATCTTTCTCTCGCTTCTGCTTCTCTCCCCACTCTATTTCTCATTTTGCTCACAATGGTTTCCTTTTGAATCACTTTTTCTAGACTCGAATATTGTAATTTGGTCAAACTTCATTACGCAATGCTGACGTTGAAAAGTAAGTGCAATTAGAAGATTGTGCATCATATCTATGTTTTTGCTTGAAGGGGATTGTTCGAACATGCAAGTTGTAACTCTTTCGGCGTAGTTTCAAAATTTCTATTCAGATGTACTCTCCTTGACACTAGCCCCATCTTATATACAAAAGGCTAGAGCTTATTATCATCATATCAATCTCTCATTATTCATAGGGCTAAAGTTCATTATCAATATATTAATATCTTATTATTCTCCACAAACCACACATGGTGTTTTCGTCCACATGACGAGGTACGCCAACCTGATCAACAAATGGTGGCAATTTTTTTTGAAAACGAGGTAAAATATATAGATTAAAAGTAAAAAATTACAAATAATTATGCCAAGATGCATGCAAGGCCTTGCCATTCTCCAATACATTCTCATATTAAAAAAAACTGACCACGAAAGATAAATTTGTTCCTGGCACACTATATCACCCACAAATGTGCAAACAACATCGTGCAATTGTCCTGAGAGTTACCATGAAAAGCTCTAACCGAGTCCCACAAAAGCACGACCATCATCCACCTTCAACCATGGAATCTCAGCACTTGTTGGTTCCTAAATGATCACTGGTGGCAAATTGTTTAGCTGACCAGTACAATCGAGAGTGCGGTGACTCGATTCCCAACTTCACTCTCGCTCCCCTCCCCTCCCCGCTCATTTTGCTTTCCCTTCCGCTTCTCTCCCCACTCTATTTCTCCTCTCGTTCACAATTGTTTGCTTTTGAATCACTTTATCTGGAGCTGAATATGGATATTTTGGCAGAACTGCATTACTTGGTTCTTAAGCAGAAAAGTAAATGCAGTTACACGATCGTGCATCATAGGATGGTGTATAAAACAACTAACAGGATTTGAAGCATTTGGCATGGATTTACATTATAAACTGATCATTTGGGGCTACAAAGCGTTATACTCTTGCTCTCACTAAAATGCAAACTGGATGTTTATTTTCTGTTATCTTGTTATTAGATGTGTAAACTTATCCAGTTCTAGCATTTGAGTAAAATAATCATCTCATTGAGGTTTCACACGCAGTTTATTGCAGCCTATCTGCTACTTCTTACTTTCAACTGGTTCATTTTCCCCTGTTGATATTTTTGTTGGGGAACAGTTATTCCTCCCTCTTCTCATTTTCTTGTTTCTTCTAACTTTCTCTCTCTCTCTCTCTCTTTCTCCCTCCTTTGAGAAACCTTGGCCTCCTTGTTCTCCTCTTTCCTCAATTGTTGCCTATATTTATTGCCCTAAAGCTCCCTTATTTATTGTTCTGACTGACTCCAGGCATTACATCATTTTCTATTATCACCGAGTGCTACCACCCTTTTGGGCCTCCGTGACAGAGGCTTTGGAGGAGCATAAGGCCTCCATATAAATGTGCACATTGCTTGTTACTACAACCCAGGGCCATCCCTCCCTGTTCTTTACAAATGCAACCCATTGGGCGGATATATGATAAATTTCCATATAAAGCTATCAGAATACAATGAAAATGGATCAAAACTATTAGCTATGACAAAAGAAAGGTTTTGATACATGTTTGCATACAGGACTGACATTTCTCTTGTTTCTTTGTGCCCATCCTCATCAAAACCCAAGGCTAGATCACTTAGCCTTCTTTTAGTTCGACTGGTCAATTACCGTCATCCTTAACGACCTGTTTTTTTGTCTCTACCTACTATCTGGCTAAACGCTCTTTCGGGGAATGTGAAAAACATTCTTGCTTGAGGGGGGTTTATCTGAGTTCTAGTGGAGCGGTCGCAAAGCAATGAATGCGAGGAAGGGGTTGGAAGGAAGGGTGAGCAGCCAGTGGGATTTTTGTGCCATATAGAAAGAAAATGAGCATGGAAGACATGTTTCCGAACAAATTTATTGGAAGTTTCAGGGAGTGTATGCTAGTTGTCTTGGCTGACCTATTTGATAATTTGCTTTTGTTTTTTCAGGTTTGGCTACACAAGCTCAACACTGATCAATCAAGTGATCAATGCCTCTATCATGAAAAAGATGATATGTTCTCCTTGGACCTTGTAAAATCTGAAAGCAAGGAGTACATATTTGTGGGTTCTGAAAGCAAAACTACTCGGTTTGTTCTTTACTTGGATATTTCTAAAGTAGAAACAGGGCTTCTCACTTTGACCCCTCGTGTAAATGGCATAGATACCTCAGTCAGTCATCGTGGAAACCATTTTTTCATCACGAAGAGAAGTGACGAATATTACAACTCCGAACTACTAGTTTGCCCCTTGCATGATGTTTCCAAGACCACGGTCTTGCTGTCTCATAGAGAAAGGTAATGCTCTTCTAGTGACATGATTATACAAGGAAGTTATATATGAAATCTGGCATGCATTTGTTCCTAAACAATCTATTTTCGTCGAAGATGGGCCTGGATTTTTATTCAAGCATCAGTCATGCTTTTAATTGGGGCCCGTTGGCCCTGAAAACACATATTCTTGTAGAGAAAGTTATCTATTGAGCCATTTATTTACCTTATATCAACAAATTTAGAGGGTTCAGTGTAGCAATGCTCTCTTAAGTTAAATGATGCTACGAGAAAAATATGCATTGAATCTTTCAGTGATTTTGTTTTGAAAACGATCCATTTTCACTGATGAAATATCTGGATTTGTGTTCAATCATAATTTATGCTTTTAATTGGGATTGTTGTTCTTGAAACATGTGCCCTTGCAGAAAATTTAACTGTCGAACCATTAAATTACTTTGGTTTAACAAAATTTGATGGTGCAGTGTGAAGATACAGGGTATAAAACTTTTTAAAGACCATCTTGTTGTATACGAGCGTAAAAATGGCTTGCCAAAAGTGACTGTTTATGAACTTCCACCTATCGGTGCCGAGATAAAAGCTCTAGGAGAAGGTCGATCTATAATATTTGTTGATCCTATATACTCTGTGGATGCTGAAGAATCAGAATATCTTTCATGCATACTGCGTTATAGTTATAGCTCGCTGAAGACTCCTCCATCCATTTTTGACTATGATATGAGCACTGGAATCTCTGTTTTAAAGAAGGTTGAACCGGTAAGTCTTCTGATACTGTCATTTAGCAGTCTGCAAATCGTTGATGACCTTTTTTAAGGAATTATTTATAAGAAGGGAAGCCTTGTTGCAATGATAAAAAAGTTGCCGCTGTGTTACCTAGAGGTCACATGTTTGAGTTTTAGAGACAAACTCTTGCAGAAAAAAAAAGTAAAGTAGGGCTACCTACAATAGATTCAACGCTGTTGAACCTTGTATAACATAAGCTTATCACTGAGCTGAGGAATTCTTTTAAATATCTAATCCTTTTCTTATGTCACTGACATTACACACCATTTCAGAGGGCCTATGTTTTTTATGCTTCTGTTGATTTTGATTATTTAAGTTCCTATATTCTTGCATGAAGGTGCAGTATGTTGAAGGAAAACATGCAGCAATTGATGCGGTCTACTTTTTACAGTTTCTGTTTTGGTCCTTCTCTCTAAGTTGTGTAAAGCCAACCTCAAACTAGTAACTATGAATTTAGGCTGATTGTTTCTATGAGAGAGCATTCTGAGTGCAGTAGTTAGGGGTCGCTGTTTTATATCGAAGAGAAATAATCAATTGTTATTTCTAGAGATAGAGATCACCTTTGGATGCTTTAATGAATATTCTGTATTTTGAGGCCGTCAGTTGTTAGTTCATGCAAATCTGGAGCTCCTAGCATTTTTTCTTAGTTCAAATTTAGTGTGGATTAATCAGTGGTTTTAATTATGGTATTTTATTCAAATTGCTATGTAAGTTGACAATCAAGATATTAGCAAATTAGAATAATGTTTAAAGGCCCATATATTGTCTTTTCCCAATAGTCCTTTGATCCTAGCTCAATGTGAATCTCGTGCTAAATTCTGATGGTTGTTGCATAATTATTTGAAGCTTTAAAAGGCATAAAAAAATTCATTGGGGCGTTCTCTACTAGCGACGTGTTGAATCGTCCGAATGCAACGAGAAGTTGACAAGGGTCGCTGCATCGCTGCCCGGATGTAGTTCAAAATTTTGTAAGGGTTCTTGCATGAGGAACGCATGCGAGTAAATAAGCTAGTTCCGTTGCATCACCGCCCAGATGCAGTTCAAATTTGCAAGGGTTCTCGCATGATGGGTGCATGCGAGTAAATAAATTAGTCTAGAAGAGGTTGCAAAGGAAGTTGCGGATAGGTAGTTGGAATATTGACACTTTGACTTGCAAATTGATGGAGATAGTGTATACAATGGAAAGAAAGAAGATCCAGATACTATGTCTCCAAGAGACAAAATAGGTTGGAGAAAAACCAATAGAGATCAAGAAGGCATGCTTTAAACTTTAGTATTAAGGTAAAGATAAGGGCAGAAATTGTGTTGGTGTGGTTGTTTATAAGGTTTTGAAGGATTGTATAGTTGATGTGCAAGATTTGGGGATCGGAATATTTTGCTAAATGTGGCGCTCGAAGAAGAAATTCTGAATATCATATCGATTTATGCATTGCAAATTGATTTAGATGATAGGATTAAACAAGTTTTTGGGAAGGATTTAGATAATATTATGCAAGGAATCCCATAAGGAGAGATGATTTGCCTAGGTGGAAATCTTAATGGACATGTGGGAAAATATGCTTCATGGTATGCTAGTGTTCATGGAGGACATGGCTTCAACGATAGAAATGAAGAGGGAAAAGCCATTCTGGATTTTGTAACGGCTTATGATCTTTTCATAGTAAACACTATCTTGAAGAAGAGGGAGGAGCATTTAATTACTTATAAGAGTGGCCCGACTAGAACATGGATTTATTACTTTACGATGAGGAGAAGAGATCGGTTGGGTTGCATATACTGCAAAGTAATCCCATGAGAGAGTTTGACTATCCAACATCGCTTGTTAGTCATGCATGTGCAAATAAAAGGGTTGGTAAAGAAAAGGAGGGTTTCCAAGATCACTAGAACTAGATGATGGATTCGTCAATTAAAACAATCAAGCTTTAGGGAGAAGGTTTTAGAAGACTTATCTTGGGATTATAACAGAAGCGCAAACGAAATGTAGGAGGCGATAACATCTTGTATTCGAAGGATAAAGGAGATGCTAGGTGAGTCAAAGGGAGGAGCTCCAGGCCAGAAGGAGGCTTGGTGGTAGAGTGGAGGGGTGCAAGAGAAACTCAAAATTAAAAGAGCATGCTTTAATGCTATGTCTAAGGATTGAACATATGGAACTGTCATAAACTACAAAATAGCACAGAAGGAAGCAAATAAGGCTGTAAGCGAAGCTATGTCAAAAGTTTATGAAGTTTTGTAAAAAAATTTCAACTCTAAAGAGGGCCAGAAGATATATTCAAGTTGGCTAAAGCAAGAGAAAGAAAGATCAAAGACATCTCTCAAGTGAGATGCATTAAGGATATGGAAGGTCACATGCTTGTTACTCAAAAGGATATAGAGACTAGATGGAAGAAATACTTGCATAAGCTTTCCATAGGGAAGGAAATAGAGAGATCACTTTGGGGGATTTAACTAGTAGTGAAAGTTATTTGAATCGTGTTAGCTATAGATGAATACAAAGTACATAAGTAAAGGAGGCTTTGGAGGTTATGAGACATAGGAAAGGTGTAGGACCTGATGCCATTCTTATAGAAGTTTGATGAGTTTTAGGTGATCGTGGTTTGACTTAGCTTACCAATTTATTCAATGTTATTTAGCGAAGTAAGAGAATGCCTGAAGATTGGAGGAGAAACATCGTGGTGCCTCTTTATAGGAATAAAGGAGACATTTAAAATTGTTCAAATTACTAAGGTATCACGCTGATGAATCACACTATGAAAATTTGAGAACATGTGATCGAAAGAAGGTTGATGCAAGTTTCCAAAGTAAAAGAAAACCAATATGGATTCATGCCAGGTTGCTCAACTATTGGAGCCATCTACTTGTGGAGGAGAACAATGGAGATTTATAGAGTTAAAAGAAAGAACCACCATATGATTTTTATTGATTTAGAGAAGGTTTGTGATTCTGTCTCACAGGAGATATTGTGGAGAGTTTTTGAGAAGAGACAACTACCTGCCCTATACATTAACCTCATAAAATATATGTATGATAGGGCTTCATCTTGTGTAAGGATACAATATGGGAAGACTAACTATTTTGCAAGGTTCAGGAAAGCGGTATGCGTATGCGTTCGGACATGTCACTGAATAGCGCTTAAGCGGTATGCGGTGGCATATGCGGGGTATATGCGGTTCTACGCGGTTTCCTAATTTTTTATTTAAAAATAAATAAATATATACATAAGTGACTACAATAGAACTAAATTTATGTATAATTATGGTCCAACAGAAGATCTAAGAAAAGTAACTTTCATATAGAGTTCAAAACAATCTCTATCAATCAAATATCAATACTTCAATATAACGGTTAGCACACAAAATAAATGACAACAATCAATAAAATAGAAAAATTAGCACACAAAATGCCTCTATTGTTGAATATAATGTCATTTATCTCTGTCATTATATTTATAACTGATCCTCCATCAAAAGTACCATACTTTACATATTATATATTGCATTCATAATAATTATTAGCTGACTAAATTAGTTTGCGAAATTATTAGTACATTATTCTTTTTCTTCCTTGCGTGTTTACTCCAATCTCGTAGTACAACTACTTTGACGATGAATTTAAATGGTCATGGAATGCTTGGTTGGCATACATGCAAAAGCAAGGAAAACGTGGCACAAAACACAATAAAAATGTGGCACAAATTAAAAAATAAAAAAATGTATATGCGGCCACACAACCGGCATATGCGGCCGCACAACCCGCATAAGCGGCCCGCATAAGTGCACATGGCGCATAGTGGAGGGCTTCATGAAAGCAGTGCGCTGAGGGCACCGCATACGCATATGCGGCCACACGGGCCGCTTTCGTGAACACTGCTATTTTGACATCCACATTGATTTGCATTAAGGTTCAACTTTGAGTACATTCCTTTTTACTTTGATTATGGACGAGTTGACAAGTTACATTCAGGATGAGATACCTTGGTGTATGTTATTCGCTGATGATATTATGTTGATTGATGGGACCAGAGATGGATAAACGGGAAGCTTGAGGTTTGGAGACATGCATTGGAGACTAAAGGATTTCTTATAAGTAGGCCTAAGACTGAATATATGGAGCTTGAGATCTTGATGATGTAGTGGTGAAGGAATCAAGGTGAAGATTGGTGCCGATAACATTCAGAAGAGGGATTCTTTTAGATACATTGGACCTATTTTGCAATATGATAGGGAAATTGATGGAGGTGTTACTAATAGAATAAATATATGTTAGCTAAAGTGGAGAGGAGCCTCTACTGTTCTTAATGATAAGAAGATTCTTTTGAAAATCGACGGAAAGTTTTACAAAGCAGCTGTGAGACTTGCTATGCTCTATATATATATGAATGTTGGCCTGTGAACCGTAGACATGTGCAGAGAGTGACAACAACATAAATGAAAATGCTAAGGTGGATGTGTGAATACACACACACACACGTAAAGACCGGATTCGGAATGATGCAATCAGAAGGAAAGTTGATGTAACTCTGATCGAGGATAAGATGTGAGAAAATCGCTTGAGGTGGTTTGACCATTTGCAAAGGAGGTCGGCTGATGCATCTATGAGGAGATGTGAATTTTGGGATGCTGAGATGGCTGAGACAGGCAAGGAAAGCCCAAGGAATGTTGGAATGAGACTATACGAAGGGATCTTAGTTTTTTGGATCTAAGCCCGAGAATGACCTAAGATAGATCTGAATGGAGGCAAAGAATCCATGTAGCTGACCCTACTTAATGTGGGCTCGCACAAACTTGACCTTGGTGAAAGGCGATGTTGATGTGTCCCTGTGCCCAACTGTCCTCTGCCTAGGGCTCCACCTGCTGTAGTTGGGGCATTTCTAGGTCCTAGGGCTTGGCAGGTGGTCGTGGCTCGCACTGTTGTGGATGGAAATTTTATGGCCGTTTCCGAGATGCTTCCTTTGCAGTTGTGGTGGCGTTTGTTGTTGGTGGGAACTCTGACGTGGCTGCTATGTCTTATGCTGGTAGTGAAGATGACTATCAGGTTGTGAGTCACTGGTGGTGTCAGAATCGTGCTTTTTCCTTGTTGGCATGTTTTTTTTTTTGCTTCAAATTTGGTGTGTGTAGCGTCATCGTCATCGCGATTGCAAGGTGCGTATGGTGTGTCAGCCTGTCGGATTCATTCTGTGAGGGCATATGATATTCGGTGCAACACTAGGATAATTCGGACGCAACACTGGAGACTTCTCAAAAGTTGCAACATGAGGATGTGACCTATCTGGATTCGCAGAAATCCATGATGATGCTTTGGTGGATCGATTCCCTCCTATTCTTATTGCTTGTTGTCCTGTGATGTTGCGGTAGTGGAAGTAGGTATGCCTCCAGTACTTGTTTCCTGTAGATTCTGCAGGGAATGTGGCTTCATTGGATGATTTCTCTTTGTATGTACGTTGGTTAACGATGGAGCAAGTGATTCTTCTTTTAAGAGAGGATGTTGCAGATTTTGATTTGGTATGGATACACCCTTAATTTCACGATGGTGTCGTGGTGTGTTTGTGTAGTCCCCGATGCATGTTCCGGGTTTCTGGCATGTCCTTCACCTCTCAATGTGTAGGCACGTTTCAAGAAGCATTGATGGGAAAGAGAGGGGTAGCTGAGATTATTTTTGATTGCTCGAAGCCGCATAGGATGTGGATATTGTGGTGGTCATCAAGGGATGCCACTTTGATCAAGCGTTTGAGGTTATTCATGTGGTGAGTCAGACAAGGTTTTGCTCACGTTTGATTTATTGCTTTCCTCCATCGGATGTTCCTGGGTTGTTGCTTATGGCCGTTCCTGATACTTCACACTATGAACTGGTGGATGCGACTATTATTCCTGAAGTCATCTCTTTGGAATCAATTTGTTTTTGTGGCTTGGATCCTATGGGGCCTATTGTTGTGATTGATGTTTAACTTGAGGAGCATGTTGTGACACCCGAGGAGCTTGCAATGACACCGGAGGGGCCTTTTGGAGTGTTGCCAGTCAGGGGAATGCCATTGCTTATGGTGGATGCTGATTGGAGCTGCCTGTTGAAGAACTGCATTGTAACATCCGGATCTGAATAATATGAATCCGACCCTATTAAGGGCAATTAATGTTCAATTAATATTGAATAAATCCTGATCGATCCATTGACCGCGGATCAAAATTCGTTTGGTTGCAATCGACCAAACGCCGATCACATTGTAAAGCGTGCCATTGAAAAGCCACTATGCTAAATTGGAAACCGCATATTGCGCATCGAAATTCGAGACTCGAAGTGCGCGTACAGTCAACTTTAAGTGGTAAAATAAAGAGAAAAACTAAAAAAAAATAACAGTAGCATGCAAGAGTCTGCAATTCCAGCTAGTAAATTTTTTTGTAAATATTATGTCAGTATGCTGACATCAGCATGCTTGATTGTCACTAAGGATGTCATGGGTGATGTCACTTAAAGTGACATGACATAGGAAACTTCCTCCCCACTTTCCTCTTTCTATTTCTTTTTTCTCCCCAAAATTTCAGCCGAGCACCCTATTTCCCTTCTCCTCTTCTTTCTATTCCCAAATCGAACGATAGGGCTTTCTCTCCCCCCTTCCCTTTTTATTCCCTCATCTTCCCCTCTTCCATTTCTATACCACCGGAGATCACAACCCATTTCCAGCCCCTTTTACTGCTATGGGAGATTGAATCCAAGAAGTTTGAAGGTGCTGGAGCTTCATTTCTGAAATCTGCTGCAAATCCTCCCCACTGCTGCAAATTTTCAGATCATATCCTTCATTTTTTAAGGCACAATCCTTTTCCTAACTCCTTTGCTGCCATGCATGTGATTATCAATCAATCTTCATGATTCCAATGGTTGATTTTAGTATAAAAATCAGATTTCAGTAACAACCATTCCTTGATTCCAGTATTGTGGGTCTGGTTGAACTTGGAAATTCTGGAGATGATCTTCACTGTTTCCTGAAGTAAAGAATAAATATCAGTTTCCTATTATTACCATAATGATATTACTTGTTATATTTAACAATCATTATTTCGATTGAAAGTGTTGTTGATGGAAATAAAATAAAAACTCTGAAAATATATAAATATATATGTATGTTTATTGACTATATCTTACTGATGGTTGAATATTATTCATCTCATGTGATATTAACACTAATAACACATTGTCCTTGTTATACATTAAATTTCCAATTTACAATGAATTTTCCTTGAAATCCTGGAGAGCACTGCGTGATAATGAGTTACAAATTATAATGAATTCTTGAATAGTGACACAATGAGTGGTGGTTGTTTCTTGAGTATCGTGGTAAACTAATTATATGAGGATTAATAGGAGTCTAAAAAATTCAGGAAGTCTGATCAGGAGTTGGATCTTCAATTAGATTGGCTACTGTTTGTTATAAGTTGTTGGATTCGACAATTTAAATTAACTTCTCACTGCTACTGTCTGATTTAGGCAACAATCCTAATTACCAGTTTCTCTTTAATTAATATTTATATGAGTCTGATTTATGAACTAAGTAGCTGTTGTTATATTTATAAAGATTTTATATTTTCGACCGATTAATCCAAAATCAATACTAATTATACTTGTTAGAAAGTCGGAAGCGGAAGCGTAAACATGGAAAAGATAAATAACAAGAAGAAAGAACAACGGGATTTTACGTTGAACCCTACTCCGTGAGGAGCGGGATGAAACCACGGGAGAAGCCCTCAACGGGGCGTGTTATGCATTGCACTTTCTCAATGGATACAAAAGGTCTGGGGCTCCTTATATAGCCTCTCCAGAGCCTCCAAGTCCCACCACTGGACGATGTGGGACTAAACACTGGATGGGGTAAATGGATCTCCTCCAGGATCCATTTACCCTGCTACAACACAATAGGCGCATACAGCTAATACTCCAACACTCCCCCTCAAGCTGGAGCATGCAATGCTCAGCTTGGACAAACATAAAGAGACTCAACTCAACGCTACAGGACACTACGGACAATATCAACCCAACACGCACATTGCTGCAGTCGAGGACGTTGCTTCTCATGCCGTGCAGGTGAGGAGGACGAGCGGGCTGGAGTGTGAGTCAACTAAAGACTAAGAATCTGACTATCGAGTCTGAAACTGCGCTTGAAGTCTCCTCGTCGGAGAACTGGGTCTCTCCTATCTGGCTCAGAGAATGGTGCACTGCTCTGGTGTACCTATGATACCACATGAAAACCCTTGCCCTCAAGGGAATGGTCCTCTGCTCTGGCGTCTCTATACCTCACATGAAAACTCTGGTCGAACAACAATAAGAATGATGGGGACCTCGAACTGATGATGGTAACATATGCTCATCTGAAAATGACCGCAATCATATGCGTGTCTGAAACTGGAGACTCAGAAATATCGTCGAGTCTGAACAACTGTAGAGTCTGGAATCTGAATGGTCTCTGTATGTGAATCTGGAATATCTAAATATGGCTGGAAGAAGACCTGTAACTCTACATATACTCCCCCTTTCTCCCATACTGGTCGGAAAACATGACATCGACCAAGTTGGGAGAAGACAAGATAAATTGGGGTACAAAACAAAATCACTTAGCCGATCACAACTTTGTCGGCTTTTCAAACATTCATCATCATTTTTTTCCTTTTTTTTGAAATGCGTGCGGTTCTTTTTTTTATTGCACGCGCCTCTTTTTTTTCAATATTTTTTTTGATAAACTTTGCGTACGGCTTTTTTTTAATGCACGCGCATCTTCTCTCCCTTTTTTTTTCGCAAATTTTCTTTTTTTTAACGTGGCCCACTGTGGCCCAACTCATTCCCCTAATTTTTTTAAACAAATCAGCCCCTTCTCCTTTTTTTTATTTTGGGCTAAATCTCCTCTCTCTATTTTTTTTAATTTTTTTTGTTTTTACCGGCCCACACTGGCTTTTTCTCTCCTGCCCCTCGTTTTTTTTTCAAATGACAGGGCCTGCTTTGCACTCCCTTTTAAAAAAAATTAAACAGGCCTAGGGTTCCACGAAGGGAACCCTCTTGAAATGCCGCCGCCAACGCTTGGGCATGAGATGGGAGGGAGCCCTTGCGCCGCCTGCCCCTGGGAGGGGCCCGTGCCTGGGGCTTTTCGGCGCCTGAGGCTCATGCTGCCGCCAGGATCTTCAGGGTCTCCGCCAGGAGAGGTCGCTGGAAGGTGATGCACCGCCTGCGCAGCATCTGTGGATTGGGGACACCAACGCGCGCGGAAAGGGGCCCGGGAGGGGTCGCTCGGTCTGCAGACCGCCAGGGGCGCCATGGTGGCCTTGCTGTGCCTTGAGAGGTCTCGCACGGGTGGATCTGAGGATGCCGCGAGCCTGGGGTTTTGCGCGACCTGGCAGAGGGCCTGCATCGCCGCCCTAGAGCTCGTGGCCTGGAGCTTCGGGTCTCCGTGGTTGCGCCTGGTGGGACTGGATTTCGCGCGAGGGCTTGCAGGCACAGGGCGCTGACGCGCGATGGGTTTCGCGCCTGGTGGGACTGGATTTCGCGCGAGGGCTTGCGGATAGGCGCCGCTTGACTGGGGTTGCGCGCAGGATACCTGGAAGAATAACTCGGATCTCGCCGCCTGTGCGAGAAAGGAGACAGAGGAATAGATTGACGCTACCGAGTCTGTACAATCAGGAGGATGCTGCCGCCATTTGAGGACTTGAGATGTGAGCAGGAATTAGGGTTTCATTCGGAAACCCTGGAGCTTGAAAGAAAAACGGCAGAGTATCTTCATCAGTTGCACCGTGAGGATTAGGGTTTTAAAAAAAACCCTAGAATTTCTTGAACAACTCCAGAGCATAATAATCAGACTTGAACCAGACGTGCACAGATGTTGAACATAACTTAAAAAATTCATCTTCAAGAACAAACCAATAATCGGATCTCAAATCAAAATAAAGAACACGATGAAATCCTCGAGGAACGAACCCGCTCTGATACCATGTTAGAAAGTCGGAAGCGGAAGCGTAAACATGGAAAAGATAAATAACAAGAAGAAAGAACAGCGGGATTTTACGTGGAACCCTACTCCGTGAGGAGCGGGATGAAACCACGGGAGAAGCCCTCAACGGGGCGTGTTATGCATTGCACTTTCTCAATAGATACAGGAGGTCTGGGGCTCCTTATATAGCCTCTCCAGAGCCTCCTATTCCCACCACTGGACGATGTGGGACTAAACACTGGATGGGGTAAATGGATCTCCTCCAGGATCCATTTACCCTGCTACAACACAATAGGCGCATACAACTAATACTCCAACAATACTCAAGCTTCCACTCGATGTCTTTTCATTATATCCCAAAACAAGATTATTTATAAAGAATAAATATTAGTTTTTTTAATATATATATATATATCATAAATATGGATCATCACTGCAACATATTGCTGGTCAAGATGATCAGAATTGCATCGATGCTATTTCTGATTAGTGGGTATATACGTAAATATTCAGAAATATATAGGGTACATATGTTAGTATATTTTTGTTCTTGTCGAGACCAAATAAAATAAACACTTTACAATATATGAGCTTGAAATACTATGCAGAGCATATTTGTTTTCTTTTAATCAAACAAGACACAACAAAAACAAACAACCAATTTTTATTATATTAAGGGGGGGTTGACTACATGAATTCTTTGTTTCCAAATAGATAAATTTTTTATCATAACTTAGTTAATATATATGAAGCTTTTATCCAAGAAATATCTTAGATATGATTACTTCATCCATAATAACCTATGACCATAAGGTTAGATCATTTTCATGAAGTCATTCCTTAGGTATGCTCTGCTATCTATGGGTAACCATCAATAGTTAGATGACCAATAGATCTAGATCTGTGTGATTAGCTACATAAAGAATTTGGAAGGATATGAGTTGGTAAGTGTTGATGATCGTGAATCAGTAATGAATTATAAATTCCGGTCATGGTGACCTTGCACCTGACTGTGCGAGGGCATGATGATCCTCAACTGGGCGGAGGAAAGGAAGCTCAGTTAGGGCAGCGATCACAAAGTGCACGGGTATAGGATCCCAGTCTTTTCACGGTTTTAACGCGAGCTCGCAATGTTTTTACACTTCGTTGGGATCTTGACTTTTGACCAACTCCGCTGACCCTCTGCTTTAGGATACCCATGCGGGGGATCCTCGGTTTTAGTTCTTCGTACGAGCTCGTCTACCTGTACCGATCAAGTCCGTATAGAGTGACTTTTCCGAAGAGTCTCTCTCACCATCTTAGTGGTGTAGTTTTGGAGTAGACCTATCCCTCTATTGGACCGCACTTCCAATTAGAGGGCAAGACGGAAGAGTCTCTTAGGAGACCTCCTCATCGCATGAGTTTTGGTTACTTTTCCGCCAATACGCTTGGCGACGCTACATCTGCATCTTCTATTGGCTACATTTGAATCATCTAAGGTTACATCTGAAACAATTACATTTGAATGTTAGAGGTGTTACAGTTGAGCTTCAATGTGTTATAATAGAATTTGATTAGAGTTAAGAGCAATTATAAGTTGTGTTGGCTAAAGTTGACTATAATTAAGTTGGATGCAGAATCATTAATTAAAGGGATGCAAACGGATGGACACAGACACAGATATAGGTCTTACCGTATCCTTATCCGTTTTTGAATACGAATACAGATGCGGATACAGATATTGATGGATATTTAAATTATCTTACCATATCTTAAAAAACGGATACGGATGTAAAACGGATACTGATCGCGTTCGAGTAATGTCAGAAATACTCTATAGAATCGACTTAAATATATACGAATTGGATGGAGAACACATGATACAAATTTACTAAATGTGTTTGCATCATAAATATTATACAAATAGGGTAAAAGAAGGTATATAATTATATTATATAGGATTAAAAATAAATCTATGACTATATTTATATATGAAAACGGATATACAAATACGGATACAGATGTTTGCGGATATCAAAACGATATCCATATCCGTATCCATTTTAAAATGGATACGGATACGGATGTCAAAATCTGTATGAAATGGATACAGTGACAGATCAGATACGGATACATCCGTAACCGTTTGCATCCTTAATTAATTACCATCAACTATCAATCATCAATCATAGACGATCGATCGGATCTTAGAGTTACTACTCCGAGAGTTAGGATAAGTCAGTGGAAGTATTGGGAACTTAGTTAGGATGCATTACACTCCACCCCAACCCTAAGGAACTCTTCACGCCTTAGATTCATAGTGTGAGGTCACACAAATACCAAAACCACATACTATCCATTAGACTTGGGAAGTTAGATAGAATCAAGAATCAGTTCAGGAACTCATTATTGCCATTATCAAGAATCCATGAACATGATCTCTAAAAGGGCACATAGTTAACAACACACACTCCGGTCATCATTTAAAATATGAAATACACACACATGGTTATAAGGAGAATGAGTGAACTTGGGACATTCCTTTAGAGTAGCTTGAAAACCTTTTTCGTAGCAAGTAGTTGTAAAATTTTAGTTGTTTATGCCTTACTACTTGCTTCTTTTGCAATCACCTCAAATGGCTGCTTGTTTTAATAAGTTTTCTGTATGTACCAGCGCCCGCTGGTATATTTTTTGTTTCCTATCATGTGTGGCAGGAAAGACGCCTGCACTGCAGCAGTGGTTGATGATTCCTAGCATCCGAGTATATACTAGACGGTAAAAATTGTTCAGTTTTGGTTCAGGTTTTGTACAATACTTGTCTTTCTCTTATTTTGGACATAGTTACATTGTAGATAAATTTTGTTACATGTAATGTTATATGGAAATGAATAGATGCATTGATGGATTTATTGTTGTTGGTTATGTGGTTATTTACGTTATTGATTATGAATATCAAATACAAATATCGAACGCGAAAAATTTCCCATGAATTTCTATACAAATGCGATCTTTAGACAATTTAATACCGCGGGTGCCACGTAAACGGGTACCCGGATCTGAGGGGTCCACACCGCAAAACAAATTGAGACCACCCAAAAATCTGATTCGACGAAATAAAATCAAAGTAATCGACTGTTCATCAATCGAAGGGTCGTTTAATATTTAAATCACAAAATTTAATCACAGATCGATGGCGTATCTTGAGAATTTCAGGAATTCGTACTCATTCCAAAGTATATGAATATTATACTCACTTTGATCGTCATTAGTAGACGATCGAACTGAGCCATTGTACAGACGAATCAGAGACTCGAGGTACGAGTATGGTCAACTTTAATCAACAACAACAATAAAGCCTTTTCCCACAATTAAGTAGGGTCGGCTACATGGATTCTTCGCCTCCATTCAGATCTATCTTGGTTCAATCTCGGACTTATATCCAAAAAACTAAGATCCTTCGTATAGTCTCTTTCCAACACTTCTTGGGCCGTCCTCGCCCTCTCTTAGCCGACTCAACATCCCAACACTCGCATCTCCTAACCGGTGCATCAGTTGACCTTCTTTGCAAATGACCAAACCATCGTAAGCGGTTTTCTCGCATCTTATCCTCGATCGGAGCTACACCAACTTTTTTTTCTGATTGCATCATTCTGAATCCGATCTTTACGTGTATGTCCACACATCCATCTTAGCATTTTCATTTCTGCTACAACCATTCTCTGCACATGTCTATGGTTCACAGGCCAACATTCAGAACCATAAAGCATAGCAGGTCTCACAGCTGCTTTGTAAAACTTTCCTTTAATCTTTAAAGGAATTTTCTTATCATAGAGAACAGCGGAGACTCCTCTCCACTTTAGCCAGCCTACATTTATTCTATTAGTAACATCTCCATCAATTTCTCCATCATGTTGCAAAATAGATCCCAGATATCTAAAAGAATCTCTCTTCTGAATGTTATCATCACCAATCTTTACCTCGATTCCTTCACCATTGCTTCCATCAAAGGTGCATTCCATATATTTCGTCTTAGCCCTACTTATACGAAAACCTTTAGTCTCCAATGCATGTCTACAAACCTCAAACTTCTCATTTACTCCATCCATAGTCTCGTCAATCAACACAATATCATCAGCAAATAACATACACCAAGGTAACTCATCCTGGATGTGACTTGTCAACTCGTCCATAATCAAAGTAAAAAGAAATGGACTCAAAGCTGAACCTTGATGTAAACCAATGTTGATATCAAAATAGCAGTCTTCCTCGTCGGGGTCCTTACACAAGATAAAGCCCTATCATACATATCCTTTATGAGATTAATGTATAGGACATGTACTTGTCTCTTCTCCAAAACTCTCCACAGTATCTCTCGTGGGGCTGAACCATAAGCCTTCTCCAAATCAATAAAGATCATATGGAGAATCTTCCTTTTAGCTCTATAAATCTCCATTGTTCTCCTCAGCAAATGGATGGCTTCAATAGTTGAGCGACCTGGCATGAATCCGAATTGGTTTTCTTTTACTTGGGAAACTTGCCTTAACCTTCTTTCGATCACACGTTCCCAAATTTTCATAGTGTGACTCATCAGCTTGATACTTCTGTAATTTGAACAATTTTGAATGTCTCCTTTGTTCTTATAAAGAGGCACCACGATAATCCTCCTCCAATCTTCAGGCATTTTCTTGCTTCGCCAAATAACATTGAATAGATTCGTAAGCCAAGTCAAACCACGCTCACCTAAAACTTTCCATACTTCTACGGGGATGTCATCCGGTCCAACACCTTTCCCAGGTCTCATAACCTTCAAAGCCTCCTCTACTTCTTTTCTTTGTATTCGTCTATAGCATGCACGATTCAAGTAACTTTCACTACTAGCTAGATCACCCAAAGTGATCTCTCTGTTTCCTTCTCCAGTGAAAAGTTTATGGAAGTACTGCTCCCATCTAGTCTCTACATCCTTCTGAGTAAGAAGCACGTGACCTTTCTTGTCCTTAATGCATCTCACTTGAGAAAGGTCTTTGGTCTTTCTTTCTCTTGCTTTGGCCAACCTGAATATATCCTTCTGGCCCTCCTTAGAGTTGAGATTTTTAAACAAAACCGCGTAAGCTTTTGACTTAGCTTCGCTTACAGCCTTCTTTGCTTCCTTCTTCGCTCTTTTATAGTCTGTGACAGTTTCCTCTGTTCTATCCTTAGACATAGCTTTAAAGCAAGCTCTTTTAATTTTTAGCTTCTCTTGCACCCCTTCACTCCACCACCAAGCCTCCTTTTGACCCGGAGCTCCTCCTTTTGACTCGCCTAGCATCTCTTTGGCTACCTTTCGGATAAAAGATGCTACTGCCTCCTACATCTCGTTTGCACTACCGCTACAATCCCAAGATAAGTCTTCTAAAACCTTCTCCTGAAGCTTGATTGCTTCAACGGAAGATTCCACCACCTAGTTTTTGTGATCTTAGGAACCTTCCTTTTCTTTACCAGCCCTTTTATTTGTAAATCCAAGACTAACAAGCGATGTTGGGTTGTCAAACTCTCTCCAGGGATTACTTTGCAATCTTTGCAGCTCAACCGATCTCTTCTCCTCAACGCAAAGTAATCTATCTGTGTTCTAGTTGAGCCACTCTTATAAGTAATTAAATGCTTCTCCCTCTTCTTGAAAAGAGTGTTTGCTATGAAAAGATCATATGTAGTTACAAAATCCAGAATGACTTTTCCCTCTTCGTTTCTATCCCCAAAACCATGTCCTCCATGCACACGTGCATACCCTGAAACATCTTTTCCCACATGTCCATTAAGATCTCCACCTATGCAAACCATCTCTCTTTGTGGGATTTCTTGTAAAATCTTATCCATATCCTCCCAAAAAGCTAGTTTAGTCCTTTCATCTAAACCAATTTGCGGTGCATAAACTGAGATGATATTCAGAATTTCTTCTTCAAGCACCAACTTTAGCAAAATAATCCGATCCCCAAATCTTTGCACCTCAACCACACAATCCTTCAAGTCTTTATGAACAACCACTCCAACACTGTTTCTGCCCTTATCTTTACCTGAATACCAAAGTTTAAAGCATGTCTTCTCGATCTCCCTTGCTTTCTCTCCAACCCATTTAGTCTCTTGAAGACATAATATATGAATCTTCCTTCTTTCCATTGTATCCACTATCTCCATCAATTTTCCAGTTAAAGTACCGATATTCCAACTACCAATCCGTAACTTCCTTTGCAATCTCTTTTGAACTAACTTCTTTACTCGCATGCGTCCATTATGCGAGAACCCTTGCAAATTTTGGACTGCATCTGGGCGGTGATGCAGCGGAACTAGCTTATTTACCCGCATGCGTTCCTCATGCGAGAACCCTTGAAAATTTTGAACTACATACAGGCTGCGATGTAGCGACCCTTGCCAATTTTTCATTGCATTCGGGCGATGCAACGCGTCGCAAGTAGGGAACGCCCCAACGAAATCTGTATGTTTGCTTAAATCCATGTTTAAAAGATTCGAACGGTTTCGAGATAAATTCATAAATAGTGTTCTTAGAAGAACTTTAAGAACACTATTTACGAATTTATCTCTCCTGCGCTGGCTGTCGGCTACCTAACGTGCAATCCTCCTCATTTACCCGGGCTTGGGACCGGCCATGGCTGAGTTTACGGTCAACTTTAATATGTCAAATAAATAAAGAGAAAGATAAAAAAAGAAATTTAACTATTTTGACAGACAGTCCAGCAAACCTCCACTTGTTTTTTTCTTTGACTACTCACTCTCTCTTTTCCCACTACTTGTCAACACAAGGGGCCACTTATTTCCTTATTTATATCAAACCAAAACCCCTAATTCTCCACCAAGTTCCACCGAAGAAAGCTGCTGGAGCTATTCTTGCTTCTTGCTTTTCCATGAGACCAATTATCTCCAAATAAGCATTGCAAATCCAGAGGTTGGCTTTCTGTCTTTTGGACATCCTACATAGTCAGCATGGCACGGGATGCCCGTTTATCGAAGAGTAACCCTTTACCTGGAGGTGACTTCAGATAAATTCTGATCATGGATACTGCATCCATGTGAGCTTGACGTGGTTGCTTCATAAACTGTCTGACTTTGCTCACTGCAAAGTAGATATTTGGCCTGGTGATAGTCACATATATGGGCTTCCCAACGAGTTCCATGTATCTCCTCTCATCTAACTCATCTATATCAACATCATTGAGCTTCATGTTGGGATCCATAGGAATAGTGGCTTGTTTGCAGTTTGCCATCCTAGTCTTTCGAAGGAGGTCGTAACATACTTTCTTTGAGTCATCACAAAACTTTTCTGATTCCTGGAAAATTCAAGCCCAATGAAGTATCATAGTTCTCCAAGGCCTAACAACAAGTTGTCCAAGAAATGCCTTATCCTCACCAATTCCTTGTAAATTATCTCATGTAATAATAACATCGTCAATATTGACCATAAAACGATAATACCTTGTGATGCCCTGCGTGTACAAAGAACGAATGATCTGCAGTCGATCTCTTGAGGCCATGTTGTTGTATCATGTCCGAAAGCTTCTATAACCATGCTATGGAATTCTACTTAAGGCCATAAATAGGCTTATGAAGTCCGCATATCTTCTGACACTCCCCCTCAATAACAAACCCATATGGTTGTTGCATGTAGACTTTCCTCCTGCAAATCACCATAAAAAACGAATTCTTCACATCCAGTTGGGAAAGAGAGCAGTCCCGTACCACAACTGAGATGGGGATCCGAAGTGTCAAATGACGCGCCACTGGAGGGAATGTGTCTTGAACAGTCCATCTCATTTGTCTGGTTGAATCCACGAGCCACGAGTCGAGCCTTGTATCGATCAACACTACCATTTGCTTGGTGCCTCATTGCAAAGATCCATTTACTGCCAACCACAAAAGCCACTTGTGAGGCAATAACCAAGCTCATTCTGACATGAGATTGGAGCGATGTCGTCTCCTCTTCCATGACAAGACGCTACTGGCTATCTCACATAGCCTCCTGATATGTGCATGGGATCTTTATGGCTGACAATCTTATCGCAAATCTCATGAAATTCTCTTAAAAATGCCCCAATGAAACATGATGCATCACGAGGATACCTAGCACACATACACCTCCACTTCTGAAGAGCAATGGACAAATCAACGTTCTCTGGTAAAGTTGCCTCTTGAGGAGCGACATGGTCAACCTGTAAAGTAGCATGCGATACATGTAAATCACTAGTGCCATTAGTGGAAACCAAGTGCTCAGAACATACATGAAGCGTGATGGATGATGGGGAAGGCACATGGACAACGTGTATAGTTGGTGGCATGCAAATGTAAAAATAATTGAAAGTTCGAGCCACATGGGGAACTATGGTAGGTGGTAGTGGAACCACATGAGTAGATGGTGGATGATCCACTGTAGGAGGTGGTGGTGGTGATGTTGTAGGGGGAGGTGGTTTGTAAACCTCCTCATCAGACTCAATTATGACCATTCTGTCTCATGTAGGAGAAAAGTACATGACATACTAAAAAAATGTGGCATTAACACTAACATAGTACTTCCGTCTGACCGGATCAAAGCATCGATACCCTTTCTAGGTTTGAGAGTATCCCATAAAAACACACTTGATAGCTCTAGGAGAGAGCTTGCCACGGCCAGGAGTTAGATGATGAACAAATGCCACAAAGGCAAAGACATGCGGTGGTGGAGTGAAAAGGTCATTATCAGGAAATGCAATCGAAAAAGGAACCTTTTCGCCTAAAATGGAAGAAGTCACATAGTTTACCATGTAGTAGGTGATGGGGACCACATCACCTTAAAATGAGTGGGGAGCACGACTCTATATAAGAACGGTCCTGACCACTTCAAAAGATGATGGTACTTGTGTTCATCAACGCTGTTATGCTAAGAAGTGTATGTTGGAGTATATGTGCCATGTGTAGATGGGTAATTGGATCTTTCCAAGGTCCAATTACCACATCCAGTGGTTTAGTCCCACATCTACTAATTGTGGCACTTGGAGAGTCAATGAGAGCTATATAAGAAGCCCCACACCCATTGTACCGGATGAGAAAAGTGAATAGGAAACACGAGCCCTTTGAGGCGTTCTCCTGCGATTTCATCCCGCTCCTCACGAAGTAAGGTTCCACGTAAAATGCCAATGTTCTTTCGTGCTCTTATTCTTTATCTCTGATGATACGCTTCCGCATTCTCGTTTTCTAACATGGTATCCGAGCAGGTTGATTCTTGGTTGATTTTGAAGATTTATTCTTGAAGATTATTTATTCATTGTTCAAGATTGTTCAAGTTCGAGTTCAGTTTTTAAGGTTTCTTGAAACTCTAATTTTCAGCCATCGTAAATTTTCGGAAGATCGATTTATGCAAATTTATTATTGTTCAAGATCAAATTCTGAGGTTTCTTTTTGAAACCCTATTTCTGCACCAACGTCCATAATAATCAGAGCGTAACTAGCCCTGATTCATCGCATAATATGAAGTTAAGCATCAAGTTTCAGAAATTCTAGGGTTCCTGCAACCCTAGAAAATTGCTGATTCCTTGGCTGGAGATTTGAGATTCCAGGCTCCATGCGGTGCTGCCACCTACTCGCAGGCTCGCAGCCATCTCGAGGTGCAACAATGGTTCCAGGCGAGCGGTAGGGTTCCTAGTTACGATATCCTAAGAAGTGTGAAGCAGAGGTTTTAAATCTGTTATAGGTAGTGCCGATTTTGAAGAAGCGAGACCTCAGAACTCTCTAGGGTTTGTGCATGCATCCATCTTCAATCCAGACTAATGATTAAAGAAATCCCGACCAAGAAGAAGAAGAAGAGGGAGGAGTGCTTTTCGTCAGGGACTTGAAACCAGCCCTCGACGACCCCCAGGTGTGATCTTCAGGCTTGATCTTCTCCTTCTCCACACAATCTTCAACCCCTCTCTCATGCAGAATTCTTGCACCTGAGGCGGCGATCCCTACTTGAGATTCCAGGCGATGCTCCTCCGCTTTGCGCGGCTCCAATCTTCTCCGGCAACAACATGCATCGGCACGTGATGCCTTTCCCCATCGTGGGGTTGCACCCTTGTGATGGATTCCCAATCGAGGAACCCTAAATAGGGGTGGGCCCAAGTTGACCAAAAGTTTTGAAAAAAGGAAAAATGAGAGAAAAAGGGAAGGCCAACCCTTTAGAAAAGGGGAAAAGGCTGATTTGAAAAAAAAGAAAGAGAGATTGAAGATTTTTGTCTCAATTGGGCCGTGATTAAAAAAAAGCATACAAAAAACGTACGCAAAAAAAAGAGTCAACTATTAAAAAAAGTAAATAGCCAGAGAAAAAAGAGAAAAAAGGCAAGAAAAGTCGAGAGAAAATATTGAGATCGGCTTATGTGATTCATTGGTTTTCCCCATATTCAGGTCTTCTCCCAACTTGGTCGTTGTCTTCTATTTCGACCAGTATGGGAGAAAGGGGGAGTATTGTGTAAAGTTACAGGTCGGATCCAGATATCAGATTTTTCACATTCTAGGGCAGTCGTCATACTCTACGGATTTTCAGATTCAGACTTGACACTCAGATTGGTTCCGAGTCTTCAGGCTGATGCACGTGTGTGTGATCATTGTTTGTGTGGTCCCTATCTTTGTTTTTGATCTCTGAGTTTTCACGTGATCCATATAGACTCCAGAGTAGAGATCCCATTCTCTATGCCATTGTGGGTTAGGGTTTTCATGTGGTTTCTTAGGGACTCTAGAGTAGAGATCCCATTCTCTGAGCCAGTAAGGGAGAGACTTAAAACGAGGAGACTTTCAGACTCCATTCTCCAGCGACCTTGGACTCCGACGAGGATGTTTCTACGGTTTTTTCTATTCGACCCTTCATATATGGAACAGTTGTCTACATGATGTACTTTCTTCTACACGCGACGAGCCAGAGTACTCTGATGAGAAGACTTATTTCTGTTTTAGTGACTCCGGCAGACGCAGTACAGAGCATATGTTCTCCGATGAGGAGACCCAGTTCAACTCATACTCCAGTCCTTTGGTTCCTCCTCACTAGCATGGCATGAGAAGTAACGTCCTCGACAACAACCGATAGTAGAGTATGCGTTGAGTTGATATTGTTTGTAGTGCCTTGTATTGTAAGTTTGAGATTTCTTTCTATTTGTCCAAGTTGACCATTGCATGCTCCAACTTGAGGGGGAGTGTTGGAGTATATGCATCTTGTGTAGATGGGTAATTGGATCCCTCCAGGGTCTAACTACCACATCCAGTGATTTAGTCCCACATCTATTAGTAGTGGGACTTGGAGGTCAATGAGGACTATATAAGAAGCCCCACACCCATTATACCAGATGAGAAAAGTGAATAAAAAACACCAAGATTGCAAAAAGCGGTATGCGGTATTCAGTCGGTAGGGTCACTGATTATTGATTAAACGATATGCGAGAGTTTAAACGGAAATTAAACGGGTTATGCAGTTTTGCATTTAATTTATAAAAAATTATTACATATATATAATTAATAAAAGTATAAATAAATAAGAAAAATATAATCACATATTCACAATATATGTCAAATATTGTCAAATTCAATGAATGTTTCATCCAAATGTCAAAATAAATAACGCAGACAACTAAAATTCATAGCCAAATGTCAAAATAGACAACATAAACAATTACAATCGATAACTTGAATCCCAAAAGTCATGGATAATGGTGATCCTTTGAAAAAAGTAGATTCATGTTCTTAAAAGGTCGTTTAAGACCGTTTAAAAAGTCGGTTAAGGTCGTTTAGGGCCGTTTATGCAGCCCACACGTTTATGGACCCGCTTTTGATTAAACGATGCGGTTGACACCACATACATTTAAACGACTGTTTAGACCGTTTTTTGCATCCTTGAAAAACACAAGACCTTTTAGGTGTTCTCTCGTGGTTTTATCCATCTCCTCACGGAGTAGGGTTCCACGTAAAATCCCGATGTTCTTTCATGTTCTTATTCTTTATCTCTGATTGTACACTTCCACATTCTCGTTTTGTAACAATGTACACATAAGAGGTCTAATTCATAATGCAAAGGGACATGGAGAACTAGAAAGCTGAATGATACAAAACTCTAAGGTGATGCCATAGCTAACATACTTAATAGTAACATAAAAATTATTCTTTATTTCATTAATAAAAGTTTGAATGACATACCTAGCCCCAAACTTGTTTTCTAAAAGAAAAACCCAAGAAAGTCTAGAATAATCAACAACGACCACAAGATATAGTATGTACCATTGATGATTAGGGATATGACTGGGACATTAAATATCAAAATGAACCAATTCAAATAAGGTACTCTTCTACGTCTGACAACTAGCAAAACTAGCAGTGATGCTTTCCAGTTGAGAAACTTCGTATTGAAATGTAGATTGAGATGAGATCCGCGAGAAGGCTCTATACAATTTCTGCAGAGGAAGGTGACCGAATTGAAGATGCCACATATGTAGAGAGACTGAGTCGTTGGGTAAGGAAGATGCACCGACATAAGGAGACTAGATCGGTCTGTAGAGACCCTCTTACTAACAGCCACATCCATTTGCCCTTCCCGTTAGTATATTCTGAAATTTAAGAGAAGGTGGGTCAAATATGGCACGCCATTGCACATTGTTGGTGATCTGACTAATATACAATAAATTCTTAGATAAATTAGGTGCATAAAGCACATTTTGCAGACGTATAGATAACGTTAAACATCTCTCTCCTTGTCATGTAATATGGGAACGCGTTCCATCTGCAATATCAACGGATCTTCCTGAAGGTACATATTTGTAGGATGTAAATTGAGCTTTGTATCTACACAGATAATGAGATGCGCTATCCATAATCTACTCTGTCATGTCTGCCTTGTGACAACTAGTAAGGGTATAAGGTATACCTGACGTACTAATAGAGGCTCTAGCATTGGTAGTGACTTCAGAAGGGCACGAAGGAGCACTAGTAGTGGCAGTAGCATGAGTCTCCCTCATATGGGAGACAAGATCGTCTAACGTTTAATCAACATAAGTGATATGAGGATCCATTTGCTTGACAACACGAGTGGAAGCGGGATAACCGTGCTTCTGATTGCAGTTGACCCCGGAGTGGCCAGAATGGTGACAATAGATGCATGGCTGACGTGAGAGTCTGCCTCCTCTACCACAAACACCGCATCCTTTGAACGGAATTGGACCTCTTGGGCTGCGAGATGCGGCCATCACAATGGAGCTCTGGGTAGTGGCGGCATGTGATATCGTGATCCTGCTCAGTCTGTTATAGGCCTCCTCCATAGGCGGTATAGACACACCCGTAAGAAGTTGGGTGCATGCAACATCATACAGTGAGTCAAGTACTGCTAGAAACATGCCAACCATAGTGACATTCATGTATGCCTGTTGTTGTATGGAAGCTGTTAGTGATGTGTTTATGCTTATCCTATTTCATTGTAACCCCTCTGGGGGTATTTCAGTACTTTCCCGGTTATGAGCTCTCTAGGGTTCCATCCTATATAAGGACCCCTAGACCTCCTGAATAAATTATCTCATTGTGTTCCTTAATCTTTTTCCACATGGTATGAGAGTGGCGGTCCTAGACCGGTGTTCTAACCTAAATCTGCCGCCACCACCAACCCTTGTCTCTCCACAGTCCTTCCGTTAACCCTCTCCAGCGACTATGACCCCACGCAAGGTCTCGCTTCGCACGTGGACCTCCAACCAGCCCCAGGCGACGTCGCCGAAGGGTCTCGGAGCCTCTTTCTCAGTGTGCAGCAGTCCCGATAGGAGCTTTTGGGCCTCGCTAGTGCTCCACCAGCCCTCTGTAAAGGCATCTTCGGCCCCCAGCAACGACCGCCAAGGCACCAAAAACCCTTAGCTTCTGCCACCAGGCACTTCTTAGGTCCTGATAGGGCATCTTCGACCCCCAGCGGTGGCCTGGGCTACCTCCTGACGGTGCAGCAACCTCTGCCAGTAGGTTCCAACTGCCGTCAGGCCTCTTTTGGGTCCCGCTAGGGCATCACCAACCCCCAATAACGACCTGGGCTCCTGCCAAAGGCTCCAACAACCTCCGCAAGACCCTTTTTGGGTCTTGAAACGGTGACTTAGGTCACCTATATGCTTGATTAAGACAACAAATCCTTTATAGGTCACTTTCTTGACTTGCGCGATCACCATGGCATCCACCGAGATCAAGCCCGTGTACCCGACCTCTTCTGTGATGGTACATGGTACTTCTATCAATTTGAAAGGCTCTGAGAACTATGCGTTGTGGTATCGATCCTTCAAGGTGTTCGTCGGTGGTCAGCGCAAGAACTGCGTTCTTACCAAGGATCCGCCTAAGGAGTCGAACATGGACTACAATACATGGTACGTCGACAACTGCCATGCTATCACTTAGATGGACAACAATATTGATCCAAATATTGCGGTAAATCTCCTCTACAAGGATCTTGCAAAGGCGACGCGGGAGAATCTTGAGCATACATACTCCCAGAAGATAACCAAGTCCCGGCTCTCAGATATATAAACGTGGATCTAGTATGCTACTCAGGGAGATTCGAGTCTTGTCGAGTACTAGATACTGTTCACAAGCTTGTTTGAGGAGCTCCTCATTTTTCAGCTAGCATGTTGTGATCAACAAGTGAGAGAGCATGTGGAATGGCATGCCTATTGACTTCTTTCTGGACTGCATCCACAATATAAGCATGTGAAAGGCCAGTTTCTGACGGATGATACATTGCCAACCATTGAGACCATCTTTGGTCATCTGCAAGGACTTGAGACACATGTTGAGCATCCTCCAACCATGCCGTCTGCGGAGACTACAACCCACTATGCGTCGTAAAGGAATAAATGACGACATAGTTACCAGGGTCGACGAGATCGTAACTTTGATTGTGGGCATGGATGCAAGTCAGGACACATGCGTGACTTTGGTCATGGACATGGACGTGATTCTACCATTGCTCGCTATCCATCATGCATGCACTGGACACTGGAATATAAGGCATCCTATGATACTGTTGAAGCATCTTATGATACTATTGAGGATACGACCGATCAACACTCTGGTGGAGCACAAGTACCCTTTACAACTTCTGAATACGCTCATCTGAGGCATCTACTGCAGAACTCCAACCCCCTGCTAGTGACAGTACTAATTCTGCTCCCACTGCTAGGATGGCTACTACTTCAGGTACAATAAATGACTATGTTTCTGCCTCCAGTCCTACATTGATTATTGATATGGGAGACTCTATCTTTGGGAGAAGGTAGTCTGCTTACCTTCTCACAATCGTCATCCTTTGTGAAGACTGTTGGGGATGCCAATGGGGCCCATTCACATTTTACTGATGTTGGCACTGTGAAGTTTTTTCCAAACTCCGACTGAGCGGAGTTCATTGTGCTTTTACGCTCAGTCTTTTATCTATTAAAAAACTATGTACTTATCTTAACTGTAAGGTTATTTTTGATGAGTATTGTTTTTATTTTCAGGACATCCAGACGAGGCAGATTTTTGGTGGACATGAGAAGAACGACCTTTATTACCTTAGCATCCCATCTGATTCTAGTTTTGCTAGCGCAACATCTATCTCTAGCGATACTCTTCTCTGGCACCTTCGCCTTGGTCACCCTTCTGCCAAGGCCATCTTCATGATGTTCCCTGCACTCTCTACGCTAAAGCCATTTGAGTGCGAGGCATGGCAGTTTGAGAAACATCATTAAATGTCTTTTCCTGCACGTACTGAGCCTCGTCATGAAGTACCGTTTTCTTTAGTCCACTGTGACATATAGGGACCTTGTCCGGTCCGTACTCTGAGTGGACATAAGTATTTTGCTGTTTTTGTTGATGATGCAATCGATTGTCTTGGTTATATTTGTTAAAAGAACGTTCAGAGATTAATAATATTGTTAAAAAGTTACTTTTAGTATATCAAAAATATTTTATCCTATGTTCAAATATTTCGTTTTAATAATGCATTGGAATTCACTCAACATGATTTGGCAACCTTCTTTGCTTCCTATGGTACCATCCATCAAACCTCCTATTCGTATACCTCTCAACAAAATGGGGTAGCAGAACAGAAACTGATGCATCTTCTTAACATTGCTCGCTCCCTTCCACTCGGATGAAAGTTCCTAAAACCTACTTGGGAGATGCAGTTCTTACTATCGTCCTTCTTATAGACAGGGTATCCTCTTCTTCTCTAAATAGATCTACTTGCATTACTATATCCAAATGATTCACCTTTTCCTCTACCTCTCAGAATTTTTAGGCGTATTGTGTTTGTCCATAAATTTCACTCGGCTGACAGTCTCCTCGTACGATCAAATGTGTCTTTTTTGGTTATTCTCACACATGGAAGGGTTACATGTGCTATGATCCTACTGGCCATCGAAATTATATCTGCAGATATGACCTTTTTTAAACAGTCTAGCTTCTTCACTTAGTTTGTTACATATATACCTTTGGATCTTCATCCTCCACCCATTGTATATAAACACAAGCATACTTCTACACCAACACGTGTTCCATTACCTGTCCCTTTGTTGCTGGATGATATGCCTTCTTCAAGTGCACCCACCACTACTGTCCCGAATGATCTTCAGGAGCTTCTCATTACTTTTGCAGAACTAAGAGGTAATGTACTTTTCATACTATGTTTCATTTCACTTCTACAACTAGCTTATCATACTTTAACAGAAGAGATACATATTCTTTCATGACTATTTCTATTCTTAGAGACCATTATAGTGCCTTGCAGGATTATGGATGGCGACAATCAATGAATGAGGAGATGTATGCTCACTTATAGAGGGATATGGGATCTTGTACAATGTCCCAAGAAGACTAGACCCGTGGCTTGCAGATGGATCTTCACGAGTAAACAGTCATTAGATGGGCCCATTGACAGGTTGAAAGCAAGGCTTGTGGCTAAATGGTTTACGAAGACATATGGGGTTGACTACTTTGAGATATTTTCTCTTGTTGCACAGATGTGCTCTATACGAACTATTCTTTCAGTGACAACAAACAAGGGATGACCTATATTTTAGCTCGATGTGAAGAATACTTTCTTGTATGGCGATCTCGAGGAGGTTTGCATGATGCAGCCTCCTGGTTACGAAGTCGAGGGGGAGTGTATATGTCGATTTCGTAAGGCAATCTACATCCTAAAGTAGAGCCCAAGAGCATGGTTTGATAGACTTACTACTGAGATAAACACTCTTGGCTTCCAGGGAACAACCTTTGATTACTTTGTTTTGTCAGAAGATGCAATTGGTACTGCCATACTTGTTGTTTACGTTGATGATATGGTTGTCACAGGTGGTGATGATGAATGTGTGTTAGAGACCAAGGTTTTCCTTCAGAAGGTCTTCGTCACCAAGGACCTTGGTCAACTTCGCTACTTTCTTGGCATAGAAGTACGCACTACAAACATACTTCATCTCTCACAGAGGAAGTATTGCCTAAATGTCTTGACCGAGGTTGGAATATTTTAATGCAAGCCCTTTGGTATTCTTGCAGACCCGAGGAAACTCCACTTCCACCGTCACTAAGTCGGATATATCTTGTGCTGTGAGTAGAGCCAGCCAACATATGGAGCAACCGTGTTACAGTCACTGACAAAATGTTCTTCAGATCCTGCGCTACTTGAAGGAATTACCTGGACGTATGGCCTCTTCTTTTGGGCAATTGGCTACATTGATGTTATCGCAGATGGTGATGCATATTATGCGAGTTCACATGAGGATTGCAACTCCACTGCAGGATATGCTATGATGGTTGGAGGAAATCTTGTTACATGGAGGAGCAAGGAGTAGATTGTAGTATCCAGATCCAGTGTAGAGGCAGAATACAGGGCAATGGCTCAGGCTTCCCGGTGAGATTACTTGGCTACTGGCCTTTCTACAGGAACTTGGTATTATTGTCCCTACTCATATTCCTCTATACTATGACAACAAATCTGCTACATACATTGCTACAAGTCTTGTATTTAATGGGCGGACCATGCACATAGAGATTGACTGCCATTTTGTTCGTGATGCCGTACGAGGAGGGAAGATTTCCACTTCACACATCGTGATGGATCTTCAACTTGCAAATGTATTTATGAAGGCCTTGCCCAAGAAGCACCTCTTGTGGATAACTTCCAAGTGGGCATGATCGATAGATATGCTCCAACTTGAGTGGGAGTGTCTTAGTGATGTGTTTATGTTTATCCTATTTCATTGTTACCCCTCTATGGGTATTTAGGTACTTTCCCGATTATGAGCTCTCTAGGGTTTCATCTTATACAAGGATCGCTAGACCTCCCGAATAAATTATGTCATTGTGTTCCTTCATCTTTTTCCACAGAAGTGTGCAGAGGTATGAAATTGTGAAACTTCTTAAACATGCCCCTGAGCCATGAGTAGAAGACATGAAGAGGGCGACCGACCTGCTTGGTTGTTAAGATATCGTACTAAAGTTGCAGGATCTTTGTCTCATTCCTCTCCTGACAGTAAGTGGCTGCGAGGATATCCCACATCGCCTTGGCTGTGGACTGATGGAGGATGCTATTGGCTATCTCTTTGGTTAGATTACTAGATAGCCATGCACAAGCATACACGTTGTCTTGCTTCCATGATGAATATGCCCGAGTCTTATCGGCCAACTCTGACTGTGTCAGAATGTGCTTCTTGTTATTGCACTGCATGGTGGTCATAATTGCATGGACCGCAACTCTTAACTGATGTCTGGCCCTTGAAGGCACCGAAGGAAGATAAATCACCCTTGCTTTCTAACAAGGTTATAAAGAACTCAGGAAAGGATGTCGTTGGGGTTGTAGACTAGTATGAATATGTCTACACAATCATACGGATAATCGATTATGTGTGTAGACTCATACCACGACAATTCCCATCAAATTTGGGAGCATGCTAATGCTGACATGGTGATTCATAGGCTTGAAATTACCCTTATTCTGCCAAAATCAGACCTCTCACGTGCCTCATACATAGAAGAAGCATCAAGAAGAGAAGCTCATATGTATACTGGGCCCTAGGTTGCATCGGGAGGGCCGTGGGGGATATAGGTGCCATGACGGGGCCATAGGTAGCACTAGGAGAGTTTTCTAAGGCTTGGCGGCGATATTGTTGCAATATTCGATAGAATGGACCAAATATTCTTATTTTGTTTGGTGATCGAATAGAATATTGTTGTTCGATCAATATTCGATCCAACCCGAATATTGTGACTGAATATTCAGGTATTCGACTGAATATTTGGTCGACTATTGCAACAAGCTGTTGATTATTTAATTATTTATTTTATTTATTTTTTACAGGTTCCCATTTATTTTGGTATCACTACAAATGTTAAAGCTCCATATATGTAGCCTATTAATTTGTACTTTTATCTTGAACTCATATTTATTGATGACCATATTTATATAAAATATAAAAGAATATATATGGGTAAAATGGGGATATCCCCATGGGGAGCCAAGTTAGCTTCCCCTACCTCTCCAAGGGCAGGGGTCAGTCGTTAGAGCCTGGAGCAATCCTTGGGAGCTCTCCGCTGGCGGCTGGGGTTGAAGGGGAAGGGGATTCTTGGGAGCGGTCAAGGTTTGGGGGTAGTGTATGAGAGGTTAGGGGCAGATCTGAAGAGGCCTTTGAGGAGGCGGGTGGGTGGCTTAGAAACAACGGTTCGGAGGAAGGCTCGACTCTCTTCGATTGAGGAGGAAGAGCAAGAGGAGGCTTCGTCTGCATCTCTGGGACGCCCTAGCTATTTCAGCTTGCTGGATAGGGATTTTGCAGCAAGCTTGGGGTACCACCATCCAGGAAGAAACTTTTGGTATCATCATGAAGGTGATGTCTTGGAATGTAAGGGGGTTGGGCCATCCTGAAAAGAGGCTCGGAGTCAGGAATGTTCTCATAGAAGCTCAAGTGGACATTGTGTTGTTGCAGGAGACGAAGATAGTAAGGGAGGAGGGAAGTTTATGGAGGGACGTTGGGGGTGGTGATTCCTTCGAGTTTGCAGAGGTGGAGGCTGTTGGAGCGACAATCGGCTTGTTGTCGGTTGGAAGAGGGCGGTATTGAAAAGCTGGGGGAATGGAGGACTAGTTTCTCCCTCTCAGTATTCCTCAAGTAACATGCGGATGGGATCTGTTTTACTGTAACAATTGTGTACGGCCCCACGAGCAATGGGGGGGGCTCCCCGGTGGTAGATCTAGGTCAGATATAGGAGACTTGGAATGTGGGTGTTTGGCTTCTTGGCGGCGACATCAACATTAGTCTGCTCCCTGACGATCGCCCTCGAGGGGGTGGAGGGAGGGATGTTGGTTCGGAGGATTTTTGGAGCATTGTTCACTCGATGGGGCCGTCGATTATTGGTGTAACTGGGTGCGCATACACTTTGCGCAACGCGAGTTCGCATTCAAGGCTGGACCGTTTTTTCCCCTCGCCGGAGGGCTTGGAGACGTTTTCCTTATCCCGAGTGTGGGCTTTGTCGCATGCTCACTCTGACCACATGCTGATCCTTTGGACGTCTGGGGAAAGTTTGAGGTGCAGATACTTCTTCAGGTTTGAACGGGCGTGACTTTTGGAGGAGGGCTTTAGGGAAGCTGTGGCGGTGCGTTGGAGGGGTATGGCTCCCTCAGGGCTCAGTGGTTGTGCTTTTGGCGGCCACTGACACTTTTGAAGAAGTACCTTGTGGAGTTTGGGAGGCATGTGAGGGCGAAGCGAAAAGAGAGGAGAAGAGTGGTCCAAGAGGGGGTGGCTCGCCTGGATGGGGTGGATGACTAAAAGGGCTTGTCCGAAGAGGAACTGGCTGAGAGAGCTCATTTTTTGAAGTTGTGGCTGGGAGACAGAAAGGAGGAGGTAGATTGGCGCCAGAAATCCAGACAAAAATGGTTGAGAGAAGGGGATGCCAACACAAAGTTCTTTCATGCTGTGGCATATAGGAGAAGGAGGAGGAACTTCATTCATGAACTAGAGGTAGAGGGGGAGAGAGAGGGTGGTGGGGGATGCATAGGTGGGCCATGCTCTCAAAAGTTATTATGTGCTGTTGACTCATAGGAGGGGGGAAGGGTGAGTCTGGTTGGGGAGAGGAGTAGAAGTGTTGTCGGTTGCGCAGGCGGACGGTCTAGTGATGCCTTTTGAGGATGTTAAGGTTAAAAGAGCCGTGTGGGGGGCTAAATGCAGATGATGCTCCAAACCCAGATGGTTTTCCGGTGTTTTTCTACCGTGAATTCCTGACTTGCTGAAAGATGAAGTTTTGGAGGTCAATGAATTCAGAGAGGGCAATAGGTGGTTTGAGAAAGTCAATAGAGCACTTCTATTCCTCCTTTCCAAGAAGGAGCATCCAAAGAGAGCAAAGGATTACAGGTCGATTGCACTCTCCAAGACAATCTATCTCATAGTGGCAAAGATTCTGGCGATTAAGGTCAAATTGGTTATGGATTCGGTCATCCTTCAGGGTCAGTCCGTTTTTATCCCTGGTAGGCAGGTGGCAAATGGTCTGGTTATGGCATACGAGATCTGCCTCCATTGGAGGCGTTCAAATAAGGGGCAGTGTGGAAGATCGATTTTGCTAAGGCTTATGATTGTGTGGACTGAATTTCCTTTGGACATCTCTACGGGCTTTCATGAACAGTGGATTGCTTGGATGAAGAGATGCGTTACGACAGCTTCTTACTCAACTCTGGTGAGTGGTAAGCCGGAGGGCGGAATTTTTTTCAACCACAACGGGGGGTTAGGCAGGGTTGTCCATTGGCTCCAATGCTATTTGTTCTGGTTGCGGATGCTCTGGCGGTCTTGTTCAGGTAGGCCGTTGAAGATGGTTGGTGTGAAGGGTTTCGTCTAGGGAGCATATCGATCTCTCTCTTGCTGTATGCGGATGATACAATGATTTGGGGGGGGGTCAGAGAATATGAACAGAAGGGTGTCACAACTGGTGGAGGCTTTTGGGTTTCTCTCGGGGCTGGTAATAAATGAGCAAAAGTTAGTGGTGATCACAATGGGGTGGTTGGAGGCCGAGCGTGGGTCTGTTGCGGAGTTGCTAGGTTGCCTGCTCGGTGAGCTGCCGATTACTTATCTTGGCTTCCTTTGGTGACGAGTAAACTTAGGAGGTCAGATTGGGACCTAGTTCTTCAGAGGTTTGAGCAGCGCTTGGCTGGTTGGAAGGTGATTACTCTTTCAAAAGGATGAAAGTTGGTTCTTTTGAAGCACACATTGTCGGCCATTCTCATCTTCTTTTACTCCACTAGGCTGATGCTGGTTGGTGTGAGGAAAAAGATTGAAACCATGATGACGTTTTTCTGGTCAGACGGAAAGCAGTAGAAATCAGACTTGCACTTGGTGGGTTGGGACGAGGTGACAAGAGCGCGAAATGATGGTGGCTTGGCTATTAGAGATGTCGAATGCATGAATAAGGTGCTTTTAGCGAAATGGGTTATCCGTATCTGGGGTTGCTCGGACAGGTTAGTAGACAGACTCTTGCGGCAACTGTATGGCGTGAAGGGGTTCTGGAGGCGGGGAAGGTTTGTTTCGAGTCACCATTATGTGCGGGTGTCCGTAAATGGTGCCGAGGTTACGTCGAAGGTTGGAGGCGGAGAGGGCTTTCGTTTCTGGAGAGATGATTGGTCGGGGGAGGGGAAGCTGAGCGCCCGGTTCCAGAGGCTCTTCGCGTTGGCTGCCTTGAAGGATTGCACGTTGGTGCAAGTGGGGGTCTAGGTCCTAGTTGCCGGAATTTGTGATGGAGCTTTCAGACCAATGTCTATAGGACCTAGATAGAATGCAGTCGGAGTTACTGCCAACATGTTGCATTTCCCAAGGTAGAGATTACTTCGAATGGGACAAGGACATGTTCTCGGTCAAGAAGATTTACGCTGATTTCAGGAGGGGTGCAGTAGCGGCAGATGACGAGTTATGTCGGAACATGAGTATCATTTGGGCTAGCAAAATTTCGTGCAGGGTCAAAGTTCTTCTTTGGTGCCTGAGAAGATGCATGCTTTGTGTTAAAAAAAGGAGTAAGCTGTTGGGTCCATGATATGCAGTGTGATACATGCAGAGATCAGGTTGAGGATGCGGAACATCTTTTCTTCACTTTCCAAAGCTTTGTCCAGGTTTGGAGGGAGGTATGATTGCCTTGACTTTCAACTGCGGGCTTTGCTGAGTTTTGGAGTTCTGTGAGGGTCGTGGGATGCAACTCCATGGATGATTGTTCTTTGCCTTTCGCTACTCTGTGGGCCATTTGGGGAGGAAGGAACGACCTCATCTTTAAGGGCCAGAGGTTTTATATGGAAAATGTTTTATCTCATTGTAATACTCTTTTTTATTTCTAGGATTTGGGTAATGTACTTCATCATTTTTAATATATTGTTTTTGGGGTGAATCCCAGCTCAGGATTTCACCCTATTTCCAATAAAAAGCTTCCCCTGCCTCTTTTTAAACTTTTTTTGGTGATTTTTTTGAAACGCCTTGGGGGATTAACCTGCATTAATAAGAGGAATATGTGATTCAAATTTTATGAAAAATAAACAATTCTAACCCATCCATCTCGGACGGACCGATTTCAGCAATTTAGAGACCATTAAAATTTGACAGACTTGATGGATGGGATAAAAATCTCAAAAATGAGTTGAATTTTCAATGACAACATGTTGATCTTAGCAAGGTTCGGGAAAGCGATATGTTTATGAGTTCAGACATGCCACTGAATACTGAATAAGCGGTATGTGGGGGCATATCCAGGGTATATGCGGTTTTATGCGGTTTTCTAATTTTTAATTTTAAAATAAATAAATATCTATGAATATGAATTTATGTATCTAAATGGAGTTAAAGAAGATCTAAGAAAAATAGTTCATGTTAGATGGTTGGGTATATGCTTCTAATTGCCTAACATTTAATAATAAAAAAATTTAGCCATAAAAGCTTCACATATTAGATGATTCATAATAACAAAACTCATTACACATAAATGCACCACATGAGCAAAACCTGAATGGCATATATTAAAATATTTGATGATACATCACATATACTCATGCAAAAAATACATGAGATAAACATAAAACATTGCACATATCTAATGGTATAATGCATTGCAATTGTATACGAATGCATGTTATATTCTTACAATTGAATGGAGGAAGAGGTAAATCTACGGAATTAAGCACCTGGACGAGAGGATTTCATGAACACTGGATATTAGGTGGTCTAATCCCCCTAGATGTTTTGAAATATACCACAAAAAAGTTAAAAAAATAGGCAGGGGATGCTAACTTGGCTTCCCCCTGTGGGTAGCTACATTTTACCCCGTATATATATATATATATATATATATATATATATATATATATATATATATATATATATATAGGGCTCTTCCAATGAGGCGGGTCTTTCCAGTGTCTATGGAAAACCACTATCAATTTAGTAAATTGTATAACAATTTTGTAAATATAAACTATATAGGTAAAAAAATGTTGATTAGACGTTTGTAAAATATATCATCCATATGTAACCAATATTTTCATCCAATATAGTAATATTTTCATAGTTCTATCTTGATATACATGTTACGTTAACATTTATTTTTAAATCTATAACATAAGAAATTGTAAAATAAATGAGAAAAATACCTAAATTAATGTGGCTTTCTTAAACTCGGGAAAGACCCACCATATCTAAAGTTTATCCCATGTATTTAGGGTTTAATGGGGCTATCCCCTAGAGGGAGCCAACTTGGCTACCTCGTCTTTATTTTTCTTATTTCTTAAGGTATTTTCTTAAAACATATGGGTGTATTTAGATCACTATATGACAACGTGTTCCCATTCAAATTTTAAATCAATTCAAGACTCTTATCCCATCCATCAAGACTGTCAAATTTTAATGGTATTAGAATTGTTGAAATCAACCTATTTTAGATGGGTTGGTTAGGAATACCTGTTTCATACGAAAATTGAATGACAACATGATGTCATCTAGTTGACTAAATCTACTCAGGTGTTTTTTAGATTATATCTTAAGAAATAAAAGTAAGGGTGGGGTAGCCAATATGGCTCCCCTCGGGGGTTGCCCTATCAATCATATATATATATATATTAGACACAATTTTTATAGTTAAAATAATTGAAAAATACATTGTCTAATAATTCCGAATATTATCCCGAATACTGAATATGTTTTATTCAGTTACCCTTCCGACCGAATACCAAATACCGACTTCTACATCACTGGGTGACGACGAAAACTGTCGTTGGGCAGTCTTTGCATGGTGGTTGGGATAAATAGGGTGGCGTTGGGGCATTAGGGCAGTGCTAGGGAGTCTTTGCTGTAGCCCTAGGGTGATGACAACCTATCGTTGGGGTGTTATCAACAACGCAAGGGAGTCTCGAGAGGCGTGCGTGGCCTTGCGTCGACAAGAGGGATTGGTCGACATCACGCGAGAGAAGAGTCCGATGGGTGGGTTGGGCTGCGACAATTTTAGAGCTCCGGTCTAGGATCACTGCTTTGATAATATGTGGAAAGGGAATTACAACTTGTTTATTCTTGAGGTCATAGGGCTCTCTTATATAGATAGGAGAAATCCTATATGGTAAATTACATACTAGAGACAAGAAATAAAAAAATACATAAGAAATAAGAAGATACATAACTAACTCTCAATAAAAATATTTTAAAAATGATAATCAAAGATGGTGCTATTAGCAATACCACCTTGAGGAAAACATAGAATAGTGTCTTCATATTTTAAAAGATGCTACTATCACGGCAAAAATACCATCATTATGTGAACTTTTCAAAATCATGTCCATGATGCCTGTAGGTTTACAAAATAACAACTCGGTGAACCTTCTTTGGAGGATCATATAATGTAATTATTGAAGAAAAATGCACATAAAAATCATATTAATGAGGCGTGTTCCTCAGTTTTGCCTCGGCACCTTGGCACCATCTCACATAGGTTAGGCGCATGACTCGCAACATATGCTTGAGTGCATACCTCGAGGTGAAAATATTTTGCTGTACCTCGAGACACCTCCTTAAAAAACTATGGTTCAACATATTTTCTTAGAGGAGGGCATGAAATAGAATGGGGAGACATAGATCTAGGCAGAAGTGGTTGAATAAGGGAGATGCAAGCATAGATACTTTCACACAGTAGTGAGGGGTGCATGTGACTAGTTCGCACGTTGCTTGTCTACTGATAAGTGTTCGTTTGTTTATCTGAAGACGGTGTTATCTGCTATCCCAATTTTTTTCCCTTTTTATAATCATGTTACCAGCAGGTGTGAAGGGCAGGTTGGAGGTACTGGTGCGAAGATTTTTCTAGGCCTCTGATAAATAGGTGTAGGGGATGCATTTGGTGGGTTAGAAGATCTTGATGCACGATATGACGGATGATGGCTTACGTATTCTGAGTTTGGAGGAAATGAATGGTACTCTCTTGGCTAAGTGGTTCACTCTCATATGGGGGAGGGGGTTGTGGATCTGGCCTTCTCTGCAGGCGGGTACACTTCACACTATTTATGGGATAAGATCTCCATGGACCGTACGTCTCAGTTGGCTACTGTAAATGCATCCTCCAACTTTTGGAGGGTATTTGTTCGACTCTTCCACATGTGGCCTCGCTCATGAAGCTTGTATTAGGTGATGGTTAGGGATTTCATTTCCGGAATAATGATTGGACGAGTCGGGGTGTGCTTAGTGCAAGATTCCCTGACTTCTTTCTTTGGCATTAGGCTTGAACTGCTCGGTGAGAGATGCATGGAGGCTGATGGTTGTCCTTGTTTTCGTTGTGCTTTGACCAATCAACGGTTTGCGGAGCTTTTGCTTCTTTTGGAGACCTTGCATGTGATTAGTAATCTTTTTAACACAATTGACCATTGGTCATGGGCAGATAGTCTTAACCATGGAAGGCCGTATCGATATCGATATCGTTTCGGTCCGTCCGGAAATGGATATATCGGGATATATCGACGATATATCGACGATATCGGTGGAAATGTCGAAAATGACGCAAAAAAGCCAGTTTTTTGGCATTTTTTCAGAAATTAAGGTCATCCAAGATATTAAAACAACAAATAACGTACAAATACACACTTATATCACACATATCGGTCCATTTATAGACCATATATCACACATATCGGTATCGCACATATCGGTCATATCGAACATATCGATATTAGTGTTGATTCTTGACTTATAAATATTGGAAATGGATTTCATTCAAGTTCTTATAACATGAAATAATACAAATATACACCTAGAAAATACATATAGATCATTTATGAGGACTATGATCCTTATAGTGCACATATCGGTTATATCGAACATATCGCTGATTTGTTAGTTGTTAACATACTATATATATTGAAAATGGAGTTCATCCAAGTACTTTGATCACTAAATAATTTACAAATGTACTCTTACTCTCTTAGATAACACATATCGATCATCTATGAACCTTATATCGCATATATCGATACGGTTGTACTATTTTTTATTGACCTATATATATATTGAAAATGGAGTTTATCCAAGTTCTTAGATCACTAAATAACTTACAAAATATACTCTTAGATCACACATATCGATCATCTATAAAGCTTATATTGCATATATCGATAATTTCGAACATATCGATATTAATGATTCGTGACTTATAGATTTTTTTGAAGAATTGACTTGTAAAACTTAACATGAAATAACTTGTAAATATACACCAAGTTGAAGAACCATTGTATGCGCCCCCGACCCGGAACAAAGTATATAAATCATAGATTGTTTTAATACTAGGTGTAGCTAGATAGGTAGTGGAATCAAGCTTGCATGAATAATAACATTCATATATAGGGATTTCGATGAAATATCGGCGATATCGATCGATATCTTGTATTTTTTGTACTGAATCCATTCATTTCTGACCGATATGAGCCGATACGGGGATATATCGGCGATATATCGCCGATATCCCTGTAAAAAGATATACACTCCGATTTCGATACCCCCAACCTCTCGATACCGATATATCGGCGATATATCGCCGATACATCGCCGATACGGCCTTCCATGGTCTTAACAGTGAGGAAGGTATACATATACTTTTATTCAACATGGTCTTTGATCGTGGGATTGCCTCGGAATTGTTTAGACACATCCGCAATGGAAAATTCCGCTAAAGTTCCAACTTTTCATTTGGATCCTGAGATGGGACCGATTGATGATTGGCATGTGACGAGCCAGATTTTTATCGGGCACTGTAAGCGCCTGCGAGCGTTGTTCGATGGAGGAGGATGCATAACATCTCTTCTTTGGATGCCATGTTTTGACTGAGGTTTGGTCTACGACGTGCATTCATGCAGTGGTTACGTATGATATGCCTTTTGGGAGTCCATTAATGGGCTGGGAGGGGGGCAACAATTCCATTATAATTTGGGCAACACCTATCCTATGGTCGTTGTGGCTAGCACGAAATGGAGTTGTATTCAGGGGAAAAGAATGTATTTGGGGAATATTTTACAGCATGCCAAAAGCGTCGAGGATTTTTTGTTGTAGTAGCTATTTTGAGTCTGTGAATGCAAAGAAGATTCTTTGGGAGGTCGTTTTCTCAATGTCGCATGCATTTTCCATCTAAAATAAAAAACCGATATCTTTTTTTTTCGAGTATGGAAACTGCTGCCCATCAACAGAAATAGCCCGCAGCGTACCGTTCCGTTTCCTCCCACTAGCAACCCTGTGGAAATAGGTCGAGTTCGCGTCGCCGTCCTTAAGCCATATGAGCCTGGATCGCTGACGCCATTCGATAGCTCTTTTCTTGTCTTCGTCCGCCACCTTGTGCTGCGCAGAAGAACGCTGTTCCAGTTCACTGGCGCTAAGAGACCTCTCATTCTCCACAGAATCAAGAAATAGAAATAATCTCCTTCGCCTCCTTTCTGAGAGCCGCCCTCGCCGACCGCGACTCACGCTTAAAGCGGGCCAGACGCGAACGCAAGGAAAGAAGATTTTGATTAAGACGAGCAGCCGCAGAGCCCTCCACCGGAGTAGAGACCCAATGATCATTGACCACCTCACGAGAAAAGAAGTACAAAAGTAACTAATATATGTTTACACTCCCCCTCAAGATGGAGCATAGATATCAATCATGCTCAGCTTGGACGCACACTTCTGAAATGGGCCTCGTAGTAATGCCTTGGTGAATATATCTGCAGTTTGATTCTCTGAACTGACATGGGATGTAGCAATGAATCCCTTCTGAATCATGTCACGTATGAAGTGACAGTCAACTTCAATGTGCTTGGTTCGCTCATGAAACGCTGGACTGTTTGCAATGAACATGGCCGCCTGATTGTCACATTCTAAGGTCATAGGAAGTGGGACCTCTATACATAAATCTGTAAGCACAGTCTTCACCCACATCATTTCCGTGCTAACCTGGGCCATAGCCCTATATTCAGATTCAGCACTAGACCTGGCTACCACAGTTTGTTTCTTGCTCCTCCATGAAATTAGAGAATCTCCAACGTAAATCGCAAACCCAGAGGTGGACTTCCTGTCCTTGGGACACCCTGCATAATCTGCATCTGCACATGCTGAGATAGAGATCACCTTGCCTTTCTTGAATAGCAAACCTGCACCTGGAGATGATTTGAGGTACCTGAGTATCATATGTATGGCATCCATGTGAACCTGATGTGGTTGCTCCATGAACTGGCTCACATGACTCACAGCAAAGGATATATCGGGCATAGTAATAGTGACATATAACAATTTGCCTACCAGTTCTCTGTATCTTCTCCTGTCCACCTCCTCTGTATCATCATCATATAGCTTCATACTGGGGTCCATTGGTATTGTAGCAGGCCGGCACCCGAGCATTCCTGTTTCACTCAACAGGTCCGTAACATATTTTCTCTGCGACATTACTAACCCATACGGATTTCTGGCAAACTCCAGCCCCAGAAAGTATCTAAGGACTCCAAGGTCCTTGGTAACAAATTTGCTACCCAGCATTTCTTTCGCCTTCTTTATTCCTTGTGCATCATCTCCTGTAATCAAGATGTCATCTACATAAACCATGATTGCAATAATACCTCGTGAAGTCTTTTGTACAAACAAGGAATGATCAGCATTAGAGCGTTTGTATCCCTGTTTTTCAAAGAGGTCTGAGAGCTTCTGAAACCATGTTCTGGGGCTCTGCTTAAGGCCATAGATAGCCTTATGAAGTCTGCATACCTTGGAACACTCCCCCTCAACAGCAAAACCGGGTGGCTGTTGCATGTAGACTTCCTCCTGTAAGTCACCATATAAGAATGAATTCTTCACATCCAACTGATATAGCGGCCAATCACGAGTAACCGCAACTGACAGCAGGATCCGTAGAGTAGAACGACGGGCTACTGGCGAGAATGTATCAAGATAGTCCACCCCGTATGTATGTGTAAAGCCACGAGCAACAAAGCGAGCCTTGTATCTGTCAATACTACCATATGCATTCTGCTTGAATGTAAATACCCACTTGCAGCTTACTGGGGACACATCTGCAGGTATAGGGACCAGGCTCCAAGTTCCTCTTGATTGAAGTGCTGCCATTTCTTCCTCCATTGCTAGACGCCATCTGCTATCCTTCATAGTGTCTTGGTAATTCCGTGGAATATCCACAGCTGACAAAGCGACCACAAAGTTCCTGAAGTCCCCAGATAGTCGATCAAATGACACAGAAGCAGCTAAAGGATATGAGGCGCAGCTCCGCTTCGATTTGCGTATAGCAATGGGAACATCTAAATCAGTTGTGTCCTCATCTGTCCCCTGTAGCACATCCTGCTCAAAAACATTATCAGATCCATCAAGAGTAATTTCTTCAGAACATACCTTAGGCAAGCTAGGTGACGAGTCATGACCATGAGCTGTAGTAGACCTGCGGGTATAATGAAATGGTAGTGGTGGAACATGTATAGTAATAGGAGGTTCAGATGATGGTAAAGTAGCTGGTGGTGGTGGTGGTGGTACTGGTGGTGGTGATGGTGGCGGTGGTGGTGGTGTCACATAGATGGCATCGGTAGTAGCTGGAGGTAGCAAGTGATCACCTGAGGATGAAAAATACATTACGGATTCAAAAAAATGTAACATCTGCACTAACAAGATACCGCCTTCGCAATGGATCATAGCACTTGTACCCCTTTTGAGTTCTGGAGTACCCAACAAACACACACTTGACAGCCCTAGGAGAGAGCTTGTCAGTACCGGGAGATAACTGGTGGACAAAGGCAATCGATCCAAACACACGAGGAGTAAGGGAAAACAGATCTTTACCAGGAAAGATAAGGGAGAAAGGAATCTGTTCACCCAGAACAGAGGACGGCATGCGATTAATTAGGTAGCATGCTGTGAGGACCGCGTCACCCCAGTAAGAGTAAGGAGCATGACTCTGTATAAGAAGTGACCTTGTGACATCTAGTAGGTGGCGATGTTTCCTTTCAGCGATCCCATTTTGTTGGGAGGTATAGGCACAGGATGTCTGGTTGATAATCCCTTGGGATGAGTAGTAATTGGCTAGGACATGAGTACACAGTTCTAGGGCATTATCACTTCTTACCATTTTAACAGATGTGGAGAAAACATTACGAATCTCATTAAGAAAATGGATAATAATATTTCCTGCTTCAGATTTATTTTTCAACAAAAATACCCATGACACACGAGAGAAGTCATCCACAATAACTATATAAAATCTGTGTCCCTGATGATCAGGAACACGACTCGGACCTCAGATATCAATATGAAATAACTCAAATTTGGAGGTACTACTCCGACATTGACGACTGGGAAAGGTAGACCGATGATGCTTTCCCAACTGACAAGCCTCACAATGGATGGATGTATGAGGCAGACCCTGGGGTAACACACGACGCAACTTCTGAAGCGGTAGATGTCCAAAGCGCAGATGCCATAGCAGAGGAGATACGGGTCCAGTAGGTAGGGATGAGGTTCCAGCAAAGGAAGTCTGATTTAGGCGATAAAGGCCTCCTTGCTCATAGCCACGACCAATTACGTTGCCCGTAAGGATGTCCTGAAAAACAAGAGAAGATGGATAAAAAATTGCCCGACATTGTAAATCCTTTGTAATCTGACTGATTGATAATAAATTCATTGAAAAATCAAGCGCATGTAACACATTCTTGAGTTGCATAGAAGATGTCAGTCTAATCTCCCCCTAACCAGTAATTGGGGAATGTGTACCATTGGCAATAACCACTGTTCGGCCTGGAGGAATCTGAGTGTATCCTGTAAGTAAACTATGATCGCCACATAGATGATGTGTGGCTCCCGAGTCCATAATCCAAGGTAAAGTATCTGATCTACTACTAGTAAATGCAAGTGTGCTACCTGATGCACTGGTAGATGCAGAAGCAGATGCAGCAGCATCAGATTGATTCTCAGTAGTGGGTGCTGGGCCAGATGGAGGAATAATGCCTCTTAGACGGGCAACTAGATCATCGAACCGCTGATCCAAAGAGGCAGCAGATGGAGGCTCTATCTGCTCGGCGACTTGTGCAGATGCAGGAAATCCATGCTTAGAGTAGCATGTGTCTTCATTGTGTCCGACGCGATGGCAGTAAGTACATGTCGGCCGAGTATGGCCTCCTCTACCACGAGGTCCACGACCACGGGTCTGATGATGAAATCCACGGCCCCTGTTGGCAGCCATGGCTGAAGCATTCTGATTCGCAGTTGTAGATGGAACAGTGATCCGGCTCAATCTATGAAAAGCTTCCTCCATGGGAGGAATAGTAGAATCTGCCAAAATTTGAGACCGTGTTGCCTCATACTCAGGATCAAGGGCAGCAAGAAAAACTCCCACCATAGTAGCATTCCGGTAGGTCTTCTGTTGATCTGGCGTGGCTGTCCGGGGCATGAAGCTGTACAGCTTCTCGAACATCTCGTGCAGAGATGTGTAGAGTGAGTGCAGAGGGCGACCATTCTGCTTAATGGTGAATATGTCATGCTGGAGTTGCAGAATCTTTGTCTCATTCTTCGCTTGAGAGCATGTGGCCGCCAGAATATCCCACATGTCTTTAGTCGTGGGCTGATAAAGAATATCATTGGCAATCTCGATTGCCAAGGTTCCAGATAACCAGACTTTCGCGTATGCATCATCTGCCTCCCATGAGGCATTAACTCCAGTCTTCTCAACAGGCTCTTCTTCGATAAGAATGTGCTTCTTACCAGTTGACTTCATCATACTCATGAACTGCATCGCCCACAGTTCATAGTTTGTACCATCCATCTTTACAATAGGCGCTGGACCACGAAAGGCACCTATAGATGGAATATCCGCCTTGCTTTCTGACATACTGGAGACAAAAGACTGGAGCGGTAGACTGAAGATAAGATCGTCTTCACGGACATAGACGGGTTTAGTTGCATGTGTAGACTTCAAGCAACCAAACCCATTTAGTTGACGGTGTGCGCGCTAGAAACGTGTAGGGCTGATTCAGGAGTTACGCACGCACGATGTGGCAAGCACAGGAGCGCACAGGGGCGCGCAGGAGGGCGCGCACGGAGGCGCTGGAGGCGCACAGGCACGCGCGCACGGAGGCGCACAGGGGCGCTGGAGGCGCGGGCGAGAGGCGCGTACCGTCGGCGAGAGGCGCGGGTAGGCGCCGGCGGAGAGAGAGCGGCACGCGGGTGGGGGTGGGGATAGGGTTAGGGTTTCAAGAACTCCGGTCTAGGACCGTCGCTCTGATACCATGTTGGGAAAAGAGAATGAGATGTTTATTCCACCAGCCCTAGGCTCTCTTATATAGGAGAGTAGCCTATGGGTAAATTACATATAGCATACTGCAGAAAAGAAAAATAACAGAGAAGTACAAAAGTAACTAATATATGTTTACAGTAATGTATGTTGAAATCTAGAAATGCGGAAGCAAATCAATAAATAAGAAAGAATAAAGCATTGAACAATCGAGATTTACGTAGAACCCTACTCCGTGATGGAACGGGATGAAACCACGGGACAAGGCCTCAAAGGGACGGATCTTCTATTGAAACTTCTCAATGAGTACATGGGGTGTGGGGCTTCTTATATTGGACAGATTGGAGTCCCTTCTACTCATCCATGTAGGACTAAACATGAGTTGGGTAATTGGATCTTTGAGAGATCCAATTACCCATATATTACATACTCCAATATTCCCCCTCAAGCTGGATCTGAGGAAGTTGCAGCTTGCAAAAAAAATTATATACAACACATCTTTATATGATACATCTGATAGAGACAAGGATAGACACCTTTCTCGGATGAGGATAAAGACACCATGTTTGAAGAACTGTTGCTAATCGAAGACCTCGCTCGAGAACAGGTCTGTGACTTTCAGGTCATCCAGAAAGAGCCTGTGATGTACATGTAGTAGTCGTTGTGATGACAAGTCGTGCCTAGAGAAGAGTCGCAGTAGAAGAAGAAAGTCCATCGCGATGTAGTAGTCAGGGATAGAGACACCCCAACGAAGTAGTCGATGCACAGTGAAGAAGATTGATAGCAGTAATAATCTAGAATGTCAATCTATCAGTCGTGGACGGGTAGTAGAAGTCATGTAGATAATCTCAAGAAGAAAAAGTCATTCTGCTCTCACTCCCCTTTCTCCCATACTTGATAGAATAAGGAATATATATATCTGTTGGGAAACGTGAATGAGATGTTTATTCCATCGCCATAGGCTCTCTTATATAGGAGAGTAGCCTATGGGTAAATTACATAAAGAGGATAACAAGAAAATAAAATAGCAAAGAGACACAATAACTAAATATGCGTCAACACTCCCCCTCAAGATGGAGCATAGATGTCAATCATGCTCAGCTTGGAAGCACACTTCTGAAATGGGCCACGTAACAATGCCTTGGTGAATATATCTTCAGTCTGGTACTCTGAAGTAACATGGGATGTGGTAATGAATCCTTTCTGAATCATATCACGTATGAAGTGGCAATCCACCTCAATATGCTTGGTCCGTTCATGGAATGCAGGATTGTTTGCAATGAACAAAGCAGCCTGATTATCACACTCCAAGTTCATAGGAAGTGGTATATCTAAGCATAAATCTGTCAGCACCGCTTTCACCCACATCATCTCTGTAGTAGCCTGGGCCATAGCCCTATATTCGGATTCAGCACTGGATCTAGCTACCACAGTTTGCTTCTTGCTCCTCCATGAGACTAGGGCATCTCCAACATAGACAGCATACCCTGAGGTGGACTTCCTATCCTTAGGACATCCTGCATAGTCTGCATCTGCGCATGCTGAGACAGAAATCCCCTTTCCTTTCTTGAATAGCAGACCTTTACCTGGAGAAGATTTGAGATATCTAAGTATCATGTGTATTGCATCCATATGCACCTGGCGTGGCTGCTCCATGAACTGGCTCACACGGCTCACTGCAAATAATATATCTGGCCTAGTGATCGTGACATATAACAATTTGCCTACCAGTTCTCTGTATCTTCTCCTGTCAACCTCCTCTGTGTCATCATCATACAGCTTCATGCTAGGGTCCATTGGTGTCGTAGCAGGTCGACACCCTAGCATACCTGTCTCACTCAGTAGATCTGTGACATACTTCCTCTGTGACATGACTAATCCATACAGATTTCTGGCAAACTCCAGCCCCAGAAAATATCTAAGGACTCCCAAGTCCTTGGTGACAAACTCGGTCCCCAGCCTTTCCTTTGCCTGCTTAATGCCCTGGTCATCATCACCTGTAATCAAGATATCGTCAACATAAACCATGATTACAACAATACCTCTTGTCGTCTTCTGTACAAACAAGGAATGATCAGCATTGGAGCGTTTATATCCTTGTTTCTCAAAGAGGTCTGACAGCTTCTGGAACCATGCTCTGGGGCTCTGCTTAAGGCCATAGATAGCCTTATGTAATCTGCAAACCTTGGAACACTCCCCCTCAACAGCAAAACCTGGTGGCTGTTGCATGTAGACTTCCTCCTGCAGGTCGCCATACAGAAAGGCATTCTTCACATCCAGTTGATAGAGTGGCCAGTCTCTAGTAACTGCAACTGATAAGAGGATCCGCAGAGTGGAATGACGAGCTACCGGGGAGAACGTGTCAAGGTAATCTACCCCATATGTCTGCGTGAATCCCCTTGCAACTAGGCGTGCCTTGTACCTGTCAATGGAGCCATCTGCATTATGTTTCACTGTAAATACCCACTTGCAACTCACCGGGTTGACATCTGGTGGTATAGTAACCAAGCTCCATGTTCCTCTAGACTGAAGTGCCGCCATCTCTTCCTCCATTGCTAGCCGCCATCGAGAATCCTGCAAAGCCTCATGGTGGTTCCGTGGAATATCTGTAGCTGAAAGTGCCAATGCAAACGTCCTGAATGGTCCAGATAGCCTCTCAAACGAAACCGCTCCTGATACTGGATACTTGGCACAGCTTCTCTTCGGCTTGCGTAGAGCGATTGGAACATCCAGATCCTCTGTGGTATCACCATGCTCCTGTAATGCATCCTGCTGAGAAATGTCGTCAGATCCATCAACATTAATATTCTCATTACATACCATAGGCGAGCTAGTTGACTGGTCAGGACCATGAGCTTGATTCGGCCGCCGGGTGTAATGGAATGGTAACGGGGATACTATTGGTGGTGGTGGTGGTGGTGGTGGTAATGGTGGTGACGGCTGTGATGTTGGTGGTGACGGCTGTGATGTTGGTGGTGCCATGAATACGGTATCAGGAGATAATGGTGGTGGCTGCATGTTCCCGGATTCTGAAAAATACATAATGGATTCAAAGAATGTAACATCTGCACTGATCATATACCGCCGACGCACAGGGTCAAAACACTTGTACCCCTTTTGAGTTCTGGAGTACCCCACAAAGACACACTTGACAGCCCTAGGAGAGAGCTTGTCAGAACCAGGCAACAACTGATGGACAAATGCGACTGACCCAAACACACGAGGAGTAAGAATGAACAGATCCTTGTCCGGATAAATAAGTGAAAAGGGAACCTGTTCATTCACGACAGACGAGGGCATACGATTTATAAGATAACATGCAGTGAGGACTGCATCACCCCAGTAGGAATACGGAACATGACTCTGAATGAGAAGTGACCTTGTAACATCAAGAAGGTGACGGTGTTTTCTTTCTGCAACCCCGTTTTGTTGAGACGTATGAGCACAGGATGTTTGGTGAACAATTCCTTTAGAGGAGTAGTAGTTGGCTAGATTGTTAGTGCACAGCTCTAAGGCATTGTCAGTTCTCATAATTTTGACCGTTGTGGAAAAAAACATTCTGAATCTCATTTAGAAAGTGAATAATAATATTTCCAGCCTCAGACTTATTTTTCATTAGAAATACCCATGATGCTCTAGAAAAGTCATCCACAAATACAATATAAAACCTGTTCCCCTGATGATCGGGAACACGACTCGGACCCCAGACATCGACATGAAACAACTCAAACTTGGAGTTACTACTCCGACCTTGACTACTGGGAAAAGATGACATGTGATGTTTTCCCAACTGACACGCCTCACACTGGATAGGTGTGTGAGGAAGACTATAAGGTAGGACTAGACGCAACTTCTGAAGCGGTAAATGACCAAAACGCAGATGCCACAGGAGAGGAGATACTTGTTCTGCAGGAGAAGCTGTGATTCCGGCAAACGGGGTCTGGTTCAGACGATAAAGGCCTCCTTGCTCATAGCCATGACCAATCACGTTGCCCGTACGGATGCCCTGAAAAATCAAGGAAGATGAATCAAAAATAGCTCGACAATGGAGATCCTTCGTAATCTGACTAATCGACAACAGATTCTTAGAAAAATGCGGTGCATGCAAAACATTCTTAAGCTGCATAGAGGATGTCAATCTAATCTCCCCCTGACCCGTGATAGGAGAATGTGTGCCATTGGCAATCACTACTGTCCGTCCTGGAGGAATCTGAGTATATCCTGTAAGTAGACCCTGGTCGCCACATAGATGATGTGTAGCGCCCGAGTCCATGATCCATGGCAATGTATCCGATCTACTACTGTGAAGAGCAAGTGTACTACCTGAAGTACTCGTAGAGGCAGAAGCAGACGCAGCAGCATCAGTATGATTCTCTGTCGACGGTGCTGGGCCAGATGGTGGTATAATGCCCCTAAGACGGGCAACCAGATCATCAAATCGTTGATCCAGTGTAGCTGCAGACGGGGGCTCTATCTGCTCAGCGGCTCGTGCGGATGCAGGAAATCCATGCTTTGAGTAGCATGTATCTTCAGTATGTCCGACTCGGTGACAATATGAGCATGTTGGCCTAGTGCGGCCACCCCTTCCACGGGGAGTACGTCCACGGCCCTGGTAATGAGAACCACGGCCTCTGTTGGCCGCCATGGCAGAGGGATTCTGACTCGCAGCTGCTGAAGGTACTGTGATCCTACTCAATCTGTGAAAAGCCTCCTCCATGGGAGGAATAGTCGAGTCTGCCAAAATCTGTGAACGTGCTGCCTCATATTCTGGATCAAGTGCAGCGAGAAACACACCCACCATCGTCGCATTCCTATATGTCTTCTGCTGTTCTGGCGTGGCGGTAAGAGGCATGAAGCTGTGGAGCTTCTCAAACATCCCTCTCAATGATGTATAGAGAGAATGCAAAGGACGGTCGTTCTGCTTTATTGTGAATATGTCATGTTGTAGCTGCAGGATCTTCGTTTCATTTTTCGCCTGAGAATACGTTGCTGCCAGGATATCCCACATGTCTTTAGCCGTGGGTTGATGTAAGATGTCATTGGCAATTTCAATAGCCAATGTACCAGATAGCCACACCTTGGCATATGCATCATCGGCCTCCCAAGAGGCATGAACTCCAGTCTTCTCTGCAGGCTCTGGCTCGGTAAGAATATGCTTCTTATCTGTAGACTTCATCATGCTCATGAACTGCATTGCCCACAGTTCATAGTTCGTACCATCCATTTTGACAATAGGCGCTGGACCACGGAATGCGCCAATAGAGGGGATATCTGCCTTGCTGTCCGACATACTGGAAACGGAAGACTGGAGCGACTGAAAGAGAAATAATCTTTGTCTACAGTGACATAACCGGGATTAGTTGCGTGTGTAGACTTCAAGCAACTAACCCCATATAGATCCGGATCTGTGCCCTAGGGTTTTGGGACTTAGGGCACGTAAGCGCGTGCGAGGGGCACGCGCGCACGCACCTGGAGTATCACGCGTGCACTGGAGCGCGCTACTGGAGAATCACACGCGCACTGGAGCGCGCAACTGTGCACGTAATAGTGCGCACAGTTGCACGGGGACGCTGCGCACAGTGCTGTGCGAGTAGAGGCGCAAGACTTATGCGCGTAGGCGTGCAGCGATGCACGCACAGGCGTGCGAGATGCGCGCAGATGATGCGCAAGGTGCAGGCGATGCACGCAGGAGCGCCGATGATGCGCAAGGTGCGCGCGCACAGGCGCGAGATGTGCGCACAGGCGCACAGGCGCTGGAGTCGATGCGGCGTCGCCTACACGGAGATGGTGGCTGATCGGCTGGGCGGCGCCGACTCGAAGGAGAGAGGGAGAAGAGAGGTCGGCGGGTGGGGTTAGGGTTAGGGTTAGGTTTCGAGAACTCCGGTCTAGGACCGTCGCTCTGATACCATGTTGGGAAACGTGAATGAGATGTTTATTCCATCGCCCTAGGCTCTCTTATATAGGAGAGTAGCCTATGGGTAAATTACATAAAGAGGATAACAAGAAAATAAAATAGCAAAGAGACACAATAACTAAATATGCGTCAACAATATCTAAAGTTGGGAGAAACAAAATCAAACATGCATTTTTTGTGTTTTTTTGCACAAATCATTATTTTTTGTAGCCATTTCCTCTTCCTTTTATTTCGGTTATTCTTTTTTTCCTTTTTTCCTTTTTTTCTTTTTTCGTACGGTTTTTTTTGTACAATAACTTTTTAAAAAAAACTCCGCTCTCTTTTTCAAGTTGTTCATTTCATATTTCTTTCTCGCTTTCCTCGCTTTTTTTGCGAATCAGCCTTTTTCTTTTTTTGTTTTACTTCCATCAATACATGAGTTGGCCCATTGAGCCTCTTTTTTTGTTGTTGCAACCCAGCCCGATTGGCCTTAAAAACTCGGAACCCCTCTTCTCTCTTTTTCTCTCTCTCTCTCTCTCTCTCCATTTTCTAACTGCAGCCCACTTTATGCCCGATACGTTCATCTTTTTTCTGAATACAAAGCAGATCCCACTTAGGAAGAGAGGTAATCGAGATCCTCCTTCGAAATATTGTCGGCACCGCTATTGAAGTAGAAAGCATCCTAGAGCCTTCTGTTGTTGTTGTGAAGACCTTCCGCCCGGAGCCTTCTACAGCTGGATATAGGGATATGGAGATGCGAATCAGGATGGACGGAGCGGCGAGGTTGGGAGATGCGAACATGATGAATGGAGTGGCGGCGACGGCCATAGTCTCTTCCCTTGTTCCATGATTTTGGGAAGATGTGGATATTATGCTTCGCTTCAATCGATGTTTTGGGAAGGCGTGGAGCCTCATCGTCATGCCATAGATTTTGATCTTGGAGTTGCTTCTCGAAGATGGCATAGGTCTTCATAATAGATCATGATCTGTTGATGTGCCTCCTTTGAATTGCATTGTTGTTGCTCGTGTTCTCGTCCATGGGTTCGCCTTGGCATTCTTTTGTGATTTGTGGGGAGTGCGTGATTCTGGATTTCGGCACCTCCCCCTTTGTAGGTGCAATAAGATGCGACATCTTGCGACATGATCAGAGGTAGCGGTGCATGGAAGATGATGTGGATGCATCGCCGCCTCGGAAACCCTATAACGGGAGCACTACCATGGCCTAAAGCCCTACTGTTGGAGCCTCTTCTTAGGATTCTGCAATCGGGAACCCTATGCATGTTGTTGCTGGAGCATTTAGTGCCCTAGGTTGGATTAAGGACGAAGGTTGGCGGCTAGGGTTTGTTGAACCCAAACCGATTGTTTATGGCGGTGCAAGTTGAAGATCTCTGGAGATCACGCTGTCGGTGGTTTGCACATGCTTTAAATCTGAAGATTGTGCGCATCTGCCTGGAATTAGGGTTATAGAGAACCCTAGAATTTCTTGAACAGATCTCCTGAATTTGAACAATAACCAATAATAATCAAACTGGAAAAAGAATCAAACCGCAAGATCGAACTGCTCTGATACCATGTTGAAATCTAGAAATGCGGAAGTGAATCGATAAACAAGAATGAATAAAACATTGAACACTCAATATTTACGCGGAATCCTACTCCGTGACAGAACGGGATGAAACCACGTGACAAGGCCTCAAAGGGTTGGATCTTCTATTGATGTTTCTCAGTGAGTACATGGGGTGTGGAGCTTCTTATATAGCCCCACAGACAAACATGAGTCACACTACTCATACATGTGGGACTAAACATGAGTGGGGTAATTGGATCTTGGAGAGATCTAATTACCCATTTATTACATATTCCAACACTGCCAATATGACATCTATGACCTATTGGAAGCGGGTGATTAGCAATTTGACTTTGTTGTTTCATATCACTTTACTATAGAAATGTGGTGTGATAAAAGGTTGTCTTCATTTCAAGCAATCCTAACTTTCTTGAGAGGACCAAATATGTAGAGATTGGCTATCGATACAATCGAGATCTGACAAAGAGAGGACTCCTTCAAACTCCGCATATGCCTTCTATTGAGCAGCTTGCTAAACATTTTCACCAAGCCACTAGCATGAAATCTATTTAATTGATGTATGTCCAAGATGAAAATACATGATATCTATGCTCCATCTTAAGGTGGATTGTTGAGAAGTTTTATTTGGGTGCCTTTTGTTTTGCTTTGTCCCACATCACTTATGTACGACTTTTACCACCATCCCTCTTACATAAAAGGAGATAGGTCCTTCATAATAAAACAAGTTCTCTTTTTTTTCAACAAAGGGGATGATATAATTGTTAGGATTGTATGTTGAGAAAGCATTTTCTATACAAACTTGTTAGAGTATGCGTCACTTATATGTAGATGGGTAAATGGATCTCTCCAGGATCCATTTACCACATCCAATGTTTAGTCCCACATCTACCAGTGGTGGGACTTGAAGGGTCTGTGGAGGCTATATAAGAAGCCCCAGCCCCCCTGTATCTGATGAGAAAGTTCAATGCAATATATAGCCCTTTAAGGCCTCCCGTGGTTTCATCTCGCTCCTTAGGAAGTAGGGTTCGACGTAAAATCCTGTGTTCCTCGATGTTTTATTATTTTCTCTGATCAAGCTTCCGCATTTCTCATTTTCTAACAAGGTATCAGAGGGGGTTCGATTCTCGAAGAGTTTATGTTTTATTTATGTTCGAGATTCGAGTTCCAGTTTCTAGGGTTTTCTTGAAACCCTAATTCAGCACAGGTGATCGGTTCAAGTTCTAGAGGAGTTCTAGGATTTTTCAAACCCTATTTTTAGCAAGATCAACACATCTTTTAATGCGGATCGTGTTTCTTGATCAGGAGGTGGAGCTGCTCCAATCATCTAGGCGACACCGCAGTGGGCCAAGACCCAAAGTCCAGTGCAGATGGCGACGTGCGTCCTCTCCATCGCCATCGAACCATCAACTCCAACAACACGGGTAAAGATTAAAAAAAGACAGTGGCAGCATCTTCTCTCCTCCTCTGGCGGTGCAACCTCCAAGCGCCCCTCGCGCAACCCCTACTTATGCAACCTCTTGAATCGAGCAGCCATCGCCCCCGGGAAGCCTCTCTTCCAGCAAACCTAGGCGGTGGCGAATCCTCGAGCAGCAGGCCCTCCAGGTACCAACCCTCGCGCGATTCATCTCAAGGCCTCTTCCCGATGCCACACCTCTGGCAACTTTGCGCCCCATTTAAGCCTTAATCCAACAAGCGGCAATACTCCAACAGCCCTCGCCGGTGAAGCCCATCAATCCAGGCGATCTCCTTGTTGTCCATGCGTTCTGAATCCTGATCTCCATTATTCTGGTCGCGTGATACTCGCATGCAAACCTCAAGAGCTCCGGGCGGCATTGCGCCTCAAAACCGAGCAACGGCAGCGTTGGATACCCTCTAGACAGTGGCAAGAGAAAGAAGACCAAGCCCCATTGGGGGCGGCATGACATCGTGAAGAGGGTTCCCAAGTGGGAACCCTAAATAAAAGGAAAATTTTGAAGGGCCCAATTGGGTCTTGACTTCGGAGAAAAAAAATGAAGAGAGCCCAAGTGGGTTGCTCTGAGAAAAAAAAGGGAGAGAGAGAGAGGGGCCAAAAAAAGAATGGTCTCAATTGAGAAAACAATTGAGACGGTAAAAAGAAAGAAAAAGAGCAAGCATGGACCCACTATTTGGGCCAAGTTTCTTTGTTTCAAAAAAAAGGAAAAGGAAAAAGGTGCATACAAAAGGAAAAAAACCCATACGCAAACAAAAAAGTTGTGTGAAGAGAATTCGTAAAAAAGGGAAATGACTTATTTACAAAAAAAGGAGACGGCTATATTTAAAAAAAGGAAGAAAAATAGTCGGAAAAAAGAAAGAAAAATCATTTGAGATTGTTTTCTCCCGCATTTTCTTGTTTTCTTCCAATATGGTCGACATCATTATTTTCCGACCAGTCTGGGAGAAAGGGGGAGTATTGTGTAGAGCTCTACATGCCAAAGATTCTCCATATTTCAGATTCATATGTCAGATTCTAGTCCAGATTTCCAGACTCTACAGTTCAGTTTCAGACTGCGGATTGTTTTAGAGTCCAAGTTCAAGGCACTCCATCTTTGAGTGACTCATTTTCTTTGAGTTCTCCAGAGAGAGGCTCCTTTTCAAATGTGCACATGTTTGCCATCATTTGTCATAGTCTCCATCTTTTGTTTTGGTCTCAGAGTTTTCATGTGTTCCATAGGGACTCCATAGTTGAGATCCCATTCCCTATGCCATGTTGGATAGGGTTTTCATGTGGTTTCATAGGGACTCCAGAGTAGAGATCCCATTCTCTGAGCCAGTATGGGAGAGACTTAGTTCTCCAATGAGGAGACTTTTCAGACTCCATTATCCAGCGACCGTGGACTCCAACGAGGATGTATCCATGGACTTTTCAATTCAGCCCTTTCAGAGATGGAGCAGTTGTCCACATTATTGTGGCGGGTCAGAGTTCTCCGTGTGGAGACTCATTTTCAGTTGCAGTGACTATGTCAGGCGCAGTAAGAGCACATGCTCTTCGACGAGGAGATTTAGTTTGACGCACGGCATGAGAAGCAACATCCTCGACAGTAGTCGACAGTTGTGTGCGTTTAGTTGATATTGTTTGTAGTGTCTTGTATTGTGAGTTTGAGGTTTCTTTCTGTTTGTCCAAGCTAAGCATCGCATGCTCCAGCTTGAGGGGGAGTGTTAGAGTATGTGTCGCTTATATGTAGATGGGTAAATGGATCTCTCCACGATCCATTTACTACATCCATTGTTTAGTCCCACATATACTAGTGGTGGGACTTGGAGGGTCTGTGGAGGCTATATAAGAAGCCCCAGACCCTTTGTATCTGATGAGAAAGTTTAATGCAACATATGGCCCCTTGAGGCATTCTCCTGTAGTTTCATTGCGCTCCTTAAGAAGTAGAGTTCCACGTTAAATATTACGTTCCTCGATGTTTTTTTATTCTTTTCTCTGATATTCGCTTCCTAATTATATTTTCTAAAAAAACTTACTGGCAATATTTGGGTACCGTAAGGTATGGTCTCACCACAGTGACGAGATATTTATTCATAGCGATAGGCAGGAAAATGAGAAAGGAATTGAATGATTACAAGATATCCAAACTTTTTATCGCAGAGTAAAGGAGGCGTAGCTTGATTTTTTGAAGTTATTGTTAATCTTTTGGGCGGCTATTATCCTTTGGTAGTAGATTTTCCAAAAAAAAAAGGAACCTGGCATATATATATGTAGTAGGATGATTAGACAGCTGATGAGGAGGATCGAGTTGTTTTCTTAGATAAAGCAAGTGTCAACAATTTTTGAGGCTTCAAAAAATGAATAGGATGAAAAGTAGAACGTTAGATAGCTGACGAGATCAGAGAGACTTGAATTATAATTGAGCCATGTTTTTTGGGCAAAAGTAGTATAGGAAATGTTTGAGGTCGAGGGGAATTGTTCAAGGTGGTTGTGCTATTGAAGGCCTTTGAAGAACCCGACCGGTAATAAGATTTAGCCAGAGCATGAAATTTGACAGACCTCAATCACAAGGATCGAAGAAATGGAACAAAACTATTGCTTCAGTTGACCTTTTATACTCTGAAACATTGTCAGGTTTTTTTTTCCCTTTGTTTTGGAAGCCAACTGGAAATCATTATTATAAAATGGGTCTTTGCCTTCTGGGAGTCATCATCCATTCAAAATGGCCACTTTTTGCCCTTGATATCGTAGTTCTTTTTGATGCAGGTTTGAATACCTTCGGGAGGATGCATTTGTATACACATTCATTCTCAAGGCCTTGGATATGATTCCAGTGCCTGCTGTGGATTCAAACCTTTAAGAACATCACTCTGTGGCTATACAGGCAACAATTTGTACCTCCTAATTTAGTCTTTTTTTACATGCCTTGAAATTGTTTACTCGGCTGCTTCGCAAGAAAAGGCCTATTGAATTCCCATTAAATATTCAATTAACTGTACTGCAAACAAAAGCTACAAATTTTTGGGGGCTTGTGGTGCTAGAAAGAGATGGATTCGGATTAGTTATATGCTTTTCTGAGCATGCCCGTGCTTGAATTGCGTTTGAATTTATGTAGGGAGAAATTTATTGCATAAGAGAGCAAGCATTGAGCAGTCTCCTTTACAATGATTTTTTTGTTAAGCTTAATCTAATTGTCAACTTCTGCTTGTCTTTTCGATTTGAATTTCTTGGTTGCAAGTATATAGCTGATACTGACATGGATCTTCTGACTATTATATGAGAGTGAGCTATAGTTCCAGTATTTCCTTAATTTTAAGCAAAGATAAAAGAATGCTACGGAGTGCAACATATTTTTATGGTCGGAGCCCCTCCTAAACAATTTTGCAAGTTCTCTGTGATCAGGTTCGGAACCAATATATATGATGGAGGGGTCATAGCTCCTTTTTTTATGTTAGTATTTAATTTGTGCAATGTCATATGTTTTTAATATGGTCCCTCCTTAAATTTACAATATATAATGTGGTAATAGAAAAGTTTCAATTGTTAGATTAGTTGGGTTTTTATTTTGGAGACCAGAACCTCACTTTCCCCAGTTTTAACTTCTTTTATATATTTTACCCAATCACTTCTAAAATATTAAAATTATAAGTATAATTCGATATAAAATTATATTCGGGTTCATTTATCATCCCCATTGTTTCTAGCACTACATGTAAATGAATAAATATTATTTTCCTTTACCGATGAACTGTTTGTTACAAATTTTCACTTGATAATTTAATCTTGTGGGATGGATTTAGAAGAACTTAAATTTATATATTTATTAAAATATAAAAAATCTTGATTAAAAAAATAATTTATTAGAAAATTCAAGCTTAATAATAAATTTAAATACTTTAAAGTATCATTTGAAAATGCAATATTGTTTTCATTTTTTTGATTATACATGATAGTAGCATATTTGGTCCCTTGGTAAAATTCTTGGTTTCGTCTCTATCCGTGAGGACGAGAATTCCTTTGTATCTTTAGCTCTTTAAAAGTTCAGGTCGTGATTGTTAGGTTTACTTTAAAAAATCAGTAGCATTGCAGTTTTGGTGTGCAAATTCATGTAAACGCGGCACTACATGCATATAGAATCTGTGCATACCTGCATATATCCTACGTTTATTTCTCATAAAAGTAAACTTTCACGCACGCATAAGGCCATTTTCCCAAAGCTTATTTGATTTGACGATCTGCTTTATATATTGAAAATGTTGCCATGTGAATGATACCTATGGCTCAGGATAGGGATGAAAACGGCCGGATACGGATACTAATACGAGTATTACCATATCCTCATCCTTTTTAAAATTCAGATCCGAATACGAATATCACACGAATGTGTAAAATGTAAAATCATATCCTCAAAATATGAATACGAATGCAAAACGAATGTTGGTAATTCGGATACGGATATTTGACAAACGAATACGAATTAATATATGAATATTATACATGTCCAAATTTACTTACACGCTACAAACATTTTAGGTTAATAATTGTATAAAAAGTGTATTAAATATTTTAATAATGAATATGTACATAAAAATAATTAAATAATAAAAGAAAACGTAAAGATATAATTAAATAATAAAAGAAAGCTTACCAAACTTGCCTATTTGTATACCATGTAAGTATTGGTGTCATCCAGAATTTGAACATTCGTATCCATATTCGTATTCGTGTCCAAAAAAATGAATATCCATATTCGTATCCTCAAAATTTCCAACATTCTTGTTCACATTTGTATTTGTCAAAGTTGAGGATATTATATTTATATTCGTATTCGTATTCGGCGAATATTGGACATTTGCATTTGTATTCACATTCGTATGCAAGAAAATGGCATCCATATCCTATATTTGACGAATGCGGATACGAATATATTTGTATTCGTTTTCATCCCTAGCTCAGGAGCTTGGGCGACGGGAAAGGGGGACAAGACAACATGTGGGGGATATCACACCCCAAATTAGGTTGGTAATTTATTTCGGTGAGCTAATAATACCATCTTAAAGTATAGATTCGATACATTGTTGCCATTATCAATATCCATATCTCAATGAATGTGGTAGTGAACGAGACATGTATTCAGGGGCGGAACTAGTATATGCCATGAAGGGGTCGTGGCCCCTCCTTGATTATTATGTATCACTTGTACAATGTAATAAGTTTTTAATATGACCTCTCTTTAACTGTATAATAAATAGTGTTGCTAAAGAAATATTGTAATGTCTTTTAATGGTTTAGTGGTAAATAAAAAAATATTATTTCCTTTTAACCATGAATTTTTTTATTCCAAAATGTCACTTGATAATTTAGCCTTTTACAACGGATTTAAAGAAGCTTAAATTATTAGATTTGTCAACTTTTCAAAATCACCATTGAAAATAATAATCTATTTGAAAATCTAACCTTAATAATATATTTAAAATATAAGCTTATCAAAATTGAAAGAGGTTCATTTTAAAAATAATAACTGTATTTAAAAATATCATTTGAAAATATAATGATTTTTTCATTCTTGAGCATACATACTAGTTGTATACTTGACCTCTCGATAAAAATCTTGGTTCTACCCCTGCATGTATTAGATCATGGTTGGGTATTTGTATTTCAAGCATTAATGTACCTAAGGGGCGTTCGGTTCACGAATAAGGATGAGGAATAAAGAGAATAAGAGTCTACTCCCTGTTTGGCTGAAAAATAGGAATAATGAGAATAAGGATAGGTAAGGTGGAATAAAGATAAGAATAAGGGTGAAATAAGGTAAAATAATTGAATGTGAATGGGAATATCCAAACTCTTGGAAATCATGTCGGAAGGGGAATTGGCCTTTATTTCAAGCATTATTCTCCAAACATACAGGGCATAAGTATTCACTGCACTTCTTGTCCCTTCATGTTCAGTTTCCTAAATTACGCATTCACAATTAATCTGTTAGAGTAATCGATACTCTGATGTGTTATTCCATAGAGCCCTCGGGTCTCTTATATAGAGAGAAAACCCTTGGGTAAATTACAGAGACGTACAACATATAAATAGAAAATATGAAACAGTACATCCCAACATATATAAGCTTCTACACTCCCCCTCAAGATGGAGCATAGATATCTATCATGCTCAGCTTGGAAGAACATCTCTGGAAAGGTCCTCTGAGCAATGGCTTGGTGAATATGTCAACAGTCTGGTCCTCTGAACTGACATGAGAAGTGGAAATGAAGCCCTTCTGAATCATGTCCCTAGTATAATGACAATCCACCTCGATGTGCTTTGTTCTCTCATGAAAAGCTGGATTGTTGGCAATAAACAATGCTGCATGATTGTCACATTGAAGATTCATAGGCAAGGGGACATCTACATTCAAATCTTCTAAGACTGCTTTAACCCACATCATTTCTGTGCTTGCTTGTGCCATGGCTCTGTACTCGGATTCAGCACTGGATCTCGCCACAACAGTCTGTTTCTTGCTTTTCCAAGAGACTAAAGAGCTTCCTATGAAGATAGCAAATCCAGAAGTAGACTTACGATCCCTTGGACATCCTGCATAATCTGCATCTGCACAAGCTGAAATAGACAGATCTGTATCTTTCTTGAATAGCAACCCTGTGCCTGGAGAAGACTTCAGATATCTCAATATCATATACAAGGCATCCATATGAACTTGCCTCGGCTGCTCCATAAATTGACTCACCCGGTTTACTGCAAAGGCAATATCAGGTCGAGTTATAGTAATGTATAAGAGCTTACCCATCATCTCTCTGTACCTTCTTTTGTCCACCTCCTCGGTATCATCATCGTACAGCTTCATGCTTGGGTCCATAGGCGTACTTGAAGGTCTGCATCCAGTCATTCCTGTTTCAACTAGCAAGTCTGTGACATATTTTCTTTGAGTCATCACCATTCCTTGTGCATTTCTTGCAAACTCTATCCCCAGAAAATATCGTATCGTGCCCAGATCCTTCGTAATGAACTGGCTTCCCAACAGGGACTTGGTTATCTCAATCCCCTGAGCATCATCTCCTGTAACCAAGATGTCATCAACATATATCATAACAACAACTGTACCTCTAGGGGTCTTCTGGACGAACAGTGAATAGTCCGCATTTGATCTCCTGAACCCCTGTCGTTCAATTAGCTGGGAAAGCTTCTGGAACCATGCTCGGGGACTCTGTTTGAGGCCATAGATAGCCTTATGAAGTCTGCACACCATCGTAGTCTCCCCCTCAGCAGCAAACCCTGATGGCTGCTGCATGTAGACTTCCTCCTGTAGGTCACCATACAAGAAAGCATTCGTGACATCAAGCTGGAAAATGGTCCAGTTACGTACCACAGCAACAGATAGGAGGATGCGAAGAGTGGAGTGTCTCGCCACTGGTGAAAAAGTATCCAAATAATCTACCCCATATGTCTGGGTAAATCCCCGTGCTACAAGTCTGGCCTTGTATCTGTCTAGACGTCCATCCGCATGATATTTCACCGTAAACACCCACTTGCAACTCACCACGGAGGCACCTGGAGGAATGGGGACAAGAGACCAAGTCCCTCTAGATTGCAAGGCACGCATCTCCTCTTCCATGGCTAGGCGCCAGCAATCAATCTTCATGGCATCCTGATATGTCCGTGGAATCTCAACTGACGAGACATCAGCTGCAAACTTTTGGAAATCCCCACTGAGACGATGAAATGAGACTTGAGAGGCAAGAGGATATGAAGCACACTGTCTTCGCTGCTTCCTGTGAGCAATGGGCCGATCCAAATCATCCATGACTGTGTTGACCGGTTGATCCTCCTCCTGTAGTAAAAGCTCCTGCACAGGTGCATTGTCTAACCCACCGTTAGTGTTAACATCAGAACATACCTGAGGCGTGTTGGATGGTTGACATGTAGCTTGAGCAGGGCCTGGCCGCCTTGTATAGAACTTAGTAAAAGGTACAACTGCAGGTGGTGGCTGGGGTGGTGGTGGTGGTGGTGGTGGTGGATGTGTTCGTGGAGTAGAGGATTGACCCAGGCTTGGAGGTGGAGGCACATAGACATTGGAATCTGTGGATGTGGAGGAGACCAATCTGTCACCTGCAGGGGAGAAGTACATGACAGGTTCGAAGAATGTAACATCTGCACTCACATAGTACTTGTCATGAACAGGGTCATAGCAACGGTATCCTTTCTGTGTCCTGGAGTAACCCACAAAAACACACTTGATAGCCCTAGGAGATAGCTTATCAAGCCCTGGAGATAAGCGGTGGACAAACGCAACAGTGCCAAAGACCCGAGGTGTAAGTGTAAACAAATCTTTGTCGGGAAAAAGAACAGAGATTGGAGACTTTTCCCCAAGAACAGTTGTAGACATTCGGTTGATCAGATAGCATGCTGTAAGTGTAGCATCCCCCCAAAAGGATAATGGAGCACAACTCTGAATAAGTAATGTGCGAGCAATATCAAGGAAATGTCGATGCTTCCGTTCTGCAACCCCATTTTGTTGAGATGTGTAAGCACATGTGGTTTGGTGGATAATGCCTTTAGAAGAAAGGAAGCGAGCAAGTGAACGAGTGCAGAACTCCAATGCATTGTCAGTACGCACATACTTAACAGTAGATGAAAAAACATTTTGAACTTCATTGATAAGATTTTGAATAACACTTCCTGCTTCAGATTTATTTTTAAGAAGGAAAGTCCAGGACACTCTAGAAAAATCATCAACCACAACTAAATAGAACATGTGCCCCTGATGATCTGGGACACGATTTGGACCCCAAATATCTATGTGAAATAACTCAAATGGGGAGCGACTGCTCCGACTCTGACGACTGGGGAAGCTAGACCGATGGTGCTTCCCTAACTGACATGCTTCACAACGAAAAGAAGAACTCGGAGAGATCTGAGGCAGGAGGTGACGCATTTTCTGTAGCGCCAGGTGACCAAACCGAAGATGCCAGGTATACGGAGATACGGAGCCCTGGGAATGCAGTGAGACGCCAGCGTAAGAGTTTCGGACGAGACGATAGAGGCCATTGTGCTCAGAGCCACAGCCAATCACCCTGCCCGTTAGTATGTCCTGAAAAATAACAGACGATGGGTCAAAAATAGCACGACAGTGCAAATCACGTGTAATCTGACTAATGGATAAGAGGTTCATAGAGAATTCTGGAGCATGTAGAACATTCTGTAAGTGCATAGAGGGTAGCAAAACCGTCTCCCCCTGACCGATGATAGGGGAATGAGTGCCATCAGCAATGAGTACAGAGCGATCAGGCTGAACAGCTCTGTAGGACTGCAGAATATCTTTCTCACGGCAGAGATGGTGGGTAGCTCCAGAGTCGACAATCCATCCTGTGAGATCATGACTATGAAATGAGAATGAAGGACTACCTGAGGCACTGGCTGAAGCAGATGTACTAGCTGACGCCGAGGCCGCAACATCAGAAGCTTCAGCACCCTCTGACGGTGACTGTGGCATGATATCACGAAGCCGTGCCACTAGCTCCTCGAACCTGTGATCTGGAGTAGATGCTGGTGGACCCTGAACATGATCAGCGGCACGTGCAGAAGGAGGGAAGCCATGCTTGGAATAAGCATGTATCCTCCGAATGACCAGTACGACGACAGAATGAGCACGTAGAGCGTATGCGACCTCCACGACCACGTCCACCACTTCCTCTGCCACGAAATGAGGAGGAACTACCTCGTCCTCTGGAGACAGCCATTGCCGAGGGAGGTGCAGTCGCTGTATTCGATGGAACAGGTACACGACTGAGCCTCCTGTATACTTCTTCCATCGGTGGGATGGTGGCATCTGCAAGGATCCGAGAGCGTGCTGTCTCGTACTCAGTGTCAAGGGCTGCAAGTAATACGCCAACCATAGTGGCGTTGCGGAACGTCTTCTGCTGTTCCGGCGTGGCTGTGAGCGGAATGGTGCTATAGAGCTTCTCGAACATTCCACGAAGAGACGTGTACAGGGAATGAAGAGGCCTCCCATTTTGCTTCGTGGTAAAGATATCATGCTGCAACTGTAGCATCTTCGTCTCGTTGCGTACCTGAGAGTACGTCGTGGCTAAAATATCCCACATCGCCTTAGCGGTGGGCTGATGGAGAACATCATTCGCTATCTCCGTCGTGAGCGTTCCTGAGAGCCAAACTTTGGCATACGCATCATCAGCCTCCCATGAGGCATATATGCCTGTCTTCTCCGGCGGTTCATCCTCGGTAAGAATATGCTTCTTACCACACGACTTCATGAGACTGAGGAACTGCATTGCCCACAATTCGTAGTTCGTCCCGTCCATTTTGACGATAGGTGCCGAACCTTTGAAGGCACCGATGGCGGGTATATCGACCTTTTGATCTGACATACTGCCGGAGAAGAACGACTAGGAATGATAGACCAAGTAACTGGTGTCTACCACGACATGTGAGGATTCAAGTGCACATGTAGACGTTATGCACTTGAATCCATTATCTATTCGGAACCGACCGAAGGTGCGCCGCCCCGGGAACGAATAAAAACTCTGGAAGCCTTGGCGGAAGAGAGCGGCGGCAACTAGGGTTACACGACGGCTGGGCTGGGCACCGCTGGCGGCTGGGAGGTGCCTGACGGAGAGCTGGTGGCGCCGGAGGAGGGCTGGCGGCGCCGCGGGAGGGCTGGGAGTCGGGCTGGGGGCCTGGGGGCCTGGCGGCGGAGGGCTGGAGGCCTGAGGGCCTGGCGGCGGAGGGCTGGGGGCCTGGGGGCCTGACTGCGGCGGAGGGAGGGGTCCGATGAAGGGCTGGGAGCCCTGCGGCGGAGGGCTGGGGGCCTGGAGGACCGGCGGCGGCGGCGACAGGAGGGGGGGCGGGTGGAGAGAAAACCCTAGGGTTAAGGTTTTGGCTCTGATACCATGTTAGAGTAATCGATACTCTGATGTGTTATTCCATAGAGCCCTCGGGTCTCCTATATAGAGAGAAAACCCTTGGGTAAATTACAGAGACGTACAACATATAAATAGAAAATATGAAACAGTACATCCCAACATATATAAGCTTCTACATTATCTTTGGATGATCATTATGTAGGCTCATGCGTGAAATAATTTGCATCTGTGCAATACTAACCCTTGTATCTCTATAGACCTCTGAAGTATGGATGCAAATCAGACGGATACAGATACGGATATAGGTATTATCATATCCTTATCCATTTCAAAATATGGATACGGATAAGAAAAAAGATATCATACGGCTATCGAAAATTGAATACCATATCCTTAAATACAGATACGGATTCCGAATCGGATAATCAAGATTCGGATACAGATATTTAAGAAACGGATACGGATTATCCTATAAATATCGAGTGCATCCTCATACTTTTAATTAGAAATAATATCTTTACGAACTTGTAATTGATGGATAACTAATCCTAAATTCAATAAACTTGCAATGTTACATAATAAATAAGAAACAATCTTAGACCAAAAATATATTTTGTAAAAGACGGAAACACAATGCATGTCATTTCGTGTTCCAATTAAATATACTAAATATAGAAATGGAAACGTAAGGCATGTTGGGCGTGGGATTCAGATCTGGATGGTTATTCCTTCCATATAAAATTTTACATATATGCCCATTAGGAGATCTATATTAGCATATAGATGTGCATGTCATAAGTGACCTGATAATACGGATATCCGTATCCGCGATAAATATATGCATCCGTATCCGTATCCGAAAAAAATCTATAATGATATCCGTATCCGAGTCCGTATCCGCAAAAAAATTAAAACTGTATCCATATCCGTATCCGCTAAAATCCGAAAATGTATATCCGTAAAGCGGATACGGTAGCAGATGGATACGGATATGTCCGCATCCGGTTGCATCCCTACCCTGAAGGCATTTTCTGAAATAGCTGCCTCCATGGTCACTCGAAATTTCAGTTATCACTAACCTGGAACTTAACTAGATGCCAGCTTATCTGTCTGAACAGCACATGAATAAAAACTACTTGTTTTGAGTGTCCCCCGGCTTTCTAATATGGATGATATATAGCAAATGCCGTATTGATGAGGCTTGTGGTTTAGGATTATTTCATATATAGGATGTTGGTGATGAAGGTATGGATTCGATGTGTTGTTATTTATGAATTAGAAGTGCTGCCACCCTTCGTGTTGCGCATCAAATTGTAAATGGCATGACTGCATCCCTTGAACTCTAGATTTCCGATACAGAGTTACAGCATACACTCATCAGCTACAGCTATAAAGATACAAAGCTAACTAAATTTGTACATGTGGTTGCCAACAAATGGCAGGGCAACGACAATCACAAAAAAAATGTAGGATCAGATCCAAGCCTGTGAATGCAACAGGTCAGTCCTTTCAATTAACTTACCTTGCCGGAATCACGTACTGAGCTTTCTTTTCCATGCAAAATTATAGTGTACAACGGTGCCTTCCCCTGGAGAACAAAAAAAACACTTGCAACCGCATCAATAAATGGTAGAGCAAATGGATGTATCAGCAGCCTCTTCTCTTCCTTTTAGCCGAACTCACAATATTGGTTCCCTGAACAAGCTTATGCAACATTACCGTACCCTGAAACGATATTGGACGCGATCCTTTTGTACATTCTTCAAGCTGCACAAGATGAAGGTTAAACCATTGTTTCTGAATCTGAAGACAGGAAAAAAAGTTAGCATTCCTTGGTGTCAAATATAGCCTAGTCCATTTTGAAATATAGTTAGCGGCTTCCTTGAACAAACAGACAGAAACTCAACTCAACGCTACATGACACTACGGACAATATCAACCCAACGTGCACAACTGCTGTTGTCGAGGACGTTGCTTCTCATGCCGTGCAGGTGAGGAGGACGAACGGGCTGGAGTGTGAGTCTGCCGATTCTCCTCGTCGGAGAGCATGTGCTCTGAACTGCGCCTATCAGAGTCACTACAACTGAAATGAGTCTCCTCGTCGGAGTACTCTAGCCCGCCACAATAATGTGGACAACTGTTCCATCTCTGAAAAGGGCCTAACTGAAAGAATAATGTTGAACTTTATTATGAACAAGATGATAATTTTGAGAAAGAGAAGAAAATTGAGATTGAGTTACCACAACCTGTGCTGACTCTCACCCCCGACCAGATATCGGAAATCCTCCCTGATGACTCTCTTAGGGATGAACACATAACTTCCCACTCCAATCCCATGACCTCTGGGGAAGATGACCCTTCCGGCCTTCACTCTTTAAGTGCATCCCCTGATACTAACTCGGATTTCAATCAAGGTGACTCTTTGTCTCTTGATAATTTTTGGGTTGAAACTGAAGAGCTCCTCAAGAAAATTGATGGTAAACAACCAACTGCTACATTGATTCTGCCATGACAGGAACCATCTTCTTGGTCGATGAAAATTGAGGTACGAGGAAAAGAAACAGTTGCTTCGAATGATATTGATGATTCACACACCGACTATGAGCATGAACAAATGTTAAATTTGAGTATACATGAACCCGTCCTCTCGCCCTTAGACTTTCAAGATAACACATTTTTTACAGAAATAGTTCAATGGCGTGATCAAATATCATATTTTTGTGACACCAAGGAGGACATCGAGGTAGATAATGTTGGTACTATGTGTGGAAACATCAAAGAATCATTTGTTGTGTTCAAAGAGAAGGATTTCACTAATAAACATTTTTATGTGATGAATAAAAAATTTGTAACTTTGGACCATATTGAACCCGCCTATCATTTAGAGACACCGTTATCGAAACCGAATCCTTTTCACTAACATCTTCGCTTGAGTCGACTATGTCTTTTATCATACCAACAAAACCTACCCACCACGAGCTTCACATGATTAGCTCTTCCAAATCTCTTGAGAAAAGTTCTGTACATCATCGTGGTTTTATAAACACAGATGCCACCCATACTTGAGACACAACTATTCCTAACCCTGGAGCTCGGTTGGGGGCGTTAAACCGGTACATTGTGGGGCAAACCCCACAGTTAGCTTTCATGTATTTTCTCTAGCTTGTATTTTTTACTTCATGTCTCGTAAATTGTAGTTTACCATAGGTATGGGGGGAAACCCCACAAAAAATTAAAAAAAAACAATTTGGAAAATAAGAAAAACATCATTCATTTGTTGCATCTTGCACCATCTTGAATCATGTCGTCCCATTTTTTCCATTTTATTATCACCATAGGGACATGGTTCAGTCTAAGCATGGGGGTGCATTGCATTTCATGCATGTCGTTTTTACACATTTTTAAAAAAAATGCATTTCATATCATGCATTCTTTTTGTTTTAAATTATTTTTAAAAAACCCAAAGTATTTTCTGCCTTATTGCATTTTTGTTCAAAAAAAAATCCATATTTTCAAAATTTTCTAACATTTGCATTTTTACATGTTTTACAAAAATACCAAAAACATTTGCATATACCAAAAATTTCACAAAAAATACAGAAATTCCCCCAAAAAATCTTTCAGCAAAATTTTTCAAAAATCTAAAAATATTTTCCCTTTTTTCTTAACTTTTTGAAAATTTTAGTTTAGTTTTTACAAGTTTCAAACTTAGATTAAGAAGACCTTAATCCACTTAATTTCAAAGGATTCCTTTAGGATTGAGTATTCAACGTCTTCATGTTTATTTTAGACTTAATTCCTTGAATTCTGCTAATTTTATGCGGTGACCAAAATCTATGTCTAAATAGATCATCTTGATAGCTTTAACACTCTTTTACTCTTGATTGATTATTAAACAAATTGCACATTACACTTAGTACAACTTATTTTACGTGTGTAAGGGATTGTTTCGATATCTAGCAAGGGAAGAGAGTGACTCTGAATCTCGGGAAATCAAAATTCAACGATTTAAGTTCATGAAGCACTTATTTTCTATAAGTTTTTGTCTTTAAGCAAACTTGCCTTGTATATGTATCTGAAAGTCACATTTTATACATGTACACTCTTGATACCCAATGCCACAAAATCCTATCAAAATGAAGGCACAATAAGGGATGCATGTTTCAAAAATAAAAATGCAAGCAAAAATCTACCAAGAAAAATATACTCAAATAATCCAGCTCTACCAAATAAACCAAGTAGCAGACCAATGTTGCCACTAGTTTAAAAGAGGCCAAAGAGGCCCAGGGTGCTCTGCAAAAAGAAGAAGAAGAAGAAAGAGAGCAACGAACCAAAACGGTCTACGGAAAACCCATGAAAATCCAAGTTCTCTACCATTTGCGCCCATTTTCTTTTGCTGACAGATTCATGTGAAATGAGAATAAGCCTAGACTTAGAGAGAATAGATGCTTTAGTTTTTGTGAATCTCCTGCTACCGTGCCTAAGATCCTACTGTGTACTTGTCTCACAAGTTGGGAAGAGCTATAACTTTCACACACAGTACAAATTCAACTCAAGGTTAAAGAGGATATCTATTGATCGGGATGATCTGACTTGACTTAATAATGGTGTTTGCTAAAGTTGCTTGAACAAAAGGGTTGTCAAATTGAGTACTCAAATCTAAAAGGAGTCCGAACACATTGTCGATCTGAAGGTCGACTCGGTCTTTGTTTCTTATTTGTTTAAACTTGGCTTAAAAATCTCAAGACTTTATGGATGTGTCTGTTGTATACCCTCTCTGAGCATTCTTTAATCATTTTCTATTTCTCTTTGCATATCATTATTTTGCTCAGGACTAGCAAAAGCTAAGTATGGGAGTATGATGAATCTATGATTAATCATGTTTTTATATATTTTATTGAGCAAAAATCATGCATAATTACTTGCATTTTTTCTTGAATTGTTGCATAATTTCCATTTCATGATTTTTATGTTCATTGCATTCAAATCATCCAAAAGTTTGCATATTATTCATTATAAAAGAAATTTAAAAAGTAAAAAATAGTCCATCATCATCATTTTTAAAACATGAGCTCCAAGCTCATGTTAAAGTCTCCAACAAATTTATTTATTTTTCAGGGCTAGCTTAGAAGAGGTCCAAGAGGTCTCCAATCCCCTCCCTCTTGATTTGCAAAAAAAAATGAAAAAAATCGTTAGAAAATAAAATATCTGAAGTCATGCTGACATCAGCATTTGAAAAAAAATATAAATGGCACTGAAGTCAGTGCTGCTGACGTCATCGTCATCTTCAACCTCTAGCCACGCTGCCTGCCGCCCCTTCCTCTTCCGCCAATGGTTGCCTGCAGCACCAACGCCTACTTTGCCTCCTCTTCTTCGCTCGCTGCCAACCGCTGACCCCTCCCCTCCCTCGACTCTGACTATAAAGAGGGGGAGGGGCGGTCAAGAGGAGGACCCATCATCCAGAACCCATCCATAGCTCCTCCTTGCCTCCACGTCGCCGCCCTCCTCCTCCACTCCTCCGCTGCATTCCGTCGCTCCATCGACACCCTCCACCGCGTCATCGACGCACCTACTTACCGTTGCACCTCCTCGCGCCGCCTGCCAAGACCGCCCTTGGCTGAGGAAGAAGGGGTCCAGGGATCCCTTCGTAAATTCCCGTTTCTTTTATTTTTTAATATTTTTAGATCATATTGCAATTTCAATAAACTTTTATTTATATTATGCAAACATTCCAATTTTGCATTTTAATATTGTGTGTCAATTGCAAAATTTTTATTAAGTTTTTTAAATTATGTTTCAGTCCTCTAAGGACTTTCTTGCGAATCTCTCAAAGTTTATTTCTTTGTCTGTAATTTTCCCATTAAGTAATTTTTATTTGGCAAATTTCATTTCTGTTCGGCTTTTTTATTTAATTGAAACTAAATCCACTATTATTTTTATTTATTTACATTCGAGCCCCTATATTTCTTAGATAATTACACAAATGCCCCTATCACTTCCAAAAATCACCAAAAATAGCAAAAATCAAAAAATCCCAGAAAATTCATGTATGATCCTTCGGATGTCTAGAACCTTGTGACAGTGGTTTCAACGCATTTTAACAAAAATAAAAAGAAAATAGGATTTAATTTGGTTCTATAAAGTCAAACATGCCCTTGTAAATAGAACAAAAATCCACGTAAAAATGTTCGAGTCCTTGTGGATCAATCCTCTACTTGCTCTATGCTTTATATCTATTGGCATGTAGTTGAATAAAAATTATCTGAATATCTCGACTTTCACGTGTGCACACAATGCATAAAAACACACTTTTACCGCACCGAAAATCTACGTCTTCAGTCAATGGACCCGAGTCTGTCCTATCAGAATGGGTCGTAAATAAGACGAAGTCCTAATTATTTATTTATTTAAATTAAATTAGTAAGTGAATTTAAATACATAAATTATATAAATAAAAATGTTAAGAATTAAATAAAGTTAAGTTAGATGCTTTTTATAATAAACTAAATAAATTAACTAAATAGGTTAAAATAAATATTAACCTTTATTCATATGTATATATACCTATATATACAACACTCATATTTTAAATTATTTATTTTTAAATAATTATATAATTTAATATTTTATTTATTTTCAATATTTTACGTGGGTTATATAGATTTTGTTTTTATGAAATAAGTAATTAGGTTAAATAAATAGGTGTATTTACAATACATACATAGTGATATATGTACAATATACACGTGATTTATTTTTGGTGATTTTGATTTTGTAATTTTTATTTTCATTTTTGGATAAAATACAATATTTACAATTATTTAAAATACAATATGAACATATATATACATAAAATAATAAAAAAAATCTTTAAACTATAAAGAACATGCACAAAATGCAATACACTCCAAAAAGATACAATTTACAACTTAACTCTGATTTTAGTGAAATTACTGTCATTTTGAAACTTATTTTATTTGAAGTACAATGAAAGTGAGTTTGCTTATTTTTTAGATTTAAGGAGCATATATGAGTCTGGGAAGTTCAATTTTGCAACTTTTTCAAAGTGTGATTATTTACACAATGAATAATAAATCTTCTTGCAATTATTTTTAATATTTACAAATTAATTTTATGTACATTTTTTAAGAAGAAAACATTTTTATTTGAAATGAATTAAATGATAAATATTGAATAAAATAGTAGAAAGAATTTATATAGAAAATAATAGTATGTGCACAATTGATGAATTGAGACAAAATTGAATTTTCTTTATTTTTCTACAAGTGACCTTATCTACCCCTACTTTATTCTTTGTCGATCGGGTTAAGTCTTGACCTTCTCCCGAGGACAGAGTCAGCTTGTATTTATTGCATATATACAATCTTTCTTTTCTTAATTTTTCCTTTATTTCTTTCTTTATTTATTTTAGATTAAATACAATGATGTTTACAGAATATTTACAAAATGATGAAGAATTATAGAAATATATTAATATTTATAGGTGTTTAAGAAGGGATTCTAAGTAAAATAAATGAATACAGATGATGAAATGCATTTTCATCATGATAGATTACCTTGTATTTATGCTATACTACCTTGTATTTCATGATTTCTAATGTTAATTGGAAAGCTTACTATTAAGTGAACACCTATATTTTGGCGTCATCATTGCGAAGGAGTAGACATTAGTGTTTTTAATCCAATAAGAGACTAATCCATGGTAGGGCACTTCATGGACGATCAATTGTATTCATTTCCCCTTACAAATAAGTATATTTGCACTGCTACAAAATAATTTCCTAAAACACTTTATTGTTTAAATTATGTGACTTAAGAGGATGAAGTGACGTTTATTTGAACCTAGGATGCCTGATATCCGCATATGATGTGGAATAAATTTTAATATCATTCATAATCCATGATATTGACGTTTATCAAATGTGTATCTTATTTGTAATATTGCATCATTAATATATACAATTTTTACTAGACCAAGATAATAGAGACTATCAAAGTTATGCAATAAAATGTAATAGTATTATAAAAGTGGAATTTATTCTCCTCTTTTTGGAATTTTTCTTAATTTTAAAAATATCAAATAACCTCTAAAATTCTCTAAAAATTAGCAATAATAGAGTAATGAAGAGGGTATTTTAGGATTTTGAGCATTACAAAATGTACCCTAGAAATTTAGATTCTCTAAGCTAAAATTTTCCATGATTTTCAAAATCCTTTTGCTCGAAGTTATGTATACAATCAACTTACAACATACCCAAAAATGACCATGAAATGTGATGCCTAGGAATTTACATGGGTTTAACAAGCCAAAAACATCAAATTCACACAAATATCCATGATAAATTCATTTAAGCTCCAAAAATACTTTACGACGTCGCAAAAGAAAGATTAAAAGCTCAACTTCCTGACAAAAATTTAAAGCATCAAACTCCATGCAATGGGCTACAGGCAACATGTAATAAAGCTTATAACCTATGAACGCAACGACAATGTTCAAAATAAAAATTAAAGCTTTACAATACTCTAAGATGTTCTTAGTTGCAATAAAGGAAATATGCATGTGTCAAACTACAAAATATACATGCGGGCACGTACTCCTTATGTGCAGTCAGGTCGACCAGTATATCTCAACAATACCAAAATTGCATGCCCTTTTTGCAATTTCACCATCAAATCGACAATGCATGTGATCCTTGTAAGGGTGTTGACGATCTAGATGTGCTCGCGACTTTGATCTAACGATGCTAACAACACCACATGGAGTGGTATGAGGAGGCGATGGAGCTTGAAGTGAACAATTACGATTTCACTCTAAATCAGTGATTTGATTCCCTCGATGCTTAAAGATCTTGTGGCTCAAAGTGAACCACACATCACTACAAGGTTGAGGGCCATGCCCAAATCTGATGACGGGGCCCCTCATGCTTTGACCATCTATCAAAATGAGAAGGGGACTCTCTGATCGAATGACGGCGATGCCCTCTAATCCTTTTTCTCTGCTTCAGTTCAAACGTGTGTAGGGGCTTTAGGATAGGGAAGAGGTTTTTATGTTGATCTCTTATGATCTCCGATGACTGTATGTGTTATCAAGGGCGCTACAAGTCCCTCAAGGGAGGACTGATATTTGAACATGTGGTATGGCAGCATAGGGATATTTGGTGAAGCTCGATGTTGGATTAGAGAAGGGGGGAGGGTGCGCAGTGTTATGGATCGTAGTGGAGGAACAAATCCATCTTCAGCCATCGTGTATGCTGGGAAGTGGAGGGATTGTGGGAGTTAGATAAAGCAATGGGAGATAAGGATATGTGGATGTGGTGTCAACTGGAGAAGATAAAATAGGGAGAGAACAAGGAGAAAGGGAAGATAGTAGAAGAACAAGGAATATAGAAAAGGAAGAAAATAATTAACGAATAAAAGAAAAAGGAAGAATACATAGGATACATGTAACAAAACAATCATATGATGGCTGAGATACTCTGATTAGTGCCTCATTTATAACCTTGAGCCATCGACAATGAGTTGTGAAACTCAACGGCTGAGACGAGTAGCTTCAATAGTGGCTTTAAACCATCGGATAACAACAAAGAACCATGCCTCTCATCATTTCTCACCTGGGGAAGATTGTTATCGTTAGATATTGACATGAGCTGGAAGAGTAAGACGTACAATGGCAGATTGTAATGGCGATCGACCAAAAAAGTTCTTATAGGAAGGGGTCAAGGCCCTTAGGTTTTGCTTAGATGGAAAGAGGATACAAGGTTTGACGTTGTAGCTGCTCACTCAAGCGTGCCCTGGAAAAGTAGAATAGTGATGGGCAAGGTTGCAGAAAGCGGTAGTCGGTACTCGGGTCGGTGGGGTCACTGACTAAGGATTAATCGACAGTCGGGCGACTAATCGGATTTAGTCAACCATTAGTCGATTTTGAAATTTTTAATTATTTTAAATATATAAATCAATTTTAATGCACATATTCTTATATATTTACATTGATTTGTACATTTTCTATACTATCATAATGAAATAAATGAAGTAATTATCTTTAATATAACATTAAGCATATTAGAATAAGGTTGCTTTTAAAAAATTTAAAAATTAAAAAAATATAAAATCTCTATGAAAAAGTCAGCCTTGTAGTCGGCCGACTAGGCCGATTAGTCGGGCCGATTAGTCGGGTTGACCGACTAATGGCTGACTAGGCCTAGTCGAGTCGGCTACCCTACCGACTCGACTAGTCGGACCGACTAATCGGCCTAGTCAGTCGACTTTTACAACAGTGGTGATGGGTTGATAAGACTAGGCTATAGTTATGTTGGACAACTTGGAACTCACTGGACCAGAAGGAGGGGGAAAAGCATCCAATTGGCTATATCTGCTTGCATTAGAGGAATGGAGCCGATCCTGAACTAGTTGTTAAGTGCAACAAAAAAAGAAGAAGGCCCAGACAAGCAGCAAGGAAGACATTATCAGAAGAAGAGTAAGTATCATGGACTCCTTTATAATATTAATAAAAGTGTAAAGTCAAGAATATATTCTTTATACCTAAGCAATATAGTAAGAGAGGAATTATACGCCTACGTTTTTATATACATGCCCCATTATCATGGGGCTTTACCTTCTCTTTCCATCTAGTTACAGGTGGAACCAGAGGATGCTTGTCTCGTTAGCAAGCTTTGTAGGGATAGTCCTAGACATCATACTATTTCCTCCTGATACCAATCGTCCTAGTAGGCATATCAGATTTAATGCATGCATTAGGCAAGTCCATGTATGTAAGTAATCAAACCTTGACGTGGAAGCTAGGGTTGCAAACTGCATGCATGAGATAGAAAGAGATCCAATTGATCACAGGTCAACTGTTAGGGTAAGTAGACGATGAGGTGGCCCAATGAGAAGGAACCACGCAATGGAGTGAATCAGGAGTTGATCAGGTTAAACAACCAACCATTGACGAGGTCAAAATTGACTTAGAGTAGGGTTGGGCATCGGGTCGGGTTGGGTTTGGTTTTAGTTGGCGCAACCCAAGCCCATTTAATTATATTGGCTAATGGGTCAAGCCTAAGCCCGTTTTATTTTAAAACTCGAAGCCCAAGCCCAAACCCAACCCAAAAAAAATGTGCCAGGTTCGAGTCAGCTCGACCCAATTAATACCTATGTACACCAATATTATCATGTGTTTTGATCTTCTTTTATTTGTCTATTATTTCTTATACATGCATGCATGTTTAAGACTTTAAGTATGGTAATTAATTTGTAATTCTAACATTAGTTGTATGTTGAAAATAGAAATGTGGTCAAAAATATGACAACTTAAACCAACATTCAATTCACCATTACATATTCTATTGTAGATGTTGGTACTATGAGCCAATACAGATTGGTAACTTACAGTTGTACATGCTCTAACACTTGAGGATATGTATTCCATTCTTTCATATTAATATAATAACCTTGTATATCAATGTTATAATGTCCCCAATCCATACTAATGGATGTGATATTATTAACGGGTCTAAGGATATGAAAGTTAGAACATAGTATTTGGAACAAACATGAATATATTGAATATAATTATATCAAATATGTAAGACTTTTGGGCTTGCGGATTTAGGCCTTCTTGGATCCGAAGTTCCGAACCTGACCCGATAATCAATACGGACTAATTTTAGGACCCACAATCCAACCACTAAATTTCGAGTTTGGATTTGGATCGGGCCAACCTAGCCCAATGCCCAAACTTAGATAGATGGAAAACAAGTGGATAGGTGGACTAATGGATGTGTTGTGCTACATGGGAAGTTGACCCAAGGGTTGATTAGCAACAATAGATAACTAAAAAATAGACAAATAAAAGAAAATGAAAAATACTAAATAAACCGATTATAAAAAGTGATCTAAATGAAAAATATATCTCATCCTCCACCATATCTTCATCACGAGTGGGTGTTGCAGGGGAGGGATTCCTCAACGAATGAGAGTACTTTTCATCCTTATTAACCATCATTCTTCCAATAATGGGGGGGGGGGCTAAACAAATGGGAAGAGGTGATTGCATGCATCACATGCATAAGGGACGATAGAAGAGATTGTAAAGCCAGGACTTTAACGTAGATAAGATGAAAACTATATCAAGGACGTCGTGCTAGCAAGTATCCCCGAAGGCAAGGAGGTGGAGGGTGAATTGGTGGTCAATGACGCGCTTAGTGGTTTAGGGTTTCGATATACCAAACAAAGTCGGAACTACTAAACAATCTGGAGGTGGGGCCATGAGAACATAGCAAGGGTCCTCTCCGAGGTCGATCTCAAAAGTCAGGCAGCAAATGATGGAGGAGACAATAGTAAGGTTTTACAAGAGGCTAACAAGGAGGGAAAAGGTGGGGCTGTTGGAGGTAGTCGACGAGTTCAAGGGTGAGGGTGTAGCCTCTCGTTGCGAGGGATCTTGAGCATGTCAAAGAAGTCAAGAGGAAATGAGCAAATCTGAAGCTTGCTGAGGAAGAGGTTTGGACTATACAAAACAAGCATGTTCGGAAAGGGGGCAAGGGCTTGAGCCTATAGGTGAATGAAGATTTGGGTGGGGACACATGGGGTCGATGAAGGTGGCAATGATTTTCATGGGGTCAGGAGCAGAGGTAATGACCACGTGAAAGGATAAGTACCCACAAAGGAAGAAAAGCAACGGCATTCATCATTCAGGCAAACCTTCAAAGAACATCTATCGTCTTAGTTTATTTAACATGACCCTAAATCCAAGCCACCTATTTGTTGCAAAAAAGATAAGTCCCTACACTGGAAATCAACGTAAAGAGAAGACCTTTTTTAAAAATTTGCAAAAAAATACATATTTGGGACGAATTAAAATCACCAATCCATACCAAGCATAGACAAAACTAGGCTCACCTATATGCACCATCTCCAGTCCATGTATGTGACCACATTTCAAGTGTTTGTGTGGTTCCACCATGAAACGACCATGCATCCTCACAAGATCGCATGAACAATGCTCCTCATACGATGAGTCTGAGTAGTCAAAGAGGTGTAAACTTCATCAAATTTACCTTCAAATTTTCAATAAAAATTAATTCAGTGAGGACAATTAGCATTCTAATAAATCAGGAAAAGGAACCAAAATTAAAATACCAAATGATTCAACCATTACAATACCTTCCATAGCATATATCTTTTAGGGCTCGATTGGTTGCTGAGTTGGAGTAATCTGATTGGAATAGTAGCTGTTTGGGATGGTTATGAGGGTTGGAAAGAGTTGGAATAAAGAATGTGATGTGATATCACTATGATTTGTGATAGAATTCCATCCCATTAAAAGAGGGGGGTAAACCGGATTACCCCAAGCTAACCCGAGGGTAACCCGGTAACATTCACAATAGCCAGAAGTTCAAGGAGAGCTTTGCATGAAGTGAATATTTTATTACGGATAATCTTGTATGAGACAAAAACAGAGGTCAAAAAATATAAAGAGCAAAAAATCATATCAACAGCCATATCTTCTGCAAGCTATGCTGAATCCTAAAGACGGACCAGATATCTAACAGACCAAGTTGCCTCCGAGTGATTAGCTATCCACTAGACATAGATATGCAAAAAGCACACCAAATCTGAACAAGGACAAAAGATGCAACCAGAAGCCCATGAATTCACACTATTATAACTGTTTTTTAATCAACACTATAATTAATTTGTTCATGTATAAGTACTTAGAAGACATGGATGATATCAAAGAAAAGTTCAATATTGGGTTCAGGGGTAAGAGATGTGATCAAATCCTATGGTCCAGAAGAAGATGACTTCGACAAACGAAGATCATAGACAACGCTAAAGAAAAGATATCACAACTATGCAGGGGACTAAATAAATTCTAGACATATCAAACAACTCAGTGCCTTCAATAATCAATTGAAGGGAACAGATCATCTGCTGCAGTGAAAACTACATCAGAGTCTGCTCTAACTTTTTTGGTGAAATCCATTACTGAAAATCCAACTACAGATTCAATCTATCCTTACTTCTCTAGAAAACATCATCAAAATCGGATGTTTACAAGTAATTCATCTTAGCAGTCAAAGGTCCAATCCTTTTTAAAATGAAATTTGAAGTCCCTATATATTGAATTCTATGTTGACCTCAATCCTTTTTAAATGGGTTTTGAATTATAGTTATAGACAACCAATTTGGATGAAATTTGGTTGGTAGGTAGAGAATTGAATCTAATCTATGCGATTGGACTTTAGAAATAGATTTCACTAAGGTTACTGCAGGATTTGCTGTGGTTCTCACTACAGCAGAGGATCTGCTCCTTCTATTGGAACTGCCATAATCACCACTATTTACCAGATCCACCTATATATTAGAAACTCAAACAAATCTTCAAATGGAAATATAATTTTTAGACAAAATCTCAGTGAATCAATTTTACTGAGCAATCATTGAAAAGTTTCAAACTCCAACATAAATGAACTTTGATGCCGTAATTGGGGGAGATGGTTGCATCAGGAAACACTATCAACTATGTGTCAAATATCAACCATGTTTTTTGACACAAATCCAACAACTTTCAGAAGAATCAGATACTAAAAAGGACCCAACAATATATAAATCAAGACCGGTTAAGAAATAAGGGCTGGTGTGTTATGACAAGAATGCTCAGAAGCCAAGCGTGACAAATATATTTCAGGGAAGAACCAGTTGATAATTGGTCCCTCTTGCGTGTTAGAAGCTCACCAGTCACCACCGCAAACATAACTTAAATGCAAATCTAAAAAGCAAATCAAGAGTAACCTAAAAAAGAAATTCACGACGACTTCAAAAATGGATGCATAATAGACAAGTCATGACTCACAAATAAGAAACAAATGAGTTCTAGTAGTTAATCGATCACGTGGAACACCTTGCAAAACAACATTGATATTGCAATGTCGAAGAACTAAATGACAACAGTGCAGAACACCAGGTGAAAATTGTATACTTTTCACGAATACTCAAGGGCTAAGCATACAGAGACACATTTCAAGGAAAAAAAACAGGTGATTAAATGGTTCCACTTAATTGTTAGAGGTTCATCACCGCAGATAACTCCTAAAGTCAAATATGCACTATCCAAACAGCAAAAGATTGAGTAAGCAACATTCATATTACTTCAAAAAACATTCATAATGCAATAATAAAGAACCGGAAGACAATAGTGTAGTACACTAGGTGACAATTATGAACTCTTTTGAGAATGCTCAGAAGCCAAGCGTAATAAATATATTTCAAGGAAGAACCAGTTGATCAAATGGTTCCTCTTACATTTTAGAGGCTCATCACCGCAAACAAGATTTATAATGTCAAATAAAAAATCATGAGTAACCTACTACATGAAAGTCTCATTGGCTAACTAAAAATGAATGTAAGATAGATAAAATCAAGCATAAAAGGCGTATGATTTCAATTAACGTACTGGTCACATGGAGGATATCCATACATAGCAAAAATCACATTACTGTGTTGTAGAAATACATGCAAAAAACAAACAGTTGTCTTATGATTTAGGCAAGATCCAGATTCATTTACATCGTAAATAGTATTTCGTAATTTAAATCTGTAAAAGCAAAATAAATACGAATCAGCTTTGAAAATCAAAACTTAAACATAAATATGGCAACGAGGACTAGGACAAGGCAAATAACAAGAACTACAATGACAAAATAGAAGATAGAAGCATTCCTAATAAATTGAAAAAGATGGTACAGATCAACGCTCCAAGTTGGTAAGTGAGCCCTCACCTTTGTGGTTTGGAAGAGCCACGAAGGACTAGAAGAACAATCTATGTTGTAAGAACGTTTCTACTTGCAAACTCCACTGACAGAGACCAAAAAAAATTGATTGAAGATATACACAAAAACCACATGACCACACTAACCAATATGATTTTCTAGAGAACAATAACAGTTCTTAAACTCTTAATAAAAACAATTAGCAACAAAATATCCAAGCAATGCAATAAGAAGATCAATGATTTTCTAGTGAGAGCCGCAGCTCTAACAAATCTGACAAAATGAATCCCAGGTTCCCTTGACTTTTTAAGGGGATAACATATAAAAACAAAGAGGAAAAGGGGATCAGGAACAATTCAATGTTGCTGAAAGAGGACAAGACCGAACGAGAATGGAATCAAATGTTGTTAAACAGATGAAGAAACTTCATAAGTGCCAAAAACATGGAGAATAGAAGTAGAGAATCAACTGTGAAATAAAAATCGCACCCATGCAACACATGCACAAAAAACTGCTTAAACACAGATAACTTAGTCCCTGAGATGATCATTTGGTCCATCTCCACAACATCATTACAGTTCTGTATACAATCATCACTGTTGCCGAAATGCAAACAGATTGAGAGCTAACAAGAAAGATCAATGATGCTTGTAGGACTGAACTGATCAATAAGTGGATGAAGAAACACAAAATCATAAACATAGATTGAAAAGAAAAAAAGAAATCAACGATCCCTATGACTTCAGAACGAAGATATAATAAAGCTACTAGAAGTAAATTTTATTAAACAGACAACAAACCTCGCCTATCTTCAACAACAGTAGAAACTAGAACGAAGATATAATAAAGTTATTTCTTTTTTGAAAGGAGCTAGAAGATACTCTTTTGAAAATGATCAGAAGTAAAGCGCAACCAATATATTTCAAGGATGAACCAGTTGATTAATAGTTCCTCTTATGTGGGCAAGGCTCATTCCAAACATGTATAATCTAAAATGCAATTCCTGAAAAATCTAAAACATGAAATTCATTGACTTGGAAATAAAACTGAATACGGGATAGAAAAAATCATGCATAAGAGACAGTTTCAAATAATCAATTGGTCACAAGGAGTGGTAATATACAAGAAAAGCAAACAGATTAGGAGGTGACAAGAAAAACTTTGTTTAAGCTTGTAGTGACAGAACTGAATGATAAGCAGAAGAAACACCAAAACATCAATAAAAAACAAAAAAAAACTAATTCATGAGAGCAGGATCCATATTTCCCGAATAACAAACAATGAAAAATGATGAAAAAGCAAAGCACTTAGGCACATGCCATATAACCACATCCAGCGAGATTTGACAAAAGAAGGCTACAAATGCATGTAATGGACTCAATACCGCGTCCACATCAAAATCCAATACAATCTGAAAGGGAGACATAATCCAAAAAATCATATTTTCAATATTATTTCAGATGTGTTCACTACTGTGTAATCAACCATCCATAAGAACCCAAAATATGTAGACACAAACAGAAGTTGAATGCATCAAGCAACTCAATCCAAATATTCTTTTATATTGCAATCATCAGTGAAAATATAAGATCATGATTGTTACCCAAATACAACAATAAAAGCACAAAAAATTAACCCAACAACCTCTTTATGGTTGTACAAAAAGAATGTTCCCCAGCCACTTAAGTTTTTATATGGATCTGGTAAACAATAATTAAAAGGTGGTCAGGAACACATCAATGTTGATTCAAGGAAACGAGCATGGTCAGCAAGTGAATCATATCCTGTCGACCACATGAGGATGCTCTATAAGAGCCAACATTAATATAACATAAATAAAGAACCAACTGAGAAACAAGCCTATGTACGAAAAAATACAAATGCACAAAAACCAACTAAGACAAATCAGACAACTCAGTCCCTTAGATGTTCATTTGGAATTGCAATCATCTCTGCAACGTCATTACATGTCTGTATCATAATCATCACTGTTGTCCAAATATGGCAATCAAAGTGAATACAAAAAATTTAAAACATCATTCGCTGACTTTCAGACATCAATCTGACTTTACGTCTACAAATCAAGTATACGAATCAAAACTGGTAGCAAGAAAGACTCAGGGAACAAGTCATAAATAGCAGAGTAAACTCCAAATACTGAAATGACGAAAAATAGATAATAAAGGGTTGAAGGTTCAAGAGAATAATCAAGAATTTGTTGGGTTAGTCGGCCTTTTCTATAAATATCTGACAACTTGATGAGCTTGCATCAAATATATCCTATAGACGTTATTATGTAAACAAAATTTTCCATGATATACTCGTGGATAACTAGCATTAGAAATCGATAAAATATTATGAAAACATGGAAAAGGGAACTAAAAGCATCATGCTGTACTTAGATATGGAATGTCTGTCGTACCATAACCCGTATAAATGTCGTTTCAGAAAAAGCTCAGAAGCCAAGCGTAACAAGTATATTTCATGGAAGAACCAGTTGATCAAATGGTTCCTCTTGCATGTTATAGGCTCATCACAGCAAGCTTGTGAAAAAACTTTGGAGCTATGATCTATATAATGACAAAAAATTAACATAGTATTGATTGTGAAATTATCGACTTAAAATTGAAAGACATAGTTCATGTGCATTCGCCGATTATCAGAAGCCAACAGTTAAAAGCGTATTTTTTAAAACCGACAGCATAAAAATCAAGTGTTCAGCAAAATAACCAGTATAATCATGGTCAACGATTCACAGATGGGTTTTTCATATCCATGTTCGCTACAGATCCAGATACTAATCGGATATGGATATTAGAAATCAAAGCATAGAACGATCGGATGAAAATTCAGATCAGTTGTTAATAGAATATGAATACGGTTCGAACAAAAATCGAATTGGAATATGAAATACATCTTGATCAAGTATGTGGTATATTGCTTGAAAAAATATGCGAACAATCGAAGATATAAAGTTATCAAAACTTCCTGAGTTGATCGGGAAGGAGGATGACGGGACGACGGAGACGTGAATATCAGGAGGCGGGCGAAGACGAGGGGCTGACAATGGAGAGGTGGGAATTTAGGTTAGGGTTTAATAGTGAGTGGGGTGTGTATATATAGATATATAATGTTACATATTGGGAAGAGGGTGTATGCACATCTCAGCTCTCCACCGTTGATGTTGGTTCCATTGGATGGTTAGATCTTCTTTCCATCCCTTCTCTCTCTTTATGTGGATCACCCTCTCTTCCCAAAGATTTCCTTGATCTCTAGGTTCATTTGGTTACTGGGTTGAGGCAGGCGAAGACGAGGAGTTTACTTCCCTCCATTTCTGAGTTTGGATTCTATCACAAATCAATGTGACATTTAATCACATTCCTTATTCCAACTATCATAACCATTCAAACAGCTACTATTCACATGAGGTTACCCTAACCTACCAAATCCTAATAACCAAACATACCCCTAGTCTATGTGGAACTCCGAAATGAAAAGAAAAAAGAGAGAAGCAAGAAGGTTTACCATTTAAAAGTCACATTTTTCATTTTTACACAATTGAAGGGAAATTTTAAGAGTTGAAACATATTGAACGACTCAGCTTTATAAAGGCATCCTTCGAACTCTCATACTTTGCGAGATATGTATGTATATTACCCTTAACTATCATTATATCTACATAATGTTACGAACAAATTCATGAGACACATACCGTAAAATTCTCATTAACTTGAAAAAAATAAACGAATGCGAAGATGATCATAAGTCTAGCATAGTATGCTTTTTAGAGAACCAATTGATCTCATGGATCTCCATGTACACTAACATTTATAATTGATATGTGTAAGTACTAAATGTAAAATGACATTCTCATGATTATCTCATTAATACTATATATACTTCATTTATATCATAAATACTTAATTCTTTCTTTAATATATTTAAGTAAATTGTAAGAAAAAATGTTTGTATTTTATTTTTTTAAGAAATATCAAAAAATGACAAAAAAGAGCAAGACAATCATAAGTAATATTGTTACAAATAATTCAAAATGAAAGTTTGAACATATACTCATAATTTATGAGATAGACTGCCATGACCTTAAAATCCATTGCTTGGCACAACAAACAAAAATTAAATTTTGGATAAAAAAATATATGTTAGTTTAACCAAGTTGTTTGACTCTTTTTTAGAGTTGTCTCTTTTTTGTACGTATGATAGGTCGACAATCAAAGGAGGAGTTTCATATCCATTGGATAGTGACATTGAGTCGTGAGTGAGGTTCATAGAATATTGAAGAGAGTGAGGAGTAACTCATAGCTCTTGTTATCCTCAACCTCTAAATGTTCATCATCATGGGTTAGATCATCATACATCATGGGTTAGATCATCATATATCTCGCAAATGACAACCTCCTCGACCACCACTTTTGATATCTATCTCCAAAGTGTGACAAATATTGGAGTGAAGTGGACTTCCCTTCATCATGTTCCTTATTTCCCCATGTTCTTGATATTTATTGCTATTCCTGTTATTATATTCATCTTCTTCTTTTTTTGCTTTAACTTAACATTAATTGGTTCATTGTTATTCACTTGCAAATAGACACACTATTGTTGAGTCGTTGAGCTCTTTTTGTAAGAAGCGTAGGAAGACAAAGGATCGAGGGGCTCCAAGCTCCTTTTCCATTGTTGCAATTAACTTATTTTTATTTAGTCCTCTAGTTTTTTTATCTGAACAACTACTCACTTTTCCAAACTTCAAACAATCACATCACAATAAACCCTATCAATCCCAAACCCATCTTAACACCAAACCACAAAAATATGTTACCCTCCCCAGGTTACCTCGGGTAACCCTCTATCCAAACGCACCCTTAGTTTCTCTTTGTGTTATTATTTCCTCTTTTTCTTTATCATGTGAATCTATAGTGGAGTCTATAGCATTTTGAGTTGCAATAATGGGAATATGAACCAGTCTTATGTGGAGAAAAAATATAATCAAATTTATCCCTCAAAGATAGTTTTAATCCAATTCAGTACCCCCACCCACACACCCAAATCAAAAATTGTCAAAATTATTATCTCAAAAGTAGTCATAGTCATGGAAACAAATTTTGTAAACCCTTAACCATTCAATGTAATTAATAAAATAACATTTTTACTATTTTAGAATCTAATTTCTTTTCATTTGGCCTATAAGGTCTAGTTTTATATTAAGCTTGGATAACTCCAAAGTATGGAATACTTTATATTAAGCTTTTATTAGTCCAAAAATAATAAGGTACTTTTGTGGCTGCTTTATAATGTCCCCTATTGATTATATAAGCTTCGATTTCAATGCCTCAATAAGATCATTCTTGCCATGTGATCCTAGCATGATATATTATGGTGTAATCCCATATTCCTTTGTGAATTTAGTGAAATGAGATGAATATCATTCATATATGTCATATATGCTATAGTATTCACCACCACCATGAGTAGGCTTAACAATCTTGAATCTTTTATTGAGTTGGAGCTCAACTTCAGCTTTATATGATTTAAACATGTTCAGAGCTTGTGATTTCTCATCTACAAGATACAAATAATCGTACTGGGACTAATCATAAATAATAATCTATGAATGATACAAAATATAGTTAACCATTCCATGAAGCAATAAGGAATGGTCTGTAAATATCCATATGTGTTAATTCTAAGAGATTTGTAGCTTCGTTGGTACATGTTTTCCTTTTGTTTGTATGCCTTCTTTTAATGTAATGCACACATATATCAAATTGTGTGAAACTAATCGTGTTGAGATTTTCATTCGTAATAAGCCTTTCTATCATTTTTGTTGAAATATGCTTCGATCCCTTATACCTTAATATTGTGGAATTCTCATTAGTCAAATTTCCCTCTGGGCCTCTTGAATTACCATGCAAGGCTTCATTATAAGAAGCAATTATATCACGCAATATATTATCATGTGGAAAATACCATTACCATCAAAATGAAATTTTAATGAAAGACTATAAGCAATACTTTAAAATAATAACTATATCCATGTTCTTCCATTAAAATATAAATCAAGTTATGTCTAAAGGATGGTGCAACAAAAGTGTATTGCAATAAATAATAGCATAAACATAAAAGCAACCTAAGGTGCCCGATAGCTTTAACTTTGACCTACTTTTCATCTTCAACATTATCCATTTTTCGGTATCGAATGTAATCGTGCATGTCCACATTTATGTGAATTGTGGCACATGAAGTAAGCTATCACACATGTGTAGGCATTGAAGCTGAGTCAACTTCAGAACAAAAAAGAGAGAGATTTGTACACTAAGCATTGTATTTTTTAGTAGTCCAATTTATGGCAAAAGTAGCAACTATTATTATCATCCATTATTACATCTTTATGTTGCTTCTTTTGTTCTTTACCATTTACAGCTTCATAAAGTTTTATCTTTTAGTCATTTCGCCCTTTGAGATGTTGGTTAACTAAACATTACGAGACTTGTTTTGCAGAAGCCTTTGTTCCTATTGAGTATGATGATATATTAACTTATTAAGAGTTTATTTCTCTTTTTGACAATTGTAATCGATTTTAAATCGATTGAACTATATTAAAAATGATATTACAGTAATATGCAATAGGATATCCTTAGATACTTTCAAAATTAGTGCCTTCAGCTACAAAACCAAATGTGACATTTGCATGATTTATTCTTTTATATTTCGTCAACATTTGTACTTTATAAATTTAAACCCATGAGACTGTGTCGATTTCATCCTTATTATCATGTAAAATATCTCTCAATTGCTTCATATATCCTTTAGTTGTAGTCACCTCATCGATCATATTGCCCCCAAAAATCCTTGAAAGGCATCACTCTATAATCATTAGACTCATGTAATGAGAATGATCAATGTTTAAATTTTTTATCCTTATTGGACTTTGAGTCCACAATGCTAGGACATTCCTTTCTTAATACAAGGCAAAAATCAAGGAAAGTGAGAATAATCACTACATTCTCCTCAATTCAATCCTTAAAGTTTATTATATTCAGTACAAGGATAGATTAAGAATTGTCGATATCAAAGTAGCACATGCTGAAAATGAATAGAAATCATTTACATAAAATAAACATGATGCAATCTTTAAAATTCAAGCTGTTATCCATCCCATCAAAAGAAAAACTGCTACAACATTAATACTTAGTCTTTGGACTGAAAATTGACTTGTAATTATTAATCTTTATAATGACCAAATAATAGCAATTAGATATATTGGATAATATCTTAATCTTTAGATATACTTACTATTCACATGTGAAAAATAACAAAATATTTTTCTTCTAATTATCATGATATTATTTTTATTTTAATTCGACTGAAAGTTGACCTCCCTTTAGTGGATGGGTGAATTATACTCACATAACCTTCTTAGTGACTTCAAAAATATTAATATTCACAAGAAACACTGATTTGGTAGCTTATTATGAAGAATTACAAGTTTGGTGTAATTAATTTATTTTAAAGACATATAAATTGATATTAAAATATGCATTTTGAATATTCCATCAATAAGTCTTCAAAAAATCTCATTTAATAAAAATTTCATATACTAAAGGATGTAGAACCAAAGGAATGCTAGGGAAAAAGGATTTTTTTGGAGACATAATGTTTCTGTTTTCCCTTTACTGTTTGAATTGAAAGAGTAGATAGAAAAAATAATCATATGATTCAACATCAGCCACTTTTGAATGTAGCAACTAACAAAAGGGCTAGAGAATTAATATATATTCGAATCTTAGGGGTTAGTAATAGTCAATATGCTCAATTGGTGAAGTTATTGTTATTGTAACCAAGAAAGCAGTGCCTAATATGTCTCTAGAAAGATAAAAAATAATTAGAGTTGTAATTATGCGTACGCATAAAGAGCTTAAACATGAAAATGGTATGATAATATGATACGATGGCAATCAGCAGTTGTCATTGATTAAGAATGAAACCCAAAAGGGACTCAGGTTTTCGGTGTGATTGCTCAAGAATTGAGACAATTGAGAAGCATATTAACGATCTTATGAATCTTAATAAAGCTTATTGATGATCGAAAAATCTGATAGACTAAGGTAGAATAAATAAACAGAGGGTCGTTGTCCTCAATCAACCAAATTGGTCACAAGAAAATAAACCACTCTAAAAAATAATCAGTAAGCGATCTCGCTATTTTATTTTCCCGGTATAGAGATCATGGTAGAATACAAGGAGCACGATTAAAAAATTAAGTAGTTGGATTTCAAGGAAACAAATGTTTTTGGTGGTTTTAAATTTTTTTAAATTTTTAATTTTCAATAAAATAAGAACAAGCACACGAGATAAAAGACACACACCACACTCTTTTTGAATTTTTCAGAATAGTAAAAAATGCTCAGAAAATTATAATGAAAATATTTTTGAGTTTATAGGTTTTAAATTATTTTTGTAATTTTTAGGGATTTTTCAGATGTTTTTTTTAATTTCTAAAAATCAAACAATGATAAAAAATACAAAATAGTGCACAACCATGAACAACTTGCAAATTAAAAATATTTAAATGGCCCAAAATTCCTGGATGATATTTTTAAGATAAAATAGAAGTAAAAACCTGCAAACAGAAATTGAAAACACACGTTTTGGATTTTTTTTTGATTTTATATAATTTTTATAATATTTTGGGTGTTTTGCAATTTTTAGGGTTTTTATAAGGATTTTCCAAGCAAAAATGATACTGGAGCTCAAACACAATAAAATACAACTATAGAAATTTTTGTGGACCGGTCTTCGTCATTGGCGAAGTAGGAACCTCCACAAGAGGCGTTCACTAGCCCCTGCAGCTCAGGTGTTAGCCCACAGAAGAAACTCTGTATGAGGTTGGGCTTGCTGATCTCATGATGTGGACACATGTCAATGAGCTTTCTGAATCGATCCCATGCTTCATGGAACTATTTGTTTGGGATCATCGTGAAGTTACTAATCACGCTCTTACTACATTGGTCCGACCAAGTAAGTAGTACTTGTTCAAGTACTCGGTCTGGAGCTGCTCCCAAGTAGTGACTACCCTCCCTAGGTGCTTCAGCTAGTACGTTGCTCTATCAACCAAGGAGAATGAGAAGGAAATTAGCTTGATCATATCCTCGTCCACAAATTTGTCTTGTACGGTGCTGCATATCATCTCAAACTCCTGCAGATGGAGATGGGGATCCTTGATGGCTACCCCATGGAATCTGGGTAGTAACTGGATGGTCTGGGGGCGAACATCGAAGTTGCCAAGGATCTCGGGCAGCTAGATCCATCTATGGGTGAGGGTTGCAATAGGATTATGCATCTGCCTCATCATACGTGTTGGTCTCGCTAGCTCCTGCGGCTCGTCCTGGCATCCGTATCCTCCCTCAGCTCTGGGTATGTATCCACTGACTAGTCTCTGGGGTTCATCTCTACCAGCTCTCATCTGCATGAGCTCTCACCTCACCTCTGCCATGAATGCTCCTTGGTCCGGATATGTATCTACATGGTCTCCGAGGAAGCTAGCAACATGTTATTGATGGCATCCTGATCCAATATGAATGCCGATCCTTGTGGTTGCTCATCAGTCCTTCCCTCACAGTTGGCCATGTCTCCGGTCTCTGCAAAGCAAAAGACCCTAGCTCATGTGTTATCAAATGAACATATAGCTATGTTGGCCTCTGTATGGGTACCTCAGGTGTGGAAGAAGGGAGGTCGAGGGGGAACAAGGTGGAGGCAAATTCAGGTTCAGAGAGCGGGTCTGAGCTCTCTAAAACCACCCTAGATGAACGGGAAGGAGTGCTAGAAAGCGGTGCGTATAGAGGCATCCTAAGGGACCTCCTTCCCATCATCATGATGTGGGGAGTTATAAAGATTGGATCCGGGATGCAAACAAGATGAGAAATCAAACCCCCTATTCACCTACGTAACGCAAGCTGATGGCCGTGAAATCTTGGTCGTTAATCTTGTCAAATTTTATTTAGGTGATAACTCAATCTATTAGAGCGGTTAAGCGAGCTGTTAGAAGCCCAATGCTCCAAGAAGACTGTCTCGGATCTCACAACCAGTTTTTCCCAGCCATTATGGATGCAGACTGTTTACCGGCTACCCGATCTGCCACTCTGCTAAGGAAGTCCCGTACCAATTACCGGCTACCCGGTGAAATTCTCAATGTATAACAACTAATCACAAGAACCTGTAATCTGAAGAGAATTTGGGCGTCGCTCTATCTTAGTGTGCGGGTCGCTCTCTCACTGCAGATAAATCAAACAATGAGGGGATGACTCTCCCCAAAACAAAGATTTTTAAGTGAGATTCGATTTTAGGTCACGTTTTCTTTAGCAGTCTCAAATTTTATTGGTCATTACTTTTTATGTATTTTTCTGAAAGAATACACCGCCTAACAAATTTTTCGATTTCCTTGTTATTTAAGTCTAAGAAAACTGAGGGAGGAAATTGAAAAATCGATACGCAATCAAACACTATGATGCATGCAGAGATAGAAATGCATACCTTGCTCCAGCACTCTACATGTAGGGTGATCCATGCATAAAATAAAAGACAGAAATAAAACTACCTATATGATGCACGAAGAAATCGTCCCTAAGATGAGCAACTTCTATTAGCGGGAAGAGATGGCAGTTAACTAATCAGAGAAAAGACATGAGTCGGGTCTTAGAGGCCGATCGGTGCCCACCACAGTGGGTCCTCCAAGCGCTATATACAGTCTCTCTCGGCGCGTTGTCTCTTAACCAATTAAGTTAACTTTTTATATTTAGTTTACTAAGTCCAATTACATTTTATAGGAACAGATAAGATATTAAGGTGTTTGGACCTAGCTGATTACGAGCTCAAGCAAATAGAAATCCTAACTCTAGGGGCCAAATCCTCATGAATCAAATAGAAATAAAGACAAAAACTCTCGGAACAACGCGGTGAGGTCCCTCGAGTGCACCGGTACTCAGCGAAACAGACCCTGAATAGTCTAAGTATCAAAGAAAGTCTCAAGAGTCTAAGTTATTATAATAATAGTTTTGCAAAAATAAAACTATCTATCTACTATAACTATCTCCTCTCTTCCTATGCTCATCCTCTATTCGGGTTCCTCCAAAAGTGATCCGAGTCGTCCTCCAGGTGGTTCCTCGCACAAAAAGTGAAACAGAAGATGTCAGAAAGCAGTTATAATGGATAGATACAACCATGATCAAAAATAAAATCAACTACTAAGTCATGCTCCCCCGCAACGATGCCATTCTGATGACCGAAATTCTTATGGACTAAGGTAGAATAAATAAACAGAGGGTCGTTGTCCTCAATCAACCAAACCGATCACAAGAAAAATAAACCACTCTGAAAAATAATCAAGCAATGTAAGTGATCTCGCTATTTTATTTTCTTGGTATAGCGACCAGTATCGAATACAAGGAACACGATTGAAAAACTGAATATTTGGATTTCAAGGAAACAAATGTTTTCGGTGGTTTTTAATTTTTAAAATTTTTAATTTTCGATAAAACAAGAACAAACACAAGGGATAAAAGACACACACCACACTCTTTTTTTTATATTTCAGAATAGCAAAAAATGCTCAGAAAATTATAACGAAAATATTTTTGGTTTTTATAGGTTTTAAATTATTTTTGATAATTTTTAGGGATTTTTCAGATGTTTTTATGAATTTCTAAAAATCAAACAATGATAAAAATAATAACAGTGCGCATCCAGGAACAAGTTGCAAATTAAAAAATATTTAAATTGTCCAAAATTCCTAGATGATATTTTTATGATAAAATAGAAGTAAAAACCTATAAACACAAATTAAAAAGACTCTTTTTGATTTTTTGTAATTTTGTATAATTTTTATAAGATTTTGGGTGTTTTGTAATTTTTAGGGTTTTTATAAGGATTTTTCAAGAAAAAATGATACTAAAGTCAAACACAATAAAATACAACTACAAATTTTTTTATGGAAATTTTAAAGCATTTTTTAATTTTTTATAATTTTTATAAGGCAAACAGGACACTTTTTAGGTATTTTTGAATTTAAATAATATAAATGAATCAATTTGGTAAATAAAAAATACCACATAAATAGAAAGTTGACATGAACTAATAAGAATTTTGTAGAATTTTGGGGGCCAATTTGTTATTTATTTCATCCAATAAAAGACAAGGAATTAAAGACAATTTACAGGGATCCAAACATAAATACTTAACTTTTAGGACCAAACAGATAATATATATTAAAGTTCTAGGGTCAAAGATGCAAATAGTCCCGCAAACTCACACACGCACATGATAGACAACACACATGAGTATTTTTGCAAATATCAAAACTAAACATTCATCTTGTAACCAATAAGACATTCAAGACATAAACTATAAATATCCCAGCTAATCACGTGGGGAAGCACGTGGACTCGACTCAACGGGACTGAAATGCAAATAGATAAAAAATAGGGTCCAAACTGCAAATATTCTTAACTATTTATTACATTTATTAGAATGAACGCAGATATCATAAAGGATGGGGTAAACAATGAAAATTACCCTTGTAGACACGCGGTGCTCGCTCATGGAGGCGGGGCTGGATGGCTCTGATATTCCCCTGAAGAATCTGACGGCTCTGCTATTGTCGGGGACGTGCGTGTCAGATGAAGCCCCAGGATCTGATCAGACCGTTAGGATGAAGGCGTGGTCATACGACCTTGATCGGATCTGGAAAGTAGCCCCTAATCGAACGGTAGAAAAAGGTCCTCGACGAACACGACCCGGTTGAACTTCAACTGAGCGAGGACGGAGATCCAACACTCTTATGAAGGCTCTGAGAAGTCCAGCACTGTCGTGGAAGCACTCCACGTTAAGTGAGCTGCTCCGAAGCAAGGGAGGACGGTCAGATTGGCATAGCAGTGATGCTCCTCCCAAGGCTGCTTTGTTGGCAATTAGGGTACCAAATGGGTCTCCTCGCGTGAACCAACACCTGCAAAGGATATCAAGACTCGGGAGATTTGCTCCAGTCCAATTATTGCTTGGAAAACATAGAGAAAACGATGATGGGATGGAGCTTGGGTTTCTAGCGAAGGTGGGGGAAGGAAACCCGACCTAATCCTGCTCCGATGAGCAGGATTCAGGGGGATAGGATGCGTTGGAAGATGGAGTGCGAGTGTCGATCAATGCGGTGTGGTGGTCGATATGGGGCTCTAGACCCGGTGGTCGGAGCAAGGAACCAGTGGTGGAGGAAATGGAGAGTTCGAATTGAAAGGGGAAGTACGGGTGATATGAGTGATACTTGATGCTACTAACGAATGCAGGAACTTCATGCAAGGTGAACAGAGTGGTTATGGCCTCGATTCCATGGCGTACGGAGGAAGAGGCTTCCCGCGGTGGAGGTCTCCAACCATGACTTGAGATGCGGACAAATGGCCATCGAACCGAGCTCCAAAGGAGGCTTCGAGCAACTGTCGCTCTGCTGATGCTAGCTAGGGGGCAAAGGTGGTGCGAGGCACGAGCTGAGGAGCTGGAGGGGTGGAAGGGAGACTTTATATGCGAGCTTGAGGGTCTGGAAAGATCGATCGGTGGAGCGAAACCCTATGTAGATCCGACCCTCCCTAGGGATTTATGAAGATCACATATCCTAGGAGAGAAATCGGGCTCTGAAATCAAGGCGAAAGGGCATCGGAGTCGGGTGCTAAAAATGGGAGAAAAAGCTCCGACGAGTAGGAGTCGGGTCAACCCGGCTGGGGAGGAGACGTTGACCAAGGTCTACAATCCTACGTGGCCCAATTAAAGATCAGAATTTGTAAAAATAAAAGGAAATTTAATATAAAATAGTAAATGATTTTTAAAATAAAAAGTGTATAAAATAAATAATGTTTATTATTTTATAAACTATTTTTCTATGATTTTTAATTTTTTTTATAAAAAATAGGGTATATTCAGTATTAAGTGTTATATACATATATACTATATCTATGTATTATGTAAAAATATTTTTACTTTATTATTTTTACAAAAATTCTTTTTATTTTATATTTTATTTATTTATAAAATAATTTAAGGAATACAAAATAATTTTTATTTGATTTTTGTGAATTAATTAAGGTTGTAAAATAAATTGGTATTGTATTATATACATGTGTCTTTTGTACAAGGAGTTGTTGGATTTTATTTTTATTTTATTTTGTTTTTATATTATTATTAGGACTTTAACAAGTGTTAAAAAATAATGTAATTTTCACAAAAAAGTAGAATAAATATAAATATAAATAATTACAAGTATAATTACAAGTATAGGTAATATGTACAATACATAGTGTACCCTTATCTCTCACTACTTATTCTTTTGCGATCAGGTAAAGTCTTGACCTTCTCTTGGAGTTTGGATCACTCTGTATTTATTCTAAATACATCCTTCCTTTTCTTTTCTCTTTATTCTTTTATTTTTGGAAAAATAAGTGTTAATTATGAGATATTAACAAAGGCATGCACACGGTTAATTTATGGTATTTACAAGTATTTATAGATGGTTTTGCTAAAAGATAAAGCTAAAATAAAAGGATAAAGAATGAGAATCATAGATTCATCATCTATAGTGAGTGACAAGATATAATTTACTATTAAGAAGATAATCATGCATCGACCAAACATTACCCAAAAGGAGAAACTACATATACTTTTTCTTAAAAAAGAATTCGATGAATAAAAAACTAGAATTGTGAATTGCCCTTATTTTTTCTATTTCATAATTGGTTGTAATAATATTTCGTTCATAACGTTGTTTTTCATTGTAATATTTGACCATCATTTTTTCTCAAATTTATGATATGATTTTGAATTTACCATACATTTGCGAATGTTGCCATAATTTTATAGATGTTTAAAATATTGCCATAAAGTTACGCCACTTGACATAAATTTAAGGAATGTCAAAACTCCTCAGACAATAAATAATGTTAAAAACATTCCTAACATAAATTCAGAGTATTATGCTAAAATATATTTCTCCTCCTGCAACATGTCACATCCCTACTATAATACGAATGTATTGCCAAGTCAGCTTTAAGTAACTTTTTCTATATATTATTACTTCTCAATAAAAAAATCAAAATTTGTGATTACATGATTAACATTGATTTCTTCATGCCCCAAGAAACCATTCAACATGGTTGGAGGGTGTTCAATCCTTTGCCTCAATGCAAGAAAGCACTAAAATCGTTCGATGAACATCTTATGTAATCTAGAATTCTTTTCAAAGTCAAATAATGAATAAATTAACAAAAAAATATTTCAACTGCATAACCATATCCAGCTTAAATATCGTACCTAAATCGTAAAAGGAAATATGTGGTACCGAATTTCTAAGATTTATATCAATACATTTTGCAGCTAATAAAACTAAGTTGGCCACGTTATTTTTCCAACCTTAACCACACTATTCCAAAAACAAAATCGTAGATATCAGATACAACATTATTATCCTTTAAAGTCCATGCGAAATATAAGGATTGGTTCCATCGTTCATTTACATCTGTATAATTACGTGGAAAACACATATTATATTTGTAACACTTCAACCCTCAAACATAGTCCTACATCTGAAATTAGCAAAATGTGAGAGTGGATTATAATTGATGGGGATTACTACGTGACAACTTGGACTTGAATATCTTGGGTGGTTGTCAACGGATCTATCTGGACCTGAACCCAACGGGTGCGTTTGGTTGCCGGGTTACCCTGGGGTAACCTGGGGGAGTGTAACTTATTTTTGTGTTTTGGTGGTTGGATAGAGGGTTTTGAGTTGAGAGGGTTTGTAGTGATGCGATTGTATTGAATTTTGGAAAAGTGAGCAGTTATTGTGATGCGATTATATTGAAGTTTAGAAAAGTAGGTAGAAGTTGAATAATTTATAATTTTTATGATATGATGGCATACTATATTTTTTTCGATTTATTGAATAAAAGAGAAATGATTTATTTAATGTATTAAAAAAGAGAGGGAGAGTGAGCCACACATGAGAGAGAAAGTATGGGTTTTGTGGGAAACCCTCAAAAGAGGGGGTAACTCTCTATCCGAATGAGGTCAACAAGTTGTCAGTGTCAATTTTCCTCGATAATGAATGCAACACCTAAGCCTATGAGGTTACAACACTTGTAGAGGTACGTTGATGAGGAAAATTCGCCTGAACAGTACCCGTGGAAACTTATTCCACGTGACCTTTAGGTGAACTTATAATTTGTTAAGTACCCTCAGGAAGCCGTCGCTTTAACTCACGGCTTCCTTTGGAGTTTGTTTACATGTGATTTGTTTGCATGGAAGCCGCCTTTTCAAGAGACGGCTTTGGCCAAAATCGAAGCCATCTCTTGAAGAGGTGGCTTCGGTGTGATTTTTTCCCATATAAACAAACTTCAAAGGAAGCCGCGAGCCGCGAGTTGAAGTGACGACTTCTTTGAGATATTTAACAAATTATAAATTCGTACCGCCTACGCGAATTTTCCTCTTAAGTTGACCTTGCACTTTGTGGTACCTTGAGATCCAACCCCACAGTTCTCCATATACTTTCTAACAACCACATCCCCTCCTCGCTTTACCTAACTAAACCAACTGTCGTCCCGTACCCTCCTATATAATAATGGGGCGAGAAAGTTAATCACTCATCATCTACGCCCTTATCTAAGAGCCCCACCAAGACTAACGTGTAACCTTAGGAAATGGCCACACTGCTGAGTTGGGCGGGCCTCTCTGGCTCTCCTCTATTATTTGTGCACCTCCATCTTAAAATCCATGTCCATCTGGAAACAATCACACCCTTCCCCATCCGTTCCCAAAATCCACAATGACATATGTTGCCATCTCTTCATTTTTCTTGTAATTAATCCACAATACAGGTTGCTTTTCCCCAACAGGTGGGTTCCTCATCTCCATTCCTTTGCAAGATTTGGATTCGAATACATGACCACGGTTGTTTGAATCTGCGTGTCCTTGTTTAGTCATATGACGATGTTGGTACCCACAAATTTCTGATCTTGTTGGGAAATTCTGGTTGTTTGAGCTGTTGGGAGCCGAAGTCCTGGTGGGTTTTCCTTCAGTTGCTCTTGTTGTTATTTATTTTGTTGTGATTATTCAAATTGAATAGCCTGTGCTTGTCTGTCTGGTGTTGCAGTTGTTTGCTTGATGTGGGGATCTGATCTTTGTTCTTGAGGAGAGCAATTTTTAGGCTGTTGCGGAAGGTATTTGACATGTTTGACGAAATGCTCGAAAGAGAATTTTGCAGAATTTGATTGAAAGAAAGGTGTTTATCGTGGAGAAATCTGTGGGATTGACCTTTATCTTCAGTTTCCTTGCCCTATTGAATTGTTAGTCGAAGCAAAAAGATGGCTATGGCCCCCACTGTTAAAGTGATCATGGGCTCGATTGCCTTTGGGATCTTCTGGGTACTTGCAGTCTTCCCTGCAGTCCCCTTCCTGCCAATTGGAAGGACTGCTGGTTCACTTCTCGGTGCTATGCTTATGGTCGTTTTCCGAGTCATCACGCCTGACGAGGCCTACGATGCTATTGATCTTCCGATCCTCGGGCTTCTTTTTGGGACCATGGTAGTTAGTACCTACCTCGAAAGAGCTGACATGTTCAAGTATCTGGGAAAACTTCTATCATGGAAAAGTAGAGGTGGTAAGGACTTGTTATGTCGAATTTGCGTCATATCAGCAATCTCAAGTGCTTTGTTTACCAACGATACTTGCTGTGTTGTTCTTACGGAATTCGTATTGAAGGTCGCTAGACAAAATAATCTTCCACCAAAGCCCTTCCTTTTGGCTCTAGCATCCAGTGCCAATATTGGGTCTGCTACTACCCCGATCGGGAATCCTCAGAACCTCGTTATAGCTGTTCAGAGTGGGATCTCTTTCGGACGATTCTTGGGAGGGATCCTCCTGGCAATGCTTGTGGGGGTAGCTGTGAATATTGCCATTTTGCTGTGCTATTACTGGAAGCTCTTGTCTAATGACAAGGATGAAGAGGCGCCTGTCATGGTAGCGGATGCAGTGGTAGAGGGAGGTGTCATATCGCATCGGTTTTCACCCGCGACAATGTCGCACCTGTCTAGTGTTAACTCTGCAGAATTGGGCTCCTCAATTGAAGACATTGTTCAAATCTTATCGATCAAAGGTGATTCGAGTCACAGCGAGACTCTCAGGAACAGGAATGTTGTCCATGAAAGTGGTCATATTAATGGTGATTGTGAGGCGGCTAGTGCTTCCGTAGCCGTTGAAAGTCCGGAAAACAAAACAGAATCTCTTTCAGCTAGAAGGAGCTCAAGGACAATCATAGGTGACATGAATGCTCTAAAAGAGGCTGTCGGTTGCCTCACACCATCAGAAAAAGAAGGTTCTATTGAGAGATGGAAGAAGTTATTATGGAAAACATCTGTCTATCTTGTGACTCTTGGAATGCTCATTTCTCTCTTGTTGGGGCTCAACATGTCATGGACTGCCATCACTGCTGCTCTCGCTCTTGTAGTTCTTGATTTCAAAGATGCCCGTCCTTGTCTAGAGAAGGTGCTTTCTTAATTTCCTTTCCAAAGGAAGATTCTTTTTCTCAAAGTCTTAAATTGTTTTGCCTCTTCAATTTAAACCTTCTATTCTTCCAGAGATCATCATAGTTACTGGAGAAATAATGAATGTTCAAAGAAATTAGAGGTTTTCCTGAACAATCTATCATGCGGGGAATTTTCAGTTGCTATGCTAGCTTGGCAGAAAACATATCTCGTATTATAGATGGATGTTTTTCTCTAAAAACGTAGAAAGTTATAATTCTATTATCTGAAAACAATCTGTGTTTGCTGGGAAGTTTTGAGTTCTTATACCATTTAATCTTTGACTGGAACAGGTCTCCTATTCTCTATTGATATTTTTCTGCGGCATGTTTATTACCGTTGACGGTTTTAACAAAACTGGCCTTCCAAGTGCATTATGGGATTTCATGGAACCATATGCCCGAATTGATAGTTCCAGTGGCATTGCAGTGCTTGCTTGTGTGATTCTTCTACTCTCAAATGTTGCTTCTAATGTTCCGACTGGTATGTATTATCTATCTTATTCCCTCGTTATTAAAGCCATGTGAACAACAAAGTGAACTTGCAATCCAGTTTTTGTTACTATTAATCACATTTTAATCAGAAGCAGATAACTGTGTACGCAATTACAAAAGTCAAGTATTACAAAAGTCAAGTATTACAGAAGCAGATAACTGCCATTCAAAAGGGATTGGCGGCGCAGCTTGTTGCTCGTCTCCCATCAATCTCTCTGTAATAGTTTTTGTGTTTCTAAAGAAAAAAAAGATTACAAAAGTCAAGTATTATAATTCTAAAGCAGTTCCCTAATTTTGTATTCATCTATTACCCCTGAGAAGTGAAAAAACAGTAAATGTTTACAAGAAGTGGATGGTTTCTGCTAAATTCTGAATGGAAATTTTGACTTTGATGCCAAATTCTGCCATTTAAATCTCTAACATTTTCTTCTTGTTCGCATAAAAAGCCAGAAAATGTTAGTGTGTGTTGGAGAAACACATGACATGCTCATCACCAAAATTGTTCTGAAAGACCAAAAGGAGGGTCTATCTGTCATGATTTCAAACTTGGAGTCTTTATCTACCAAACAAAAATTCAAGTATTTTCTTTGTTAGCTGTGGTCTTTTGCATGCAAAATTTTGCCTCTAGGGTTATACTCTTAGTTGTGTGTTGATTCACTACATATACCTATTGGAATATTATGCGTATGAATCTGGAATTTGTTAGTTGGCTTCTGAAACAATTAGCGCCATCTTCATACATTCTTATGCATTCTCCAGTTGTTATTAATAGATCTAACATTGTCATGTGAGATATAACTACTACTGCAATAGAGTTTGTGCATATGAAGCATGTACAGTTCATTAAATGGATCTTTGTTCCAGTTTTGCTGCTAGGTGCTCGGGTGGCCGCATCAGCTGCGACTATCTCTCGTGCCGAGGAAACCAAGTCTTGGCTCATGCTGGCATGGGTGAGCACCGTTGCAGGGAACCTCTCGCTGCTGGGCTCTGCCGCTAACTTAATAGTATGTGAGCAGGCCAGACGGGCACAATTGTTAGGATATAATCTCTCTTTCTGGGGCCATCTCCGTTTCGGAGTACCTTCGACGCTCGCAATTACAGCAATCGGACTGCTTCTCCTAAGGAGCTGATAGGAAAAGAAGTCTCGGAAGGAAATGATATCTTGGAAAAAAGAGGGTGTATTAGCATTTATTCAGAACATGTTGTATTCACATTAGGAAAAATGCATTTTTACCTTTTCTCCTTGATGATTATACGCTGGATTATTTTGTGGTGGAAAATTATTTTTAATGTATTGTTGTATCCATTTTGTGCAAAGCCTCCTTTTCTTTTTTACAGTGATTGGGCATGGATTCAAAGCCTCTTGCCATGACAGTCTTATCTTTTGAATGAGGAAAAAGCAATAGTGCATAGGAAGAAAGATAAACATGTTAGATCATTTCTACTTTTTCGCTCTTGTATGATTTGTTTGACATTTGATGCAGGGAGAGAAACAGAGAGGAAGAAGAATTATAGCGACCCTGACCGCTCGTAGTATGATGAAGCGATGACATTAATGCGTTCATCGAGACCATTAAAAAAACATGATAACATGTAAGAGAAGTAAAGATCCAAGTAGGATTATCTATAATAGTAATAAAGGAAACAAATCCACGAGAACAGTTGGTACAAACGACATAGATACTAAATGCAATCAACAGTAATAATCCTTTATTCCAATAAGCACACAACCATCCTTCAGAAAGCAGTTCAGTAAATAATTTCATAGTACAAATCCTTGAAGACCGAATTCTCAATGAGCGCAATCCTCACCTTCTCCTATCAATTAAGGCATAAATTTTATGAACCTTATTGTAACACTCCTAAACATAGTCCCGCATTTGATATTCAAAAAGTGTGAAAGTAGGTTATAAGAATGGGAGATTATTACTTGACAGTTTAGGTTTAAGCATTTTGAGTGGTTGTCTAGGGTGGAGCATTAGGCTAGGTCGGTCCGGACCCGATCCTGACCCGCAAAAACCCGGGCCTAGCCCAAAACCGATGTACAAATGAATCGGGCTCCTGCTCTCATATTTCAAAAATATCACACTCGGACCGGGCATGACCCGACCCGATGTACAAATGGGTCGGGCTCGGGCGCCTCATATTTCAAAAGTCTCATGCTCAGGCCATATGCTACCATCTTTAAATAGTTTATATAGTCTAACAAATGTTGCCATATTCTATTACTAAATTAAATTCCATCATTATTCGATTACATGAAAAAGAATTCTGCAAAATCTTTCCAGATTTCAACAATTCACGTACAACAATCCACACGTAAATCATATTAGAACCAAATTGAGGACGTTAATTTATAGTCACAATACATCCAATATTTCCTTCATCCATGAATAACAATACATCCAATATTCATGTATTATGGATGAATTATATCATAACAATAAATTAGAATCAAAGTGCAACTTCATGGAACCAAATGGGTGCAAGCTGAGCCCGGCCCCGAACCCGAGCCCGATCCTATAGGCCTTGTTTCAGGTCTGGGTCCTCGATTTGCTAAAAAAAGCAGATCTCGACCCGACCCAAGGCTCATGGAAAATTGACGGGCTCGGGTTGGGCTTTCCCAGTTGGGCCGGGTCGAGCCCAATGCTCCACCCTACTGGGAACATGAGACCGTGGTGTTACAAATGGTATCAGAGTTGGTTCCCTCTGACAGTGGGAATGGCTATTCAAGGGAATCTAGTGCAACCGTCACTATTATTGGAAAAAAGCGAGGTGTTGTATTGCAACGACGACGTTACAATAATAAATGTTACAATAATAAATGGGGGATGTTTTATCACCCTTAAACATAATACTACATCTAAACTCATAAAGCGTGACAAATTGACTTAAAGAATGTTATTGTGAGCATTAGTAATACCAAGAAAAATGCAAAACTTTTTGAACAATTTCTAAAAATACTAGAAATCATTTAGAAAATATAGCTCATTCTGGTTTGAGATCCATAAAATTGAAATAAAAGCCATAGTCCAATCTAGTTCTTTAGGAGTCTAGATGGAGTCAAAAGATCCCCAAGAAATACGAGGCCAAATACCTGATTTTTTTCTATTTATATTCATTTTGATTAGAAGCTATTCTTACCTTTATTCTTAAGCAGAAGAAGAACCATATTAGAATAAAGTCTTCATTGTCATACTGAAGTTTGGGCTACATTGGAACTAGTTCTTGGTATGATTAAAAGTTATCGTATGTTGAAGACAATGTCGCGGATCACTAGAGGGAAAAGAATGAGAGCAAAATCATGTATAATCACGATAAAGAGACACCCATTATGGTGATGGACGTCCTGATGATATGGTTCTCCAAATCGTTGAACCTTGTACTTGATTGGTCTTCTTAAGATGTTTATGAATCTCAGATTCATCAACATTGTATTGATTATTCAACCCTCTATCTTAACATAATCATATGTATATAATTAATGCTAATTTTTGTAAATAAATAAAGTCTCTTCTTATTGCATATATGTGTCTATATATCCACCTTATTTTATGTATTTTTTATATATTTAAAATTCCATAAAATTAGTGTAATATTGTAAATAATATATTGCATATTAATTCTTATTAAAAATACAAAAATACACAGAACTATTAAAATGGGTACTTTTATATCCATAAAAATACCTACAAAAATATTAATATGTATAAATGATGTATTTTTATTTTGAGTCCCATGTAAAAGTTGTATACCTTGAAAAGATGCATAATTTTCATGTTGAACACTTTTTGATTTAAAATCACTTTCTATTTTATTTTGATTTATCTTTTATTTCTAGTTTTTGGGGTTTTCTTATTGGGATAAGTGGCCTCTTCTGGACTAGCCACGTGACCGACCCTTTATTCTCCCACTCCCATTTCCATTCACCTGATCTCTTGATCAGGAGGATCTCAGCTCGCCACACTCGCTCCCATTTGTAGCATCTGATCATTTGATTAGAGGCTCCCCATTCATCCATTCGTGCCTCCATCAGGACTGTTGGATCGCCTGATCCAACGACCCCCCGTTGTCGTCAACCTCTAGGCAGTTCTCCTCCAGGAGACACACCTCTTCACCAGACAACCTTCTCCTATCAGCCTTCAATGCTCCACGCATCGTCTCCCTCTCATTCCAATGCCATTTGCTCACCCGTTCCAACCTCTTCTTCACCAACTCCTCCACCACCATCCTCCATCTCAGCTCTGTTAACCAACTGCGATTGCTTTAAATTACATATTCCTTCACAAAACATCGGTCGTGGATGACAGTTGCCCCCATCTGCCCTTGTACGAGGAACCATTTGACCTCTAACTCCTTTCTGGTGACAACGAGATATATAGAGAGATATCGAGCGAAGACCGAGCAGTGCTCCAACGAGATCCATGGTGACCACCACCGTGTCGTAGACCTCCGCAAGGTGCTGCTCGAGCTTTGTACTTACCGCGCATGCCAAGCAAAGACCTAGAAGCTTCTAAGCTTCAAGCCCAGGTTCCAGTTCCACCACCTAATAGAGATGTTTTGCCAGCATGCTAATCAAACATGATTATCAATCGATACGTGATCAAATGTCTCTCAATCAACAATCAAATCCATAATTAAATGATAATTCAATCAAAGCATCAGATGTGAGTTAGAAATTTATTTTAGTTAACTCTACAAAATATGTGTAGAGGGCAAGTAATATAGAGTGCCGAACTCTGCGGAGCAAATTAGTAGGTAGTAATTATTAATAAGTATTTCTAATTAATAATAATTATTTTTATTTTTACATTTTCTTGTTTTTATATGGGTTTTTAATTATATTTATTTTTATGGATTTTTAATTGTTTTTATACTTTTATATTTTTTAAATTTTAAATTTTCTTTTTTTGTGATTTTAAATTTATTTTTGATTTTTAAAATAAGATATATAATTATATATAATAATATAGATAATATAGATATTATAAGTATATAATATATAAATTTAATGTACCTTTATATAATTGTATATATATCAAAATATATTTAAAATATAGAAAATGAAATGTTTATCTTTTTTATATTTATCTTTATTTTTGGTAATTTTTGGAGAATTTTTAACTAATTTTTATGTATTTTTAATAATTGAAATATACAAAATAATGGATAGATTAAGTATCCAAGATTATTTTGAGTTTAATAAATATATAAGTTCAAAATTCACATAAAACTATTTTTAATATATAGTATAAATTATATAGAAAATCAGAAACATAAATATATATTTTGGAATTTTCTTTAATTTTTGCTAATTTTTATAAGTATTTTAGGATTTTGTTATTTTTATGTTTTATATTTTGTATTTTTAGTGATTTTTTTGATATGTGGTATAATATAGTATATTATAGATAATACTTCTTGGAATTTTTGGAGAAAGTTTTATAATTTTATGTTTTTTTACATTTATACATGAAGAAAGTTCATGTTTTTGGATTTTTATTAAATAAGAAAATGAGTTAAATGCCAAAATAAAAATTACGCGAGGTTCATCATGATAGCAGACATCTACACTAATTTTCCTATAATTTTTAGAGCAATAAAAATATTTAATATGTTAAATATACACAATATAAAAATGCCACATTTGTAGAGACCTATTTGCAATTTTAAGAAGCATAAACTTCATTTTATAACCAGTCCAGATAACATGAAGGCATATTAGCAATAATTATAACACGTGAGGCAAGAGGACCTAATTGTAATAAACAACAAATTCAGGGTCAACGTTACATTTTTTTACTAAAAGTAATACACTAATTTAAATATTTACAAGACTAATAAAAAATACAAAAGGTGGGGGACTTACATTGAAATTTTCCCAGACGAGGTGTGTGCTGGGCTCGTGATGCGTTAATCAACAGTCGGTGGTGCTCCACATGGCGCCACTTAAGATCCAATGATGATGGAGAGGTGTCACTTTACTTTTAAGCCAATGCTCCGGATTAGATATGGGCAGAAGTTCGCATCTAACAACTGAGAGGCTGTCACGAAGAACATGGAAGAACATCTTCCATGCTCAGCTTTGATCATTCAATACTCCAGCCTCCAGCATTATCACAGGCTGCCGACCAACTCAAAACGTGCCTGGGACCCTTCCGTGTGAACATGGAAGTTCAAGAAGCTCCGGGCCTCGTCGGAGGAGGCATAAAGGTCGGGTTTCTCTCAGGGACCTAAGACTGATGTTCTTCCTTTAATTCCTTTCCCAGGTGCCTCAGTTGGAGTCAAACATGTACCAAAAGACCAAGGATCTCGAGAGCTATGCTCTCGACCCATAAATGAAGCTTCTAGCGCAAAGGATGAGGTGGTCGGTGAGCTTTCATCGAGCGACGGAGATAAAGCTCGATTTGCCAATTCTGGCAGAACCAAGTTGATCTAGATGGGGAAAAGGATGTAGAAGTTACAAGTAAGATGATAGGGGTGGTGGAAGGTCGATACCGAGGTCAGATCATAGTGAACACATGAACGAATCCTAATGCTCTGACGAACTTTGAATCAACTAAAGTACAATATGGCAAATGAAATTAAGCTAATATAAGACTTAAACTACACTAATGGTTAAAAATGTGATCTAAAAACTTAATGCTATCATCTCATACCTGACCAGAGATTAGTGAGCAGAGACCTTCGTTGGAGTTGAAGCTCGACGACGGTGGACTTCACTTCGTTCGCTCTTTCTCCTTTCCGACACCTTGGCTGGCTTCCTGCTGTCACCAATAAGCTCTAGCACCGATAGGATTGGGGTACATAGGGATAAAAGGGGATCAAAATAAAAAGGGAGGCGGGGTGGTTTGTTTGTACACATGGTGCCCAACCATCTCATGAAGAAGATGGCATGAAGGTGAATAGTGGTTGGTGAGGGCTATCGTGCAGGCGTGGAAGAGGGGAATGAAGGATATGGTTAGATCCTCAAGCGCATCACGGAAGCGTGAGCGTCGCATCGAATACGACGAAGAGCGACTAGTCGCACTAGTTGCTCGATGCAGCGGAATTTAAAAATTTTATACGACGAAACCACATGATACTAGAACACTTCTCGGATCGTTTCGTCTAAACCACAAACAAGTAATTAGGATTACCTCTTGAAGCGTGGTTGCGATCAAGTCTCTAAACGAAGAGACCTCCTGTCTCAAGTCCGACCGACGGAGGAGACGCTTGCGAGCGCGGGGATGAACCGCGTGCTTCTCGCAATCCATGTTGATGATCCAAGCGGCGGATCTCCTGATCTCGACACACGAGATCCAACGTCTTCTTCACGAGCGAGGCGCACCGAAGAAAACGGAGATCCACGAGCAGAAGAACGGGCAGCATAACGACGATGCCGCGGCGATGGAGAACCTCTCCATGGTATCCATGGTGGACGGCCATGAGAGAGAGAGAGGGCTGACCTCTAGAGAGAAAGAGAGAGGGAGAGAGAGATGCTTCTCAAGCATTATGTGTAAAGAGAAAGCATGGGTATGCCTCTCTATTTATAGGGTTTTGGGATCCATGGATCTCAATCCATGGGACAACACAAATCCAATGGTTCTCATTGATTGTGTTTCTTTCAATGGCTAAGATTTATGTTGGTAAAAACCAACAACAATTAATTTAATAAAAATCAAATATATGTAGAATATAATTTGATTTATATTAAATCAATCTCAATTAGAGAAATAGGAAAGGAGGCAAGCCTCCTTCCATAAGAGGGGTGGACGGCCACCACATTCCTTGTGGGAATTGTGGCCGTCCACTCTTCCTATATGGAAGGTGGATGTCTCTCCTTCTATATGAGATTGTATTATCTCATAATTCTCTCTAATATCTCTCAACAACTTTTGTTGAATATTATTTCACAAAAATAAATCCAATTTATTTTGTGAACATTGCAATCATGCCATTGGAAATTTGTGAATCACATTCACAACCCAAAACAAAATGTAATTTATATTTTCAATTAATTAGACAATGTGTATCCAATACACATTAATAATTAATCTACTAATATAAATTATATTTAACTCTCTCCAATACATTATAAATCACATTTATAATATATTATGAATAATTGGATATTACTATCCACATTATTCTTATCCATAATAATTAAATCACATTTAATTATATTGGATAACTTATTCTCATGTGCTCAAATAATATGAATCACATTCATATTATTTACATCTTTGATAATCAAATCACATTTAATTATCTAAGATAACTCTCTTTATAATATGAATCAAATTCATATTATTCATGATAATTAAATCACATTTAATTATCCATTTTCTCAATGCTCGGATACATATATCAACGATAGAATTATCCATGAACTCTTTCAAGGATAATGCGCTTTCTCCGCGAATACTTGGAGATAAGGACAGGGCGATTGTATTGTTCCACGTATAGTGACATGGATATTGAGATGATATCTCAAATCCATATCGCGGGCCTCTCATAGATGCTTGATTAAATCAAGACCGCAAATCTAATCTTCTCATTGCATCTGAATCACATTCAGATCAATGTCCAACATTTGGACTAAGATCAGATTACTTCTCTACTGAGAGGAGTCACTAAAATCCAGACCCGTTTCATCACTCCCTAGGAATGGAAGCGTCATGGTTATACAATCGTTTATGATCACATCACCCTCAGGTATTCCTAATACCTGTACATCCTGCATACTGGAAGACTCTGAGTAAACCCGAAGTATTAGATCAACTTTACACTGTCTACTTCAGGGTTTTATCAGTAAGTTTCTCATTCGATCATTGGGAGTCGGTATCGATCATATACTTTCCAAAAGCATATATCATACCTAGGTCTTGATCATATACTTTCCAAAAGTAGATATCAAACCTACAAATTCAGTCAAGCTTCCAAAGCAAGACGACCATGCGCATGGAATTTGATTCTTCCCAATATCTCATGAGTGAGCTCATGTCTTTCGGTTCAGTAACTGAACCTGTATGATCCCTTTGAGAGATCGTATTACTCATATGCCCTTATATGCACACCAGCGCGCCGGTGTATAGACCTTGATTAGGTCATCAACCTATTAGTCTGCCAAATGTACATACTCAAACATATAGTAACACATCTGTCTCCGGTCAGAGGATGCGTGCCTGTATCGTGACAGCATACGATATAGGACTTTGGTTATCTCGATCTCGTTAAGTCAACTCTTTGACCTAACTAATCTGACACCTCCGAATCTCTATTCCTATGCAGAGGACCTGCATCAAGAGGTCGGTCAGATATCAGCCTTTAGAGAAAGGATTGCCATCTCCTTCTCAGGCTAGAGATCATATCTTAATAATCATTTGATGGTGCTTGATGAGTCCTCAATCTAACTCTTTAGATATTCATCCAAGCACCAGCCTCTATGATTCAATAATTGAATCAACAGCTGTATGATCATCAAGATGGCCATGGTACACAACCCTAATTGTACTAAGGGACCTATTATGCAAATTATATATTCTTTATTTCAGATCAAGGAGTGAATTGCAATAACATTTATTGCATAATGGCTCGCCGTGGGCTCGCATGTCCAACAATCTCCCACTAGCCCAAAGAGCCATTAATGGGCTAATCATTTAAACACACACTCATGTGACAATCATAGGCTATTTAGAAAATAGCTAGGTAAGTTGATCAGTCACTCTGTTCCCGCGAGACTACACCAAGTCCTTTTACGGTACTTGCATATCCCCAGTAATAGTGCTCACATTTAATGCGAATGTTGCATCTCATGCAACCAATACTCAATTTTGTTAAAGCTATTATAGGGTCATTGACACTATAGCTTAATAATTTGTTATAACCAGTATTTTCATAATCCTTATCAGAATACCTTTATCTCTGGAGATCACTATCTCTAAAGGTATCCAAAGTTAAGACCTTTTAGATCACTATCTATATAGTCTTAAGTATTTGAAGATAAGACTTTAAGATCACTATCTCAAAAATCTTATCATCTATGAAGATTTTGTTATTACTGCAATCAAGTGTTTTATCTCCATAGTAGGATCAGTAACATTTTACTACTCCCACTGCATGGCAGACATCCGGTATTCGTACACATCCAGCATACACTCAGCTTCTCGTAACTGATGCACAAGTGCAAGCAGTTCTAGCATTCACTTCCTCAACCTTTTGAGGTGCTATCCCTTTAGATAGATTAGTACCATATCTTAAGGGATGGAAGCCTTTCTTGGAATTTCTAAGAATAGAATATGTCCAAGGTGTACTAAGAATGTGACAGTCCCAATATCCTCTTCTCTTTGCTTCTGAACATCTTCAGAACTAGGATCTAAGAGGTATCCTTGAGATCATATCTCAAGGTATGGAACAACCAAATTATAAAATACTTACTAGTATCATCCTTAGATCATTCCAAATGATTAGGATATTATCTACATTTAGCATGATGAACACAATGGCTCTCCCACTAAGCTTCACATGGTTCATCAAGATTTTATCTGAAATCATAACATTTATAATTTCATAAAATCTTATGTTCCAACTACAAGAAGCTTATTTGAGTCCAAAGATGGAGTTCTTTAGCTTGCACACCTTGCTTTCCTCAACCACGAAGCCCTGGGGCTAGTTCATATGAACATCCTAAGAGAGGTAATCATAGAGGAATGCAATCTTGACTCACATCATGAAGATGTCATAGTCAAGTTGTGTAGCTATAGTTAGCAATATTCTGATGGGTCAAAGCAAGGTCACTGGAGAGCAAGTCTCATCGCAGGCGATGTCTTCTCTTCGGTGTGTAGCTCATGGCTACGAACCGTGCTTTGAAGGTCTCTACCTTCTCATCAGGTTCCCTCTTTCTATTGAAGATCCATTTAGACCTTAATGGGTCTTACCCATATAGTTGGATCCTCGAGGGTCCATATACAACACTTGTATATGAAGTCTACATTAGACCTTTATTGCTAACATCCATTTATCCATGTCATGATCCTCAGGAGCTTCATCACATGAAGTCCAATCATTTTCACATGGAATACATCCTCAAACTTATTTGAAGAAGTATTAGTGTTTCATCTTCAATTATTCTTTTAGTTTCCGATTTCAGGAGCCTCATTATCTTCTCAAGATTAAATGAGTTCCTTTACTTCATTTTCATCTTGATTCTCAAGAGAGTCATCCTCTAAGAATCACATTCTCAGAGATGAGATCCTTTAAGAATCTCAAGGTCATAAAGTAGGTATACAATACCATCCTTTATTTTCCTAATGAAGTAGCACTCTCTAGTGCTAGATTCCAGCTTATATGCATGGAACCTTATTAAGTATATAATGTAGTCTTTACTATATATATACCTTGGAAACTAAGAGATAATTATGCTAGGATTAATCATTGATTAAATCATGTCACACATGATCAATTGTATCTCCCTACAACTCCATTGAGTTCAGGTTCATTAGGAGGTTTGAGATAGGAATGATATTCATATCTCCATAAGATATTTCTTGAATTCATCTAATAGGTACAGGCTACCTTGGTTAGATCAAATTCATTTCATCTTCCTTCAAACTTTGGTACTAAACCAAAATTGTGAAATCTTTGAACATTTCAAAGTTTTCTAAGTGAAGAAAAGAAATCTCATATCAAATAATCACTAATAGATATCACATATCCATAATGTTTATTCTGATATAGATGATTCTCATACATTAATATGTATGAGATCTTGAATACCTTAATCTTACACCTTTCCCAAGGAAGGGTGTATTGGATATTTTACTTTGAATATAATATTCACAAGTATGTGAGATTTGAATCTTTAGACAATCTAAAGTTTCATGTCTTACCAGTCTATTGATTTCATCAACAGACATATGTCCAAAATTTGATGCCAGATCATTGTCAAATGATCTTTATCCTCCTATTGATCTTTTAAAGGTTTAATTTTCAGTATTAGAAATCTTAATGAACCATTCAATAATTTTCTAATTTAATAGAGTCCACTAGATTTTAGATTACTATCTGAAATATTTCCATCATAACTCTTTATGATAGATTTATTACAGAATTCATGTTTATATCCAACAATTAGAAATAAACAATGAGTGTATTCTAATATCTAGGTCATAGAGACATTCTCTAAGACTAAGGGCTTCCACTGAAAATATGAAGTCTATTGATCTCATGAAAACTGTTGCAACACTTGCATCACTTTCAACATGGATGATCAATAAACCTTAAGATCAAATTTCCAATATTCTAATACATATGCAACCAATTGCAATTGTTATTAGAAGATTGAGATACAATTATTAGACTTTACCTTATCAAATAAGTAAGTCAATTTTAATGATTATACGTAGATTATACTGATGCTCCATCCGAGTCATTTTCTGAGGATTCTAGACAAACTTGATAGTCATACTATCAACACATCAACTTATTGCAGTATTGGCATTCATCCAACTCTTTGGATGTCATCTGGAAGTCACAAAAGTACAGTCAACTATTTGATTATACTTCTTGCTTGGGTCCAACCCATGCTTCCACTGCGCTCCCTTTATCTATAAACAACCATTGCTTAAGATTAAGGATCTCTTATGTTAAAATCAAAAATTTCAATATAAGAGTATTTCAACATTTATACAAGCTTCACCCAATTCATACAATATGAATATTATGAAGCTTCATGAATGACTAGAGTATAGACAGTAGAATGATGACACTCATTATCTACATCCATCTAAACTCTTAAAACATAGGTTCAGGTAGGTATTCAAATAATTTGAATACATCATCTCTTATAGAGCTACCATTCTACATGATGCAGAGAACCATGTCATTCATGATTAAATGTCAAGAGTACATATGTATGCCAGAAAATCTTTATTGATTTTATAAGGATTATTTGATAATTACGATCATCATCGACATGTCACCTCCAAAGTACATTCAATGAGATCAAGACTTATAGAGACATACAAACCCTAGGGTTTTAGTCCTATTGTCTTATTTAATTATCACTTCTCATTATTATGAGGAAACTTGCACATTACAACCACATACATTATGTGTTCAATTGCAAGTACAATATCTGGATCAAGGGTCCAATCCATGATATTCTACTGGTTATTATTGAGTATAAAATTGAGTGGGTTTAATGAAGGATTATCTGAAATAAGAAATTAGCATAAGGGTATATATTTATATAGATACATGTTTTACTTTGATTTAGGAATTTTTATATCAAAGTTGTCTTGCCATGTCAACAATGAAAGTTCATTCCCTTAATCACTTTCAATGTAAGAGATATACTTACCATTATATCTCAAGCAAGATCTGGGATCTCCTTCCTTATCTTTGTTGCATCCCAATAATATGAGAACCTACAACTCGGATAAAAAGAAGCGGGAACACATTCCGCCTTGCAAGTCCAACTTGCATCTCCCAATTCGGTCTTTAATACCCGGGCCCACCACCCCTAAGGTGATGTTGACCCGTCATTAATTGAACCAACCGTCAACAGGAATACAACTCGCTATGCGCAATCCAATATCGCCCCAATAATATGAGGACCCGATATTGGGGTCACTACGCATACGTCCTTACTCTTTCGAGAAGCGACGAGCCCGATCCAAATGGATCATATACAGGAGCTGTCACTTCGGACAGGCGTCTCCTATATATAATATCTGGCGACGAAACTCTTTGCCTTGACGGGAGACCATGGATGTCACTTATGTGATCCTCCATATCTTATTCAAATTAAATTAATTTCTATGAATCACATTCATATAATTAATTCTTCCAAGGGAATTATCAACTCTAATCATATTAGAGTATTCTTAATTGGATATAATTAACTTAATCATATTAAATTAATTATCAATCCAATTTAATCAATCAAACTTAATTTTATGCTTGAATATACATATATGATATTAATCTCAAAGTACGTATTAATTCGAATTTTAATAATTAGAAAAATACATCATAATCCCTCGGACATTATCCCGGCCCTACCCGCTGTCATGGCCAGTACCGACGGGAGTGGGACGGACCACATACGTTGCAACCCGCTGACCAGCGATCCCCGACTAGACACCATATCCACCTCGGGAAAGGATAATGCCAAATTGATTATTTTGTACTTGAGATGATCATCGGTTCTTCAACCGAAATTATACCATATAGTAATCAAAACAATTTTGATTTTTAAGGAAATTTGCTAGGCAAATTCCCAAGTCCTATTCAAGCAAGAAGTTTGATGATTGTAATTCCAATTAAGGTTTAGATCAAATCTAATCAACTAATTGGTTGGGGCCAAGTCAATTAGGCAAATAACCATGTTTCAATATTTCACAAATATTTTTCAAGATTATTTCACGAAATTAACAATTAATTTCACTAATTGACAATCACTTAGTTCTAGATTAGGAAAGCAATTTCAGCAGTGACCCCTACTTACTAAAATTGGCATATCTCAATCATATTAAATCCAAATTAAGCAAAGTCAATTTCTAAAGTTTGCTAATTTGATTTAGGACAGAACTTAAGTGATGTTTCACGCATTTCGAGGTAAGTCTAAACAGTAATTAACATTTTAATCACATTCAGATTCACAGTTCCCGCAACAGTGCATACATGTCCATTAAAACGACCATATCTCGAGCATACGAAATCCGATTTACGCAAACTCAGATCCTATGGTTTCCTTATTTAATGGGGAACATAATCTAAGTATAAAATTTGTGTTTAAACAATTTAAACAGTGCCGAATTTATTTACTAAACAGATCTTCGAAATCAAATGCGATGAAAACTTTCGCGACCTTAGCGAACCCAAGTCGTCCTTGATTAACGAATCACTATTCGAAACCGTCGACCTAAGGCTCTGATACCACTTGAAGGATATGGTTAGATCCTCAAGCGCATCACGGAAGCGTGAGCGTCGCATCGAATACGACGAAGAGCGACTAGTCGCACTAGTTGCTCGATGCAGCGGAATTTAAAAATTTTATACGACGAAACCACATGATCCTAGAACACTTCTCGGATCGTTTCGTCTAAACCACAAAAAAGTAATTAGGATTACCTCTTGAAGCGTGGTTGCGATCAAGTCTCTAAACGAAGAGACCTCCTGTCTCAAGTCCGACCGACGGAGGAGACGCTTGCGAGCGCGGGGATGAACCGCGTGCTTCTCGCAATCCATGTTGATGATCCAAGCGGCGGATCTCCTGATCTCGACACACGAGATCCAACGTCTTCTTCACGAGCGAGGCGCACCGAAGAAAACGGAGATCCACGAGCAGAAGAACGGGCAGCATAACGACGATGCCGCGGCGATGGAGAACCTCTCCATGGTATCCATGGTGGACGGCCATGAGAGAGAGAGGGCTGACCTCTAGAGAGAAAGAGAGAGGGAGAGAGAGATGCTTCTCAAGCATTATGTGTAAAGAGAAAGCATGGGTATGCCTCTCTATTTATAGGGTTTTGGGATCCATGGATCTCAATCCATGGGACAACACAAATCCAATGGTTCTCATTGATTGTGTTTCTTTCAATGGCTAAGATTTATGTTGGTAAAAACCAACAACAATTAATTTAATAAAAATCAAATATATGTAGAATATAATTTGATTTATATTAAATCAATCTCAATTAGAGAAATAGAAAAGGAGGCAAGCCTCCTTCCATAAGAGGGGTGGACGGCCACCACATTCCTTGTGGGAATTGTGGCCGTCCACTCTTCCTATATGGAAGGTGGATGTCTCTCCTTCTATATGAGATTGTATTATCTCATAATTCTCTCTAATATCTCTCAACAACTTTTGTTGAATATTATTTCACAAAAATAAATCCAATTTATTTTGTGAACATTGCAATCATGCCATTGGAAATTTGTGAATCACATTCACAACCCAAAACAAAATGTAATTTATATTTTCAATTAATTAGACAATGTGTATCCAATACACATTAATAATTAACCTACTAATATAAATTATATTTAACTCTCTCCAATACATTATAAATCACATTTATAATATATTATGAATAATTGGATATTACTATCCACATTATTCTTATCCATAATAATTAAATCACATTTAATTATATTGGATAACTTATTCTCATGTGCTCAAATAATATGAATCACATTCATATTATTTACATCTTTGATAATCAAATCACATTTAATTATCTAAGATAACTCTCTTTATAATATGAATCAAATTCATATTATTCATGATAATTAAATCACATTTAATTATCCATTTTCTCAATGCTCGGATACATATATCAACGATAGAATTATCCATGAACTCTTTCAAGGATAATGCGCTTTCTCCGCGAATACTTGGAGATAAGGACAGGGCGATTGTATTGTTCCACGTATAGTGACATGGATATTGAGATGATATCTCAAATCCAGATCGCGGGCCTCTCATAGATGCTTGATTAAATCAAGACCGCAAATCTAATCTTCTCATTGCATCTGAATCACATTCAGATCAATGTCCAACATTTGGACTAAGATCAGATTACTTCTCTACTGAGAGGAGTCACTAAAATCCAGACCCGTTTCATCACTCCCTAGGAATGGAAGCGTCATGGTTATACAATCGTTTATGATCACATCACCCTCAGGTATTCCTAATACCTGTACATCCTGCATACTGGAAGACTCTGAGTAAACCCGAAGTATTAGATCAACTTTACACTGTCTACTTCAGGGTTTTATCAGTAAGTTTCTCATTCGATCATTGGGAGTCGGTATCGATCATATACTTTCCAAAAGCATATATCATACCTAGGTCTTGATCATATACTTTCCAAAAGTATATATCAAACCTACAAATTCAGTCAAGCTTCCAAAGCAAGACGACCATGCGCATGGAATTTGATTCTTCCCAATATCTCATGAGTGAGCTCATGTCTTTCGGTTCAGTAACTGAACCTGTATGATCCCTTTGAGAGATCGTATTACTCATATGCCCTTATATGCACACCAGCGCGCCGGTGTATAGACCTTGATTAGGTCATCAACCTATTGGTCTGCCAAATGTACATACTCAAACATATAGTAACACATCTGTCTCCGGTCAGAGGATGCGTGCCTGTATCGTGACAACATACGATATAAGACTTTGGTTATCTCGATCTCGTTAAGTCAACTCTTTGACCTAACTAATCTGACACCTCCGAATCTCTATTCCTATGCAGAGGACCTTCATCAAGAGGTCGGTCAGATATCAGCCTTTAGAGAAAGGATTGCCATCTCCTTCTCAGGCTAGAGATCATATCTTAATAATCATTTGATGGTGCTTGATGAGTCCTCAATCTAACTCTTTAGATATTCATCCAAGCACCAGCCTCTATGATTCAATAATTGAATCAACAGCTGTATGATCATCAAGATGGCCATGGTACACAACCCTAATTGTACTAAGGGACCTATTATGCAAATTATATATTCTTTATTTCAGATCAAGGAGTGAATTGCAATAACATTTATTGCATAATAACTCCATTTTTCATATTGAACATTTTATTGTTTGAGGTGTATAAAATATTGAATAAAATAGTGTAAAAATGCTTATAAATTAGGATTTCTGTACAATGTATTGACCCTTATCTCCTTGTACTTTATTCATGATCGACCAAGTGTTTAGGGTCATTCAATATCTTTGATATTTCATTTATTGTTTCTATTTTTCTTTATTCTTTTATTTTGGATTCAAATACATGTATTTATGTTGTACTTATACACAATATCACAATGTTAATTTGTGCTAGTTAGATGTATTTACTTGCATTTAGCTAGGGTTTTAAAGATAAAATAAAGGCATAAAGGTAGATGATTGGCTATTCATCACCCTCATATATGTACCTTTGTTAGTTCCTAGCAAACACTTATTAGAAGAATAAGTGATGCAAAAGAGAAAAATAAAGAAAAGGAAAATAAAGAACTTGAAATGATTATAATTTTTAAACTTATCTTCACAAGATCAAAGTTTGGAGCTCAGTTAAGACCTTTGGATTGTTAATGTGTTCGGAACCTCATTGGGAATTGGATCTAAAACTTAACAGATCTCAAGGTCTACAATCCTATATTTTATAGTCCATCTCTTTCAATATATGGAAAGTTAAGAAACCATCATATACTAATCGAGAAATTGCAATTAAAAAGAGAAAAGGGAGGTTTGTGATGATTTGAAATCTTTTCTACTAGGTAATCTGTTATCCTTATGCATGAAGATAATAAATTTGGTCGTTGTGGTCATACTTTATTATGGATTTCTGACCATATTCTCCATAGGACCATGTTATCTCTTCCTTCTCCGAGCTCGGGTTATGGAAGAAGGAACAGAGAAGGAGATATCAACAACAAATGGTTTTATTATGATGCAACTCATGATATTCATATCGACCTATTATGTTCCTCTGCATCTAACATTGGGTAGACCTCATACAATAAGTGTCCTAGTTCTACCCTATCTTTTTGTTTCATTTCTTTTGGAACAATCATAGAAACTTTTTAGATTATGGATCCACTACCAGAAATTCAATGCATAATCTCAACATTCAATGTATATTCCTAAATAATGGCATCTCAATAACCATGGTAGGATAAGTCTCTTCATATGCAAACCCTTATGACTATGAGTCTCAATTGTACATTATATGTAAATGTAGCTCTTCTCATCAGAACTGACAAGAAATAGTCTCCTTGATGAACCACATTTTTCGCCACGTCAATAATCATATTTTATCGTAATATAGGTGGTAGAAATGATTCAAAAAAAACCACAACTTCAAATATGTGGAAATTATTTTACTTGATAAGTGTACCAAGGTCGAACACATGGACACAAGCATCCTCATCTATTCATAAAAAATATTGATTAAATCTAAGCGATGAAATTCTCTGATCCAGGTCTTCATATGCAGATGCGATGCACAATACAGAATGCATAGATAATATGCAGAGAATGAACAATGCAAAGACTTATGAAGAGACAAAACAATATGATGCATGCATTTTTATTTGGTTTTAAATGCAATTAAAATGAGGTGCCTTGAAATGGCATGCAAGCGGATACAATATGTACAAAAATGCCCCTAAATTAATCAGACTCTTGATCAATCAAATAAAGGTTAATTTCAAAGACAAATTGAGCAACAAAATGGATCAATAGCATCAAGAAATAAAGAGCAATTGACAAAATAAATCTCAAAATATAACATGTGTATTTAAGTGCCAAATCAATAAATAAAATATGCCACTGTGAAGAGAATAAAATTAGCAACGTAGTGATCCAATGTTCAAGTTATGAAGGAAATAATGCTAGGGGCACAAATGTAGTAAAAACTATAAAAATAAAAGATAACTATTGCAAATAGGTCTCTGTAAGGGAATATGTGTAATTTATTAAAATTGACTGGGCCTCCTTGCAAATTTCGTAGGCGCGTAGTGAGGCACGAGAGCTTGGGAGGGACCTTTTTGCAAATATGAAAATCTGGTGGGAGTGATATGAAATTTACCCCACCCTCACATGCATGGCATGCACGTGGGCGAGGCTCGGATGGCTGTAGGTTCAGAGTCCACGTAGGCGATGCTTCGTGCTTCGTTCCTAACTCTGGTCAACCGAACCTCCTAGTACAGGGTGGGGCGATGTGGCTTAATCTGGGCCGTTGGATGGCCACTGAGGGAGGGCCATTCAACGGTAACTGCTCTGCAGTCCCAGCCACGAAGGTGGCGATGATTTTAGGCTCCGACGAGTGGCTCTTCTTCTCCTCTGGCCTCCAGTCGCTTTCCTGATGGTCGAGAAAGAACGTTAAGATGCTTGCAAGGGAGCTGGTTGCAGGGTGAAGCCTCGGCGATGGCTGAGGATGCATGTCGACGAAGCATCGTTGGAGGAGAGGATCTTGAATGGAGCTGGTTGTGGCACTATGACCATTGAAGAAGATGAGTACATGCAATCGTTAGGAATAACCGAAGCAGCGAGGTGGAGGCATTGTGAGTAGAATGAGGGCCTCGTGGAGGCGGAGGAGCAGGGGACCGGTGGTTCATCTTCGATGGACCAGAGATGAAATGGGGCAAGGTGGTCGGGGCTCTAGAGAAGGGAAGGTGGTGCACAAAGTGTGACACGAGGATGGTGGACGTGTGACGGAGCTCGGAGGATAGTCAGGCGATGGTGATATGTGTTATGTGCATCGAAGAAATATAGAGAAAAATAAAGAAATAGAGGTGAGAGAGATTACCTAATCGGAGTAGGTGTTGTGTCAGAGTGGGAGCATGGGCTAAGGTTCCATTGGAACCTCCGGTCATCACTCGATGAGGACAGCTAAGTCTCGGATCTTGGGCAACCGTCGAGGTGGTGGAGCTACATGGCCGAGGCCATGGATCGCACCTGGGCATGGAGGTCGTCATCACCTCAAGAGATCGGCCTCTGCTATCACCAGAGGGTGAAAGAAGCTGGGCCTCAACCTATGGATTGGTGGATGGTCAAGAATGGTGGCGGAGGAGGGTGATTTATAGGAGGAAGAGCTCCGACCATTACCAGTGAGGGTAGGATGGAGCATAGGCCTCGACCCGACCTAACCCAGGAAAGCCCGACCCGGGACCATTAATTTTTCTCGGGCCTTAGACCGGTCGTGGCCTAGATATTTCATCAAGGTGAGGGCTTGAACCCGACCCATGAGATGTTGGGTCAGGCCCAGGTTTGGGCCAAGCTCAACCCACCATCATTTTGATTATATAGGACATATCCTTCAATGGAAAAGACATGATTTGGGTTAAAATAATGTTAGTTTTATCCTATTGTTAATAGGTATTATATATATGTATGTTAAAGATGGACATCTGGACAGTACATCGTCCTTTGTGAGGCAACTTCATTTCAATGGAAACCAAAGGAGGACTTAAATACTAAAAAAATGTAATTACCTATATTGGTTAAACTCGAGTATTTACAACTAAAAAAATGTAGTCACTGACAGGTAGGCATGACTTGGATGTAGACATCTTGGACCGACCCGAATCCATACACGAGCCGATATTTGATACAAAACTGCTTGTGCGTGGTATTGGAAATTTTGTTTTTGAAAAATCAGCAGATGTTAAGATGAATAGGGTCAAAGGATTTTCCCATTGTGACAAGCAACTAATATGCTGAGTTTGTGGTGCAAACGTGATATTGGAATTAGAATTGGATATTTCTATGTGATAATCCCGATGAAACTCGAAAATATGCTCATCGAGTTTCTTTAGATCTTTTTCGTAATATGCATGTTTAAGACTTCGGAAGTCTGTTGATCATCAAAAAAATATTAATTACATGCAAAATCTCTCGTCTCAGTCTACTATCTGACTTTGGTTTCTAATTCTTACTTATTGCAGGTTCAACATGGTTAAACACTTGCATTTTTATTATCTGGTATGTAGTTTGCTGCTAGAGAGTGGCTACTAATAAAAAAGAGAGAGATGGAAACATAATCTATGAATGTATCAAATTAATCGCTGGGTGCAAATCCCATACAAAAACCTTCACATGAATATATGACGAGTCGGGTTGAGTTTAAGTTTGCTATCTCAGTTTCGAGTTGGGCCAGGCCCAACTTTGAAATTTTAAGAAAATTAAGATCTGGGCCCGGCCCACAAGTATAGCAGGTTCCGACTGAGTTCAGGCTTTTGTGGGTCGAGTCAGGGTTGGGTCCAGGCCGGCCCGACCCAATGCTCCACCCTAAGTGAGGGGGTGTTTTGTAACGTTCGGGAGGGGAAGGTGGAAGCAGTGGCTGAGGCCTTAATGGCATGCACGAAGATCAAGGTAGTTAGGGCTGTGGTGGATTTGAAATCATGTTGTGAGCAGGTGGTCTGGGTTTGGAGGCTAAAAATGGAAGGGGGTGAAGTTGAGACAAGGCATCGTGCATTATAAGAGGAGGACGATGGCTATGGATCGTTGGATCTAGTGATCCAACGATCCACATGGAGGCGCGGGCGAGCGATCAAGATCAGATCATCGGAAGTGGAGAGGCGAGCGGATGCGGGCAGCTTTGATGTTTTGATGGGTTTCATCCTACAATGGAGGGGTAGCGGATGACGTGAAGGGGCAGGGGCCATTGGATGAGATGTCATCCAATGGTTGAGATGATGACGGAAAGAGATGTGGATATCAAATCTAGAGGGCGGATCCAAGGGCTGAGGGAGATCTGGAGATGGACGATGGAGATAGAGGTGGGAGTGGGGTGATCCAAGGGCCAAGAAGGAGTCTGGGTGAAGGGTAAAGAGGCAGGCCGCGTGGTAGCTCCAGAGATGCCATGTGGCCCAATAAAATTATTTAAAATGAAAGAAAAATAAAAAAAAGTTTTAGAAGGAGGTCGAATTAACATAAGTCAAAAAATGAAAGTTCTAGATCTTGATGAGATCTACAAGTTTCATGTTGGCTAAAAAGTCAAAAGAGATCATTTGTACAAATAAATATTTTTGGTAGTATTTTTAAGGAATTAAAAACACTTGTTTTACTAGGTTCTAGCTTTTTTTGTATTTTTATTTTCTTTTTAAAGATCAAGACAAATATCTACAATATTATCTTTTTGGGATTTTTAATAAAATAAAAAATAAAGAACATAGTAGTGATAAATATATAATAATTAGGGTTAGGGTTAACTACAGGGAAGATGATTATTGCTATAGCTGCGGAATTATGAAGATTTGCAAAAAGTTCTTATTCTTCGAGGATAAAAAGAGATAATAGTGATGATTAATCAGAGATTCATCGCACCCCTATATTTCAACTATGCCCGTCCTCGAGCATCTAAAGAATGAAGGAGATGGATTAATTCCTGACAGTGCATGTAAAATTTTCAAGGCTCAATTCATCAAAGACCCTTAATTTAAGCGATCTTAAAATTCTAGGCTTAACCATGCTTTAATCAAAAGGAATCCAACTTCTCTAATTATCATATTCTCTGTTTTTACATATAATTAAGAATATGACATTTAGTGTACTGATCATGAGAGTCGAGTCGATATGTCACCCAAGTTTCTGTCTAGGAGATTCTCCTCTAAACCTAATCCTCAACACTAGGGAATAAGTTGGTTCTTGCATTCAATCCACCGTCTCATTAGTTTGTCAGACTTGGAAGTGTAGATGGAAGGCCAGATAATGGAGGGAATAGGATTGTGTAATTTCTTCTCTCCCTCACATTGGAACAAGGGTCCTCTCGAGTGCCTTATTACTCAACGCATGTATACTTTTGTTAGTTGATCAATGTGTTCGTCAAGAGAGCTCGGAGTCATCTGCAATTGTTTTCCTGTGAGTACACCGGGATGTGTCTCTTTTGAGTATCTAAGATACCTTCGACACCTAGACATCACTATACGATGCAGAGCCCTTTTTGAGTGCTATCCCGACTCCTTGGTCCTAATAGCTTTGGTTCAAGTGTACACTTTGAAATGGTTGGGAGCACTCACCTTTGGTGGAAGCTCTTTGAATTTGTATTTGTAATGAGATAGCCTTTTCTTATACGAGATAACTTCTCTCGAATTTTATTTCATTGATGGTTGGATAGCTCCTCTGCTTTTACCAAGAGTTGCACACAATAATCAATAATTATTTAATTTCATCACACCCTGGTACATAGGTAAATAACAAACGATAGCATGCGAACATGTTCACATACTGGCTAGAGTTTTGTTGACACTCAGGTTTCTTGAAGCCTTCATTGACTTTATCTCATCCTTGAGTATCATTAAATCGCGTCTAGACTCAAATCATCACTTCTAGTTCCTCAAGTGATAACTCAACTCATCTCATCAATCATGTAGTTGTGAAAGTGATGTATTGATCATATTCTTCAGAAGGTAGAGATGAAAAGTGCAACATAGCACTCAAATCTTTCAAACTAGGGGACTGTGGATTGTTAAGTTTTAAACCCTAATGAGTAAGGCTGGTTAACTAAGACTCTCAAGATATCAAAAGCCAAGTGTCCTCAATTCCTCAAGCCTCGAGTGATAATGAATGTGTCAGGAATACACCAACTCAAGAGTTAGTTGATTTTTGTGATTTTTAAATTTTACAATTTTTATGGGATTTTTACTTTTTTTTAAAATCTCGAGAGAAATAATGACTGACCCAAGCTCATATGAATAGTTGCATCCATTTCCAGCCAGTATGGGTGTAAGTACGGACCGTTAGACGACTACCCATGTTACTTCAAGACGGTGCCATTCACATTGTCTTTTAACGACCTACTCTGCTAAAGGAGACCGTAGTTCCCTCACTGAGAAACGACTACTCATTTCTGAGCTTAGTAGTTAGAATCACTGCTCAAAATAAGATTTTATTTTTTTCAAATTGTTATGGAATTTTCGAAAAAGGTTAATTGTATTTACAAAAGAAGAAGTTAGTCCCTCATTTTTGAAATTTGAGAAGATTATCAAACCATGTCACATAATATATATAGATTTTCAAAACATTTTTCAAATAATTTTCAAAATGAGTAAACCCCCATTTTTCAAACCAATGTCAAATATTTTTCAAAATAATGTAACACTGTCAGAAAATTTTTCAAAGCATTTACAAATATTTTTACAAAAATCAGTTCACAAGATACTTATACCTAGCCTCGAAAAAGTTTCAAAAATTTCAAAATACGAGCTATGGCTAAAGTATATATATATATAGTATACCCCCATATACTTAACTTTTGCTATGTCCTCATAGCATAAAGTGATATGAAGACATAACTCAAGTCAAATACAAGGTGATATAGTAGAACTGACTCAGATGACCCTCCTATACTTAGGTCAAAATGACCTAAGTATAAGAAGAATAAGAAAAGGGAAGAATGAATGACTCGGGTCCCGCCCATACTTAGGTTGAAAATAGCCTAAGTGTTGGATATGCAATAAGGATGGAGGGACTAGTGGTGAGTGATCGGTGACTATACATTGTTCCCCCTATACTTAGGCTGACGAGTAGCCTAAGTAATTAGATGCGGATTTAAGGTTGGGGAACCGGTAGTCAGTTTAGGGTTAGAGGGTGGAGTGGATATATAGATATGTTTGGATGTGCGGAGATGAGGGGGGGGGATGGGGTGGGGGGTAGATCATCTAGGGTTATGGGAGGGTTGGGAGAAGACACATGTAGGCTCAACCAAGCAGACAATACTCCTTGATTCACCAACGCACACATGAAGACCAATAAAGGTTGGTCATTTATATTCTCATTTTATTGGTGATCATTAAAAATTCAAAGTTCATTACACATGTCTTAGGGCTAGGTTTTGGATACTATCCTGGGGATACATCCTCACCTCTCAACAATCAAAAACATCATGCGTACAGTGGCGGGGGTTGTTCTCTCATAATCCAAGAGTGATTTTTATTCCATTTTATTTCATCAACCTGCATTATCAGTCCCTATTTTAGCATTAGGTTATCACTGAAGTTAACATGAATACCAGTCAAACAAGCATCGTTTAACGACCTGTCCCGATTCCACTAATATCCTAAGTGATAAATTAGGGGAACATCGAGAAAAATCAAAGTAGTCATGAAAGCCATGATGCATGCTTGAGAGAAGAACTTACTGTACCTCCAGCTTTCTTCATGCACATGCAAGACTGAAATTGAATTTATCACTAAATGCATGCAAGTCGAAGAAACCACGCCCTACACATGCTTCTATTAGCATGAAAGAAGTTAATTTAATTTGGCTAAGTGAAGCGATGTATGTGCATCTTGTGTGTCTTAACCTACGAAGCAAGCATAAATGAGAATTAAAGAGCTCGGAGAGCCGTGTGCCTAGCCCTAGGTCAACACTCAGGTGAAGTATCACCCGTGTTAGGGGTGGACTTTACACATCACATGCAAGGGTTCAAGTTTATATTTACACACACGAGTATTCAAATGAGGACCTCTAGAAATGCAAATGATTACAAATATATACAAGACAAAAATGCATGAATGAAATGTCAACTAATCTCCTTAAATCCTTCTAAATTTCTTCTACGACTCCTTGCAGCAGGAGCTCCTGATTCCACGCCTCCATGGTTCTTAAGCATCCTTGATCTCCATGGGCCTTACAACAAAAGAAAAACGTCAGAAAACCATCGAGAAAATTAATCAACAAATGATGCAAAAACTTACACAATGTGAAGACCTAGAGGTTTGAAAATAATTAACTCAAAAATAATACAATAAAATCTAAAAAATAAATAAGGATGAGTCGTATCCCCAGCAGTGACACCATTTGATGAACCACATTTTTACCACATTAATAATCATATTTTATCATAGTATATGTGGTAGAAATGCTTAAGCAAAAATCACAACTGCGAATATGTGGAAATTATTTTACTTGTAAGTGTACCAAGGTCTAACATAGGGACACAAGCCTCCTCATCTATTACCAAAAGTTATTGATTAAATCTCAGTAATTAAATTCTTTGATGGTCTTCATATGCAGATACGATGCACAATACAGAATGCATAGATAATATGCAGAGAATGAACAATGCAAAGACTTATGCAGAGATAAAATAATATGATGCATGCATTGTTATTTGGTTTTAAATGCAACATAATGAGGTGCCATGCAATGATATGCAAGTGGATACAAGATGTACAAAAATGCCCCTAAATTAATCAGACTCTTGAGTAATCAAATAAAGGTTAATTTCAGAGACAAATTGAGTAATAAAATGAATTAATAGCATCAAGGAATGAAGAACAATTGACACAATAGATCTCAAAATATAGCATGTGTATTAAATGTCAAATCAGTAAATAAAATATGACATTGTGAAGAGAATAAAATTAGCAATGTAATGAAACTGAAATCAAGTGATATTGAGTTCAAATGTTCAAGTTATGAAGGAAGCAGTGCTAGGGGCATAAATGTAGTAAAAACTATAAAAATATAAAGATGACTATTGCAAATAGGTCCCTACAGAAGAATAAGTGTAATTTATTAAAACTGGCTGTGCCATCTTGTAAGATTCCCAAGTGTGCATGTGAGGCACACGTGCCTGGGAGGGACCTTTTTGCAAATATGGAATCTGGCAAGGGTGATCTGCAATTTACCCCACCTCACGCACATGGCATGCGCATGTGCAAGGCTCGGAGTGAAGCTCAGATGGTTGTAGGTTCGGAGTCCACATGGGCGAGGCTTCGTGATTCGTTCCTAGCTCTGGTCAATCAAACCTCCTGGTATGGGGCGGGGCAACGTGGCACAATCTGGTTTGTTGGATGGATGCCAAGGAAGACATCAACCACTCTTCAGTCCTAGCCGCGAAGATGGCGACGATTTTGGGCTCGGATGAGTGGCTCTCCTCCTCCTCCTCCTCCAACCTCCAGTCGCTTGCCTGATGGTTGAGGAAGAATGCTAGGATGCTTGTAAGGGAGTTGGTTGTAAGGTGAAGCCTCAGCGATGGCTGAGGATGCGTGTCGATGAAGCATCACCAGAGGAGAGGAGCTTGAATGGAGCTGGTTGCAGGGATCCAGCCATTGAAGAAGATGAGTATCTACAATCGCTAGGAATGATTGAAGCAACGAGGTGGAGGCGTTGTGAGTGGAATGAATGTCCCATGGAAGCTGAGGAGTAGGGTATCGGTGGTTCATCTTCGACAGACTGGAGATGAAATGGGGTGAGGTGGTCGAGGCTCTAGAGAAGGGAAGGCGGTGTGCCAAGGGTGACATAAGGATGATGGACGTTTGGGGGATCTTGGAGGATGGTCAGGCAACATTGATATGTGTTGTGTGCATCGAAGAAATACAGAGAAAAACAAAGAAATAGAGGTGAGAGAGAATACCTAATCAGAGCAGGTGATGTGGCAGAATTAGAACTTGGGTTGAGGTTCCATTGGAACCTCCGGTCATCGCTCGCTGAGGACAGCTAAGTCTCGTAGCTTGGGCAACCATGGGGGTGGCGGAGCTACATGGACGAAGCCATGGATTGCACCTAAGCATGGAGGTCATCATTGCCTCACCAGATCATCCTTCACTATCACCAGAGGGAGAAGGAAGCTGGACCTCAGCCCATGGATTGGTGGATGGTCAAGAATGGTTGCGGAGGAGGGTTACTTATAGGAGAAGGAGTTCCGACCATTATTGGTGAGGGGCTGTTTTGTAATGATCGGGAGGGGAAGGTGGAAGGGGTGGCTGAGGCCTTAATGGTGTGTGCGAAGATCGAGGTAGTTAGGGCTATGGTGGATTGAAGTCAGATCATGAGCATGTGGTCTGGGCTGGAGGCTAAAAATGGAAAGGGTGAGGACGAGATGAGGCATCATGTGTTACTAGAGGAGGACGATGGCTATGAGTTATTAGATCTAGTGATCCAATAGTCCACGTGGAGGCACGGGTAAGCTATCGAGATCGGATCATCGGATTTAATCCAGCGGTGGAGAGGAGAGAGGATGCAAGTGGCTTGGATGTTTTGATGGGTTCCATCCTACGGTGGAGGGGTAGCAGGGGGCGTGATGGGACCAGGGCCATTGGATGAGATGTCATCCAATGGTTGAGATGACGACGGAAAGGAGAGGTGGAGATCAAATCTGGAGGGCAGATCCAAGGTCTAAGGGAGATCTGGAGATGGACGATGGAGATAGAGGCGGGGGAGGGGTGGTCCAAGGGTCAAGAAGGAGGCCAGGTGGAGGGTAAAGAGGCAGGCCACGTGGCAGCTACAGAGAGCGCCATGTGGTCCAATGAAATTACTAAAAAAAGAAGAATGAAAGAAAAATAAAAAAGAATTAGAAAGGGATAGAATTAACAAAAAGTCAAAACATAAAAGTTGTAGATCTTGATGAGATCTACAAGTTTCATGTTGGTCAAAAAGTCAAAAGAGATCATTTATACAAAGGAATATTTTTGTTAATATTTTTAAGGAATTAAAAACACTTGTTTTAATAGGTTCGAGATTTTTTGTATTTTTAATTTCCTTTTAAAGATTGAGATAAATAACTACAATATTATCTATTTTTTGGATTTTTGATAAAAGGAAAAATAAAGAAAATGTTAGTGATAAATATATAATAATCAGGGTTATGATTAATTATAGGGAAGAGGATTATTGCCATATATCGGAATTAATGAAGATTTACAAAGAAGTTATTTTTCTTCGAGGATAAAAAGAGAGAATAGTGATGATTAATCAGAGATTCATCACCTCGGCTCAAGAAGAAAGGCTTGAGAAGAAGAATGGATTGTGACCAGTGTAGCCACATATCCTAAGGAGCTTGATCAATGTAGTCAAGTCTCCTGCTATAGGAAAACTTGATGTCTTTGACTTTAAATCATAATGCCTTGCTTATTTGAATACACATTTTGTATTTTAGTTTTAGTCCCAAAGCTTTCATATGTAGTTCAAAAGTTTTCGTAATATTTTCATTTCAAACCATGCCTTTATTTTATTCGCATTTAGGTCCAGTCCACGTCATGTGCACATACATGTGGGGGCAGAACATTTTGCACTTAACCCCTCTAGATTTATGTATTTCGATTTAGTACATTAATTTCCACATTCAGTGTACTATTTTGGGAAATATTGCATGTGGGGCCTCTAACTTTTTGGATATTGCAATAGTTTGTGCCATCATTATATTTTCTTTTTATTGTTTTTATAACAATTAAAAATACCTAAAAATTAGCAAAAATCACTAGAAAAATCCCAAATATAGAGAAAAATAAAAAAATACAAAAACATTTTATTTTGTAATTTTGAGCATTTATAGCTATATTTATAAATATAATAGCCTATATTCTTTATATATAGCTATATATACTTCTATCATAATAATAGTAATAATATTAAAAATACCTTCAAATATATTTAATACCTTAAAAAAAATAAAAAGGACTGCACATAATTGTATTTTCCTGAGTTTATACATATATTATATATTTATATCTTATTTACTATTTGTGTTCTACATAGTAATATATGTATTGATATATATATATATATCCTTATTATAAATTAAAAGGAAAAAAACTAAAAATTAGAAAATATACAAATAAAATGAAAAATATAAAATTTTAAAAAATTATAAAATTTAAAAATATATATAATATAATAAACCAACAAAAATAAGATAAAAAGTTAAGAGAAAGAAAATTTTGGATTAATTTCTCAATCTATCATGTTTGCTCTCTAAGTTCAACATTCTACATATTTACACCTATACACACCTTTTGTAGAGTTATAATAAATTTTAACTCCACACACATACTGCATTGATTTGTTATTCATCTATGGGTTAATTGTCACTTAATTCACCTCTTGTGTTTGATTACCTCAGCGACTACTAGTTATGTTTGATTAGTAGATCGAGAAAGGGCGCCTCAACAGTAATGTGGTCAATATCAGGAGGTTGGAATTGAAGGAGGATGAGTTATGGAGCGGTTGGGGAAATGTGGAGAAGGTGGGTCACCGAGGAGTGAGCGTCATGTGAGAGGGAGGTGCTGGAGGTTGACGATGGGTGTGGGCGGTTGGATCTCGAGATCCAACGGACAAGGGTGCGGTGTGAGGAAAGGGTCCAGATCATATCTGGTGATCAGATCGAAGGGCATATAAGAGGGCGTGAAGGAGTGGTTCTGATCGAATCCATCAAAAGTGACCCGATGATGGAAACAGTGGGCGAGTGGAGAAGAATAGGCGATCCATATGGGAAGCAATGGAGTCGCCACGTGGCCTAATAGAAAAATAGAGAAAAAAATAAAGGAAAATAAAAAACAAATATGTACAAGCTTCAAATGAAAAAGAGTTGAACATGAAAGTTGTAGATCTTTTTGAGATCTACAAGTTTCATGTTGAACAAAGAGTCAAAATAGGTCATCAGACTTGTTTTGATTTCTTTTATGATTTTTTTGTATTTTTAATTTATATTTAATTTTGAAACAGATATTTACAAAATTTATCTATTTTATTTGATTTTTAATAAATGATAAAGCACATAAACTAAAACACATTAATAAGATTAATTAAATACATTAATTGTTTAATTATATACAGAGGCTAGTTTATTAATGTTAGTGAATTAGCTTTGAATCTTATTGAATTTCTAAGTTAGAGGGATAATAAATTAAAGGATATGATGATAAATCATAGATTTATTGGACAACCTCCAAGAAAGCCTCTCTAAGTCATCGAGTCCCTCGCATGAAAAAGAGAATAAAATATTAGAGAGAGCTATACAAGATATATATACATCAAATAAAATAAATAAAAATGCCGATAAAAATAAACAAAGAGAAATATGCATAAGAAAACCGGGGTCAGACTACGTGGAGATGGAAAATCTAAATTCTAAATTGTCTAAAAATCAGCCTAAACCGTATACCTCCCTGCAACGATGCCATTTGAAAAACCCTAGAATCCCTTATTATTTTGTCATTTTTATTGTAGTTAAGAAATCTGGCGATCAATAAAAAAAACCACATTAACATAATTATGTAGTTAATCTTAATGTGGTAGTTATTTATTTTACTTTTGCAAGTCCCAAGATCGAACCCAGGGAGGTAATATGAGGGTCTAGAGTCAATTTTCAAACAATCCAGGATTTAGTTTTTCAAAAGGTGGATTTTTATGGTTTTGAATTTTGCAAATTTATATGGGTTTTTAATTTAAAAGAGATGCAATTAAATGAAGCAAGTATGATGCATGAGATTTTTGTAAATATTTTATGCAAGGAAATATTGCTATGCAATGTGAGAAAATAAATATTGCACTTTTTCTACTTTTAAATGATGATAGTGAATGATGCAAGATGAATGATCAATAAATCAACACATGATTCCCACATGATTTGATTTCACAAAATAATGTATCAATTAATTCCCACATGATACCCACGCGATGATTTCAGTTCCGTCTTCGACCCTAATGAATGATTTGATTTCACAAAATAATGTATCAATTAATTCCCACATGATTCCCAAAATTCTCATAATGTATCGAGAAATAAAAGCAATCACAAAGAGATATGAATCAAAGAATGTCTTAATATCTTCCTCAATAAATTTATGCAAAAAAATATCTCCAAAATGAGTAATTCAATGTTTCGATGATAGAGGGTTCAATAAGCTTCAAAAGGACACCAAGTTCATAAAGTTTGGACCAAAATGTTTAAGATATGATTAAAACAAGTCCAGGGGCCTAAATGTAGTAGAAAAATAAAGAAATTTGACCTTCCAGGGGCTTCTTTGCAATTTCTAGAACCTATAGGGGATCTTCTGTAGTTTATCCAGCGGCAGGGATGAGTACGTGATTGTATGGAAGGGGGAGGGCACACTTGTAATTTAACCAAGGTCACACGCATGGAGCATGTGACATGACCTTTTTGCAATTCCAAAAATTCATGCGGGGCGCAAATCTCTCACATGTGGGAGCACATGAGGAGAGGCTCGGGCAGCGTAGGCTCGGGTCTTGGCCTCCACGTTGCTGGACCTTATCGCTTCGCTCTAGGCTTGGGCAGTAGAATCGGAGCACTTCAGAGCCGTTGAATGGTTTTCTACCCAAATGTTGGGAGAGAGAGAGAGTACTACTGATTAAGATAGAGCAACATCTGAAGCATCCTGGACTTTTTTTTCTTCGAGTAGTCTAAGCATGATCCAAAGAGCTCTAGTGGAGCAGCTGTAGAAGCTTCTCGATGGCCGACACATGACTGTGGGGCGTCAAAGCAGATGTGCTAAGGCTACCTGTATGTCTTGATTCGTTACAGGTTCCTGCAAATATGAATCGACTCAATATTGGAAGCTTGCTCCTAAAATTGGAGTACAAATAAGACAATGAATGAGGCTCCTCTTGTTGGGCGAGGGGAAGGAGAAATTCCTGACCACAGATTGGTCCAAGTTGGTGGAGGTGTGTGAGGGAGATGAGAAGGCGGAGGGATGGGTATGTGATTACGGAAGCGATGTCAGTATGTCGGGTTCGGATGAGGGATATTGAGAATATGACGGTGAATAAGAATATTGTGTAGCAAAGGGTGATAGAGAAATCAAAAGGGAGAAAACAAGGAGAAGAAGAAGAGATAGGGATAGGAATATACCTCAAGAGTTCTTCGCCAATAGGATGGAGGAGGTCAACCCTTGACTACAGTAATCGCCTCGAAGAGTCGACTGATGCTATTAAGCTTGACTGATATCTAGAGTAGGGTCTCAACGACACGAGGTCGAAACATCGTGGATCTCGCCCAGAGAAGGTCATCGCTAGCTAAGTGGAGGTGTTGTCACCACCTCTTTCTTGCATCCCTCTCTTTGTCTCTATGTGTTGCGAACACAGTGGAGATGGATGATAGATGTTCTTGGTTTTAGTGTTGGTTTATATAGGGGAGAAGGAGTCGATGGTTGGTTATCGATGTTATGGCTAATGAGAGGATAATGGGGAGATGGGTTTCAGTTGATTGGGCATAATCTAGAGATGGGTGTTGCAGGCGATTATGATTTAATGGTTATGGGGGTAAGGATAAGAGGTTAGAGGTTGAAGGGGACTTAGTTTTGGAAGGGATAAGGAGGAGATGCATAGGGCGATGGGATTCAACAATGGCCATTAGGTTCTAGGTGAGGTTAGATGGCAAAGGGGATAAGGTGGTTAAAGGAGATTACGACACCCGAGATGGAGAGATGAGGGGAAGATGGTCGGAGGCGAGTCGACCATGGAAATGTGGAAGTTTTAGAGAGACGATGATTGAGATGAGGAGCTAGAGGTAGGGGAAGGAACATTGGCCGTTGGATCGCAACTCAATCCAACAGCCAGGGTCACATCACGTGATTAACACGTGAAGGGTCTAGAGTTAGTGAGGGACCAACTTGGTCGTTGGATCGAACTTGATCCAACAACCTAGGGGAGAGACCCTAGAAGATAAAAGGGGTTGTGTCTAGGGGAGGTGGGTTTGACTAAGGGGTGAGGTGGCCCAATCATGCGACACCACGTCAACTTTGACTTTGATCAAACGTATGAAATGCAAACATAATGGATAAAAAATAGGAAATGACCTCCAATGCAAAAATGATCAAAACAAGAAATGTTGATCTAAATAAAACCTATAATATTAATGAAGGACTCAAATGCAAATGGACTCAATGATGCGAGTCGAGAATTTTTCGATGATATTTTATGTATATAAAATACCATTTTTTGTTTTGCAATTTATACTTAATTTTATGTGTGTAATAAATGATGTAAAAATTAAACATGTTGTAAAATAATGCAATGGACACAAATGCATTTTCTAGATTTTTATAAGTTAAGAAAGTGTCAGAATAAATTAGGGACGTGAATTATTTACATATGAATTAGGTCATTAAGCTCAAGTCAAAATTTGTATTTTTCTTTCCTTTTCTGATTTTTGGATTTTAATTTTTATGTAATTAGCTAGAAAATGAGATCAAATAAAAAAATAATATATAAATAAATAAGAGTCAAATATGTACATGAAACAATAAGTCGAGGATCTGTAAATATGTACAATATACAGTTAGATCCCAAAACTCAAATTTCACAAATGCGCTTTGATTCTTTTGAATATAATCTCCATCCGTATTTAATTGAATGTACATTAGTTAGGAAGTGAGTAAAATGAAATTGGACAACGTTTACATCTTTTGTCTTGGAATTAGGATTCGAGTTTATTTCAAATATACAAAAGTTAGTATTTTTAAGATTTTTCGTTGATTAATATGAATGATATGTACATACTGGAGTTAGTTTTATGTCAGTTGAAATTAGAATGGATTAATTACAAATGGGTGAAGAGTTACAAATGAACTTGAATGCAGAATGAAATGCTAATTTATGAAAATTATTTACAAGTGCATGAATGTTAATTATGAGATATAAACATGTGAATGCATCTAATTTCTCAGAATAAGCTTTATTTTCAGCTAATCAGTGTGATGAATCACAGATTCATCACCGAGCTACTTAGAAACTTCGATCATTGAAGAAATTTGGTCACCTACAGATTTTAGCTCAATAGCTGAAGCATTTGGGTTGCGAACTTGGGTATAATGGATGGAATGGAGGTATGAATCGACATGAAGAAGGTGATACCATAATGGTTCACATATTGATAAAGGAGGTGAATGTTTCGAAGTGGGGGAGAGTCTGGAGAATAGGAGGTGAAGCCCTGAAGGGCTGGTAAGGATCATGGGTAATCAGTAAAGGTGAAGAGTGATTCCGATGATCGTCAAGGTGAGTGTAGGTGCGTGACTAATTAGGAGATAACAAGAAGGGGGACAAATTGAGATTACCTGGGAAGATGGAGAAGGTTGGAGGATGGATCGAGGAGCCTGGGGATGAAGCTGGAGAAGGCCTCTGGTCTTCTCTCAATGCTACATCAAAAGGGTGGAGATCAAGCAACGCTGTAGGTGGTTGCGACACCACTGAAGGAGCCGAGGATCTCGCCATAGTACAAGCCCTTTCATTTCTTAATCTCTCTCTCACACACTCTCTCTATCATAGAAGGCTTGAATAAAGCTCGAAGAAGACTCATGTGAAGGTGGATACCCATGAACGATAATTGGAATGAGGGTTTTGTTCATAGGAGGAGCGGTTGAAAAGGTTGGTTTGAACCATTGCTGGGGGGGGGGGGGTTGGTTTGATGTGAATAAAAGGGATGAAGCTGTTGGCGAAAAAGAGGAATAATGGAGCTTTCATTTGGCATTAAATCATTCCAAAATGACATGTAGATTGATCGAAAAAATTGGGCAAACTGCTACCGACTAAGGGACACGTCTCTTCGATAGGGCAAGCACCTGGGGAAGAAGATGGCTTGTAGTAACGGCCCATATGAGGGCACGAGTGGATGAACAGATGCCACTTGATCAAATGATCAAGTCGCTCAGATGCTAGCAAACTAGGGATATTGTAGGTCGTCTGATCAAGAGATCATATGGTCCACGTTGGAGGCGGGACTCAAAGAAGAGCCGGCCACATGTCAGGCAAAGATTGGGCCACATGACCCAATCAGAAAAAAGAAATGAATAAGTCAATGTAAACTAAAAATAAAATGTTAAATTAAGTCAAATTAAAAAAGGCTCTGCATAAAGATGTATAATTTTTAAACATCGACAAGTTTCATGTAGAATACAAACCCAAATTACATCATATGCACATACTTAATATTTTTGTAAGTATTTTTAAGGAATAAAAATAATTCCTTTCTTTGTTTTGTTATTTTTTGATTTTTTGAATAATCAATAATATATAATATATTATGTACAATATTAAAATGATTTTTATGGGATTTTTAATAACGAGAAACACAGAAAATAGAATGCACTTTAAACACGTATATTAGGTATTTTATTTATATATAATAATTAGCCTTAGTTATTTACAAGGTTTCAAAAGTTAAGTTCAATTAATTGACTAATAAGTTCATTGATTAGTTTAAGATAGAGGATTAATTAATAAGAATAATATCGATGAATCTAGCATTCATCAACAAGCATAAGGAGGCTTCTCCAAAGGCTAAGAAGGTGAACTGGTGTTTACTTAAGTATATGCGTGCTTTAGATTCCCATAACTGTGATTAATAGGTTGTGCAACTCAGATTTGAAGGGACTTGAGGAGCTTGAAGCTAAAAATAGGATCTCATTCAATACAACAAGCTACTTGTTGAGGTAGAGTTCCTTAAAAAACCCACCTTGGATTCCAATTTTCGGGAGTCTCTTACTATCTTGAGGTTCTTGTGGATATTCTCACCCACCACATGTCTTAAATCATGCTTGGAGCAATTTATGAAATGAATTTTTATCTTAACTTAACTTGTGGATAAATCCCACCCACCCATCATATTCTATTTATTTTTCTATGATTTTTCTTAAGGATCCATCCATATGGATAGGAAGAGCATGCACTTTTACGTCGATATGCACTTTTTCAAGCTTTTCAAAGTGTATTGATGTTAGATTAATGCTAAGATTCCTACTTTTACCACTTTCAAGTTCTGAATGATTAACATACATTTCACACTTGATTGGTCGATTCGCCAAGTGATGAATCCACTGATCAAGATGGGATGCCCTAGTTCCTTGTTTCAATCAAATTACCCAAAAGGTAATTGTTTGATCATTGGAAGAATCGATTGGGAATTAGGGTGAGTCAACATGCCTCGAGTAAAGCAACTAGAAGCCCTAGTGAGCTAACCTAATCAGTATTTTACCTTGGTTTCTTATGTGTTTTTCTCCTGGTCCACTAGGATCCTGTTAAGACACTTATTGAGGTTTTATATTGACTTTCAAGGTATTCTAAGATATTAGACCTTATTGATCATCTTACATAGGTTATTAGCTAGTTATAAGAGTCTAGGATGATTAGGAGAGTCGTAAGTCATCCACTAGCTTTCTCTTAAGTCTTAGGTCATGGTTGAGTTTACTACACTACCTCAAGTCGACTTGTCCCTATTTGAGTCGAATTACATATTATTTGGGCATCAGATTTTGAGTAAGCCAACTTACATAAGCGTTAAGCCAACTCCTCGCATGATCGGTTTACTCCTCATTCCATGAGCCAAGATCATTTCCTTCAGTTGGTTGGAGGGGTGGTTGATGAATGAGGGAATATCGAGGGTCTGGAAATTTCACATGGCGAGAGATCCAGTCGATGCGTCAACCGCTCAATAAACCCAATCAATCAAAAGATAATCCACAATAAAGAATCAATCAATTAAAATAAAAACTGTGGATTTAAAATTTATTATAACTCTAGAACAATGTATATAACATGTAAGTATGTGTAGAGGTCGAACACAGGGAGCAAACGAGAGAAGGGGGCAAAAAGATGCTGAAAACTTTGTCTTTTATCTCTGGTCCATGTTATTGTTTTTGTGGGTTTTTTATTTTTTATTTTTATTTTATATTTTTTAAATTTGATCTTTTCTTTTTTTCCAATTTTTATATTTTCTTTTTATATTTTTTATATTATTTTTTCTTTTATATAAATAATATATCCTATATAGGGCTTTAAATATACCATCTTTAGTAGTATATTGATCAATAATAATAAATATGGATAAAATACAAATAATAAATTATTTTTGGGGTTTAATATTTTTATAATTTTTTATTATTTTTCTGGAATTTTTGCTAATTTTTATGTATTTTTAAAATAAAAAATATCCGAAATAAGGGATAAATAAAATACCTGAAATTGTTTTGGATATTAAAAATAGAAAGTAAGTCCCAAAATTACCCAAATCACTTTTAATAGGTATATAATTATATAAATAAAATTATAAAATAGAGAAATATATTTTTGGATTTTTAAAGAATTTTTTATATTTTTACGAAGGATTTGTAGGTTTTTAGAGTTTTGACCTTTTATTTTTCCATTTTTTGAATTTTTGGTCTGTAATAAAAATAAGATAAAATATACTATATATAATTTTTTTGGAATTTTTAAGGACATTTTGATTTTTTTGATATTTTATAAGTTAGACATAGAATACTTAGGCTCCTTTTCATTTTTAATAAATAGATTAAATACAAAAAATGTGAAATAAAATATGGGCATGAATATACATGGCATGAAGCATTTAATTCTATTTTGTGAATTTTTAGGAGCACCATAGATATATTTAACAAATAAATAAAGAACATAAAAATAAATATCCTAGAAGGGGCATTTTTGCAAATAAAATAAATTGCAGGGGTCTCGATGCAAATTTTACCGAGTTAAACACATTTATTTAATTTTATTATACTAATTTACAATTACAAAAATCACCAGGGGCTTCTATGCAAAATTTCCCAATCATGTGGGCACTACACATGACTTTGGGAGGGACCAAAGTGCAATTATAGAAAGCTCACGGACCTAAGTGTAAAATGCCCAATTTATTTATAACTCTAATTTTATTTTACAAGACTAACAATAAAATACAAAAGGATGGGGCTGGATTTGCAATTTACCTCTTTATTGCGCGGATCGGACGACGCGATTTATTCCACTTATACACTTGTCGCTCATCCAACGGTTGGTACCCCTTCATGCCTGGATGGCTGCAATTAGATCACGGATGGTGATCGGACGGTGATGGCTGCGACGCATCCAACAACTCCTGGTTAATATGGGCTGTCGTTCTTGATACAACTGTAGAGAGACATGGTCGAAGAACAGGGAAGAACCCTCACCTTGGCGAGGTTCCTCCGATTAAATCTCACTCCTTCGTCGTCCTTTGAAGCTCCAAGCGGCCTAAATGCTTCCTGGCAATGTTCTCTACATGCTGGTGGCGATAGAAAGAGCGGAGGGTCACCGGAGCGCCACCTCAAGGTCGAGGAAGGAGTGGCGCCCCAGGTACCTCCGGCGAAGTCCCAGATCATCCCTAAACGTCCTTTTGCATGCTTAACCTACACAGTAAGGGAGCACGGCTCGAGGGGGTAATCCTTGACCAAAGATGAAGCTGTGAGCGCAAAAGATGAGGTGGGAAATGAGGTCTTCGGTGAAGCGACGGAGCGAGACCTCGATTCGCAGAACCAAGATGGTCCCGGTTGGGCTGGTGGCGTAGCAAGGTGGAGAAGGCAATGGGGTTTGAAAATGGTGTGGTTGGCGCGTTGAACAAAGGGCGGAAACAGTGGGTAGGGTTCACCGGAGCTACGAATTAGTGTTTTCAAGCTAAAATATTACACTAAAGACTAACCTAATGACGTAATTAAAATGCATGAATGAAAAACTATCTAAAAATCATGAAAATGTGCAGCTCAAACCTGACAGAGGGCTAAGGAGCAGGACGATTGCTGGAACGCCGTGTGAGTGCATCTCCTCCTCCGCGAGCCGCTCCAACGTCTCAGGGGACCTCCCCCTGTCACGAGGATGCGCACTAGGGAGAGAGTTAGGGGTTAAAGGATTCAAAAATGACCAAACTTGGATGGAGGAGAATATGGATTTATTTATAGACAATATGGAGCACCCTTATTGATCAGGGAAAATCATGAAGTCAACGCTATGTACAAGAGATTAGAGGATCTGGCGTGGATCACGATTGATTATAGAGCAAATCCCGTGAAGGGATCGATCGTGAGAGATGGACGTAGCGGCTGGAAAAAATGGATGAAAACATGGGGACAGACAGACTTGCGTCAAATCAGAAGCAGGGGAGGGAGTTGACTGGTGGTCAACTTTTGACGTGACCCCATTGGGCCACGTTAGCTCGTACGCGACAAAATAGCTGGTTTATTAAAGAATAATTAATTAAAAATAATAAATGATTTTATTATTTTTAGAGTATAAAATAAAATATGTTTATTATTTAATGTAGTATTTTATTATGATTTTTATTTTTGATTTATTTTATTAGTAGTTAATTTTTAATAGTGTATTTATAGGTATATTTGCCTATATTTAATATATTTTTATTTTTCTTTTGTATATTTTATTCTATTATTTTATTCTTTTATTTTATATATTTATAATTTATTTTATAAGTATCAATATATTTTATTTTATTTTTATGATGTTATTTGTACACTTAAATAAATAAGTATGTATAGTTTATAGGTATATTTATAGGTATTTTACCTATGTATTATATACACCTTTTTATTTTAAAGTATTTTATTGAGTTTTAGTTTGGTTTTATATTTTAAATAGAATATAGATAATATTTACAAAAATATAAAGAATAAAGAATAAAAGAATGAAATCTACTTTTATTTATATACAAGTAATAACATAGGTATTTTGCCTATGTTTTCACATAGGTTTATTTTATTTTATTTTTCTTTTTGGTTTTATTTTAATTTCAATATGCACATATGTTATAAATAATAATTATAAAATTATAAAAATATAAATTTGTAAAAATAACAAAGGATGAATAAATTGAATATTTTAATCGAGTATAATGTACAATGAGGGTAAAAACCTAACTTTCACACAGTAACACCAAAAAATATGAAATCACCACCATTAAATAGCTTGTGAAAAGTTATATACAATTAGAGATGATTTTGATATGTTTTGGTTTTTATTTGAAAGATATGGGTCTGGGAAGTTGGGTTTCTGGCTTTTTATTTTGTGTATAAAATGAACGTTGTGTATTATTTTTGTACAAACTCAATTTATATTTTTATTCACATCATTATCTACAATTTTCATGTACAAAGTTTCTTTATTTGATGAATAAATAATACAGAATAAAATAGGTGTCAAAAATGCTTAAATAATGAATAAAAGAATTGGGTTTTTATTCTATTTTTGGCCCTTATCTCCCCATACTTTATTCCTTGTCGACCAACTCAATTCTCGACTTGGTCTTGGGGTTTAGGGTCATAAAATATCTTTGATATTTTATTCTCTTTATTCTATAATTTTGGCATTAAAAACTATGTTTTATATACAATAAATACAACAAATCATGAATGCTACTTTTTACAAATTAATGCTATTGACATGCATTGTCTAGGATTTTTAAGGCCAAAATAATAGAATAAAGTTGATGAAATAGAGATTCATCAGTGGTGAGCTGACTATTGGGTTGTCAGCTACTTTTTTTAGTGTTCTCTTAGGATTTTAGGATGTTTAAGGTAGGGGCTTTAGCTCCCATGGATCCTTATATAATCGAGGCATGTTTTATCCTCCATTCTTGTATCCACTTTCATACTTTTGATGCAAGTTAGTGCTATTTACTTATGGGATTGTTTCTATTATGATATGGACTAATTAGGAGCATGCTTTAGTAGACATCTGCGGCATGCTTGCCTATGCTCTTTTAACAATATTAGGCCCATGCTTAGGCCATGTACTTGCGATTTTCTACTATTAAAATGCATGATATAATGGATTTTAGAGTGCTAAGTACTTTTATATGTAGCACTTTTATGTGTAACTCTATCTTGTTCACTATTTTATATGCGAAAACACCACCTCTCATGTGCAATTGATGATGCTAAGATTTAAATGCATGTTCACGAGCCTCTTAAGTTGATGCCTATGTTAGGTATATGAATGATGCTTATATAATGTGCTTGTTCCACTACTAGAAGTACAAGTGCCAGTGTTTAGGGTTAAATGATGCTTATAAGTGCAAATTATGCCTTGTAACTTAGTGTAAATTTTCTTATCATTGAATGCAAGTTGACATGCACTTGTAATATGTTGCATAATAGTAGAGATATTCAACGCTTAAATCATCATATTTCTTTGTAGTGGATGCCGCAAATTAATTTCTAAGTAAATTAAATTCTTAATTTAAAGAATATCCATTTGACATAATTAGTGTCAACCACATCTAAAATTTCATGCAATTTATCGTCCTATCTCTATGTTTTTTTAGTATAAAGTGTCGGAACTATGTAATATGTTTTAAGTACATAGTAATATATAGTAATATTATTCAAAGGGTAGAATTGTGTATTTTGAATACATAGTAATATTACTCAAATCTTACGGTTATACAACTACACACATGACGATATGTAGAATGACAAAATTAATCGAGTGTTGTTAAATGCAACGACAAAATTTTTTAGCCACTGAGAAAAAAATTTGATTGCTAGAAGGTCAAAGATGTTTTATTAAGGGATTATTAGGTACGATGCATAAGGAAATTTCATCTCATTATAAGCTGTGACATTTACTGTAGAGATATTTACATCTTGAGTAATTTCGTAATTACAATCATAACCCTGCGTAATCGCGAATTACACGAGAAACCTCGGATAGTCACTCTGTCTCACACCCATAACCATCCGTTAGTTTTTCCGTTAGCCCAACCATATCATTGGATTAATCTAACCTATGGTCTATCCAATGACTATTAAAAATTCCAAAAAAAATTGAAAATAAAAAACCACTAATCCCCCCTTCCTTCTCCAACACCCGACGAACTCCCCCTCCATCCTGCCCCTCCGCCTCCGCCCTCCACCTCCAGGTTGTCGCCCTCCCCCCCTTGACCACCTCCCCCTCCCCTTCTTCCTCCTCCAGCTCGTGCCACCCTCGCCGACTGCCTCCCTCTTCCCTTCTTCCTCCTCCAGCTCACCCCTGCCCTTCTTCCTCCTCCTGATCTCCCCACCCTCGTCGATCACTTCCCCCTCCCCTTCTTCCTTTTCCAGCTCGCACCACCCCTGCCAACCACCTCCCTCTCCCCTTCTTCCTCCTCCATCTCACCCCTCCCCTTCTCCCTCCTCCATCTCGCCCCACCCCTCGCAAACGAAGCCCCTCCCATCTGTATCCTTGACGAAGCCCTCCGACGGTGCCAAAGATCTTGTTGCGTGCAATCCCCCATGCAACCTCAGCGAGTTGCCACATCTCCATGGTGTTGATGCTGCCGAAGATGATGTACAAAACATAATCTGTCTTTTACTTGTCTAGCCACAACATGCACTCCATTTCTTCTCTCCATAGGTTTAGATGTAAGTCGGCAATGCTTGGTGCAACCTTGCTATTGTAAGGGTTCGTCGATATGGGTCCAACCATATACAACCGCTTGGACTTGGGATTCATTCCTTCGAGGGCAACACATTTGAGATCGTTGAAGGCATTGATGATGACGATAGATGCATATGAGACCCAAACAACGGCTTCTAAGTTGAAGCTGAGGTTGAAGTCATTAGGGCCGGTGGTGTTGACGAAGGAGGTAATGTCACGCGGGTGGAGAGGCCTGAGTCCTGGAAACCAGTCAATGATGGTGTCTAAGTAACCATTTGTGAATAAGCTTTCGTCTGAGGCAGGAGGAGGAGGTAGTCGGTTGAGGGAGGAAGGGGGAGAAGGTGGCCGACGGGGGGAGGAAGGGGAGGAGGAGGTGGTCGATGTGGGGAGGAAGGGGAGGAGGGGGTGGTAGGTAGGGGGAGAGAGAAAAGGGAGGAGAAGATGGGTGTTGGAGGATGAGGTGGGGGGATGAAAAATGTAAATAATGGGAACTTAAAGGGTAAAAAATGTAAATGTTTGATGGTTTTTGTCATAGTTAATGGGAAGTTTGACGGAAGTTAACATATGGGTATGTTATGTAAGAGTTAAGCACTATTGAGGGTCTTGGGTGTAATTCACGGTTACATGGGGTTATGATTGTAATTACAAAATTATTTAGGGTTATGGGTGTAAATATCCCTTTATTATATTGTTCGCATAATTATTTCATAGTAAAAAAGTTGACATACATTAATAAATATTATGGATTTTATCAGTTGTGTTGCAAAATCAATTATGCACTTACATTTTTTGCAATATCAGATGTACCTCTGAATTCTTCCACAATGATCATTTGTGCACCTCAAGTTAGTTTTCGTCAATCCCCATCCCAAATAGATGTTATCTTTGGAGACACATGGGTAATTAGATAAAAAAATTGAGGGCATAAATGTCTTTTTATTCTCCGTTTCTTCTACTTCCTTCCACTCTTCCTCCATCCTCCTCCCCGTCGAGCCCTTCCTCCTCCTTCGACTACCTCTTCCTCTGCCCCTCCCCCTCCAGCACCCCTCCTCCATCCTATCCTCCCCATTCCCTGCCCCTCCAACCCTTCCTTCTCCTCAGACCACCTCCTCCCCTGCATCTTCCCCTCAAGCCCCTCCTCCTACTCGGCCCATCCTACACCCCCCAGCCGCCCCTCCCATTCCAACCTAACCACCAAGAACATATCCAACATAAACCAGGAAATCCTCTCCCAGATCTCCAGGCAGGTGACCATGGTCGGGCTTGGCCTGGCGTCGAAGCACCTCAAGAACTCGGCCTAAACCAGCCTCGGATCTCCGTGCAGGACACTTGCACTGACGGAGGAGGAGGTCGGGGCGGAGAGGTTCATGGAGGAAGAAGAAAGGAGGTTGTGGGAGGAGGAAGAGAAAGGTTTTGACCATTATATCCCGTTTAACCACACCTTGGTTCGAAGAAACGGTGATTTAGTTAGACTTTTTTGACAACTAGTCTGACAGAAGGGCATAAGTGATAACAAAACAAGAAGTCAGAGACACATTTGATGTTTCAAAAAAGAGAAGGGCATAACTGATATTGCTATATTTAATAAAGACGCAAGTGATAAAACCCTAAATATTATACAATTCATTGGTGCATCATTCAATATTAAAAAAGTAATAATTATATTTAATTCTTTCATTTCACAATGAATATAGTATTCATTGCTATGATACTAGCAACTATTCACACATTACACTAAAATGTATATAGTGGCACATACGTTAGAATCTGTCATTGTATCATTGTTGTTAAATATATGACAATGAGTACTACCCGTTGTTTAATGATTTCATACATTTGGAATTAGTGATGCACAAATCTGATCAAATTGCAGGTCAGGTTGGTCCTGGGTCGGCTCGAGATTCCAAGACTCCATGTCCATGATCTAGGATGAATCGGTCACATGCCATATTTCAAGGCCTAGGCCCAAACCAAGTCTGGGCCGAGTTGGGTTGGATCGACTCATGAACCATTTTTAATTTTTTTTCTTAATTTTTTATATTATTTTATTGAGATAAAGAATTTCTTGAACATCATTTAAATTTTCTAAACCTAACTATTATATGTATTACATGAAACGTAAACTACTAAATATATTGTAACATTAATAACGTAAAAAAAACTTGAAGTACATTATATTTAATGAAATAAAATCTATTTTTCTAATATGTAATTTTATTTTATGGGTCGGGCCGAGCTGCATCTTGTAAGCATGTTTGCAACCTTCCCATTTGACGAGTGGGCTAATGAGCAGGTCGGTCTTTATTGGTCATATATTCATCAAATTTCTTTGTCCAAGCCTGACCTATGAGCGGGCTGGACAGGAGAACCCCTTATCCACGGACCTGGTGTAATGTTGAATGACATATTCATTGCTGTACTCATTAGTGGCCAACAATTATCCGTTACCTTTGTCATCAAAATTTGCCCTTATTGTTTACTATTTCTTTTGTCATCAAAATTTGTGCTAATCGTTAATCCGATTAGTACAAATTTTGATGATAAAGGTAATTGACAATCATTGTTATATGAATCATAACTAGCGGTGTAGCAACATATACGTCATTCATAGTTAATTTCAAGTATAACAATGAAATTTTACATCCATAACCATGTATAACTTTATAATTGTGCAATGAACCTTCTATAATTCTGAATTACATGTTGAACCTCTGATAACAACTATTGAGGATTATTCCATGTAATAGTTAAGAACCATTCATGATTCTACGTGTAATTTAGAATTATGGAAGATTCAACTCATAATTATGAAATTATACATAGTTATAGGTATAAACATCCCTCTAAAAATCACTTCTTAATGGATACTATTTGTTGTTATAAATTGCAAAATGGACGATATAGTGACATATTCCAAAAATATGTCATCAAGGACTTGTTGTGCTGTAGTGGTATAACCATTAGTATAGGTTGCCTTCATCTATAAATGTGTACTAATTAGTGCTAACCTTAACAAGACTAATGGTAACTGATTCTCATTGTTATATAGATGTTTACATTGAAATGGCAAGAAATATGCTATTTTCTGCAAATTTCAAAATATATAATCAGACATTTGCAAAGTTATTGTATAACATCAGAAGTTATAGCGATGATTCTTAAAAAAATTGCACCGAGTAATAAAAAATCCTCTAAATATGACGATCTCAATTCTTTCAGCACACTTATGAGGGTTGGAGGAGGTTGGAATAAAAAATGTGATGTGATGTCACTATGATTTGTGATAGAAATCCATTCCATTAAAAGAGAGAGGTAAACCGAGTTACCCCGAGGGTAACCCGGTTACTAAACGAGCCCTTAGGCTCCGTTTGGTAGAGGGATAATGTAGTATAAGAGATAAATGGGGTTTAACCTATCATATCTATTCGTTTGCGGAGATGGGATTCTGAGAGATAAGGAGGGGTAATTGGCCGCTATTTGCTATTCTCCATTCAATTGAAGAAGAAGGAATAATGGATACAAGTTGGTTTTGTTATGTTACTCGTGAGAGATAAAGATATATTTGTATAGTTGTAAGTGAGAACTTTGGTGGGAGGAGAAGGCCGTTGAGGGATAACACGTCAAATCCTATGGGCCTGTTTGGTTGCTGGGTTGGATTAGGTTGAGTTGGGCTTCAGGGCTTGCACTGGATGCAGGATATCCTACAACCAAACGTGCCCTTAATACTCTGTTTACCTGGAAATAAATATGTTACCCTAGTTCGACTTATGTTTGTATCATGATGATCCATATCGGTATGTTTGGTAGCTGGGTTACTTCTAGAGCAACCTTCTGAATTCAATACAAATCTGGAGTAACCGTGCAACTGGGTTGGATTTAGTGAGGTAGATATCACGTGGGTGGAACATTGGGTTTGACCCAATCCGGCCCGAGCTCATTTTTATTCCACGAGCTTTGAGCCGGGTTGAGGTCCGTGTTTTTGACAATCCGGTGATCCGAGCCCGACCCAGGCCTGTAGGGTCAGACTCGGTTTCTGACTGGGCTCGGCCCACCTCCACTTAGTAATGATCGATGAACATCTTTCACCCGGATTCTATATATGAATTTCGTCCAGATTCTATATATGAATTTCAATATTTTGTAGATGATTGGTATCCTATTCTATCAGAACGTGAATCTACACCGAACGACGTAAATGGATTAATCGCTTTCACTAATATAAATTTATCAATTAACGGGAAAATGAGGCTTTTTTTAATAAACCGATGTTTATGTCAATTAAAGAGACTTAAAAAGGATTTAAATCTCAGTTAATCCCTGAAATTTTTTTTTATCTTAAAAAAAGGACTTTATCAACCCCCCCCCCTCAAAAAAAAAACCTAGAATAGCTAGATGGTGGGCTTCTGGGAAGCAGTTGCTGAGAAGGGGTATCAGTACATGTTGTAACACCCCAACCAAGTATTTTGGGTGGTTGTCAACGAGTTTATTTGATCTCAAATCTAAAAAGTTATCATGATATGTTTTACCTATTATCGGATCGGGGACTTAAGCTCGAGATACGTCGGGGAGAGAGTATGGAGAGGGAGATGTTGAGGATTTCAAGTGGAAGGTGTGGGCATGCCGAAGCATCTACACAGAACCAACATGTACGTGGGTGCGAGATGGTCCCGACCCTTGACATGCTGGCAATGTGGAGGCCCGGATCCGATCCATTTATACATTGGATCTGAGCGAGTCAGGGCTAATTGCAGGCTGGGTCCTTTAATCTTACGTTTTCTTTATTTACTGTCTCTAACCACATTCAAATAAAAAAATCAGTATTTTTGAAAAGATTATCAATCTTTTCAATTATTTTCGAGAAGCTTACTCCATTTTAATCCAACTCACTTACCAAACATGCTCATAGTCCAACTCACTTACCAAACATGCTCATAGTATCAAGGTTTAAAAAATCGGACCGGCCAGTCGGACCGGTTGGACCGGAAATCGGTTCCGACCCGGTCGGTTCGGCCGGTTTTGTGTAATTAATTTTTAAAAAAATAAAAAAAAAATAAAAAATCGGGTCGGACCGGTGGTCAAACCGGGTCGACCTGGATGGTCGGACCGGATTGACCCAATTCTGATGGTTTGGTAAATTTTCAAAAAAAAAGGTTAAATAATGAAATAATATGATTTTTATTACTTGCGCCCTTCTTAACTTCTACGATATAAGTTATGTCCCTCTTTTTTTTGGAATATACGTTTAGAGTAATTTTCTAGAAGCAAATATAAATAAATGATTATAATATTATATTCATATATAATTCTAGAAAATGTGACTAACTTTTATAAAATTTTACTCGAAATAGACGATAATGTTATTCTATTAAAAGTTTGTACATTTTAAACGATTATTTCATTGATATATAAATACATACTTATATATATGTATTTGGTTTTATCGGTTCAAAAAACCTGTTCGACCGGTCTGACCATTAAATTAAGCTTGGTCTGATTTTTTCCGAGACGATAGGAATGATGACGCATACCGACATCATCACTGGTCCAATCAGTTTGGACTGATGGTCCGACCTGATTGGACCAAACCGAAGACAAACCGGTTCAATGTCCAGTCCAATTTTTAAAACCTTGCATAGTATCCTTCAAGTATTTCTTTTCTTGCAATGAAATTATGAACGTATACAGTAATTACTCATGGGATAGAAATCTCACGATCTTTCTTTCAATTGTGGAAATGCTGTGATTAGGGAATCTAGAAGGCTGATTAATTTCTAATTAAAGTTAGTGCCTTAGTGGAACACCAAGTTGTAGGTGGTCTTTTTCTCTAATTTATTTCTGTCTTAATCATCATTACTTTTACCTTTCTGCATAAAATCAATCGTTATTACGATGGCGGTATTTAATCACTGCATTGAAGTTCTGGTCTTCGGTTTGTACACCATTTAAGTCGATCACCGGTAAAATAAACTGGAATACTATCTTACATATTATTAACCAGTACTATTTTCAACTGATCATTAAATATGGGTAGATAGATGGTGTACATCCCGAGGACATAGTACTGATGCCATTGTAACAACAAGCTTGTCTCGATTTTAGGTGGCATTTAAGTTTGACTTTATCTTCAACCTTTATCCATAAGCTGCTGAAGGATACTGTGGCCCCTTGTCCCTATCAACAAAAGCTGCTTGTGCTCATTTCTAAATTAAACTTCTCATTGAATATATCCATGTGACTTATTAAGCTTGCAAGTCAAAATCTAAAAGAAAATGGGGATTAGATGTTTTGGATCGTTTGGATCAATAAGTGTTAGGTTGGTTGTGAGTAGACCTGCTCAGTGGGTCGGGGGTCCGCCCGCTCAGCCCACTCATGGGCCGGGTTTGGGCCAAGAGATTTCAACAGTGGGTCGTCCCCCTCTTTGGCCCGTCTGTCAACTGGTCGAACCGTGGACATGTGCCATAGAACCTGGCCCGACCGTCCCACACATATAAAAATATTGGTTTAAAAATTATATTTTAGATACATTTAATATAATATACTTCAAGTTTTTTGTTTTACGTTATCAATATTACATTTTATTTTATATTTTACATGCAAAGTAACACATATTATGGTTACTTGGATTTAGAAAGATTAGACGATGCTATACAAATATAATTATCTCCATAAATTTGATTAAAAAATTAATAAAAAGATACTTTACATTCGGTCCATGGGCATGCCCGACTCGCACTTTAACCAGGTCTAGTTGTGAGTCTAATATTGCTATACATTGTTTGAGCCTACCCAACTCAACTAATATATATATATATATATATATATATATAGAGAGAGAGAGAGAGAGAGAGAGAGAGAAAGAATGTAATGTGTGTGCGCATGTGTGTAGGTGTGCGTGTGTGTGTGGGGGGGGGGGGTAGGGAGTATGCACCTAGGTGCACAAGTTTACATGCACCGTGCTTCTAACTTCCACTTTTTTTTGAATTTTTTGAATTAAACTTTAGAAGGTGTACTTAGAATGAAAAGTGGAAAATGTGTTTCAAATTTCATGTAAAACATACATTTCTAACATGTTAATATGGAGGACGTCAATTTCAGTAATTCTGAGACCGTTAAAATTTGACAGTCTAGATGGAGGGGATAGATGTCTCAAATTATGTTGAATTTGAAATGATAGTGGTGATCTAAAATACCCAAGGTTTCATTTCAAAAAAGTCAAAACAAGTGGAAGTTAGAAGCACCAGTGCATGTAAATTTACATGCACATAGCACTACAAGAACACATAGAACAAATGATTACCGTTTTGTGTCCCCTATGAAGGGGCGACCGTCCCTCTAGATCAGATGAGACGGTCCGCATCCCATTTGTCATAAGGGATGATGTTTACCAACGTCTCCTATAATTATACTTAGGGTACGACTGCGACCTTCCCCTCTGAGTGCAACGTTGGGGACGGTCACGACCATCTCGTCTATTACCTCTAAAAGGGACGGTTGTGATCGTCTCTTCTATAAGCGTTAAAGGGACAATCGTGATCGTCCCCTAAAAGCATTGCGAACATTAAAGTCATCAAAGGGGACAACCCCGATGGGGATGGTCGCGACCTTCTCCGGTACTTCACTAGACCGTCCCATATGGCTTTCCGGTATGTGGTGATTTGGCCTGAAGGGATGGCCGCGACTGTCCCCTTTGATTCTATGCTAGCAAAAAATTTGTCGCTGCCATTTTATGACCTTCATTTTACCCTGCATCAATTGACATTAAACATTCAGTACTTGTATCAATATATTCTCTTCATCATAAAGAGAAAGATCAAGAGCGAAATAACCATTCATTTCACATACGAAATTACAAGAAAATATTTGAAATGATTAAGCTAAGAGATTCAAATAAAAGTACTATATCATAAATTGTTCAAACCAGTTAAACAACAAACTAAACAACACTACAAGAAATCGTCTAAACTAATTATACAAGATACTAAACTATTCCAATAATTATACACTAAAAGCAAAACATCTAAACTACTCCTGCCTGACGTCCTCATCCTCGTCCCCATCCCCATCGTTGTCCTCCTCCTCCTCCTCCTCCTCCTCATCATCACCATCTTCTTCTTCTTCTTCTTCTTCTTCTTCTTCTTCTCCTCCTCCTCCTCCTCCCCCTCCTCCTTCATCATCGTCGACGAGCCTCGCAATTTGATTACCCGCTTGTGTCTGTTGGCTAGTCGATGTTGCAGCTTGTTGTGCCTACATGAATGCATTAAAAATTACCATTTGTTGGCACAAATCTTGAATCTCAACGACTCTCTAATTCTATCTCCCTTTGTGTCTTCTGAGAGGAAGATGAGAAGCTGCTCCCTACTCCATACTAATTCCGAAGGGTAGCACCACGACCACTACAAGGTTCTGCCCATGATGATCTGGCCCGGTCGCTTGGAGGAAGGTCGTATCAAGAGTAAGAGGTGGGTGACTCGTTATCTATGCTGTCTAGCAAGACTTCCATACTCCATACACTATGCTAGCAAGATTTTAGATTCTGCCCAATGGAAATACACTGTTACAGAGAAGGAGATGCTAGCTACAGTATTTGTCCTAGACAATTTAGGTCCCACATTTTAGGATCTAAGGTTACCATTTTCACTAACCACATCGACGTCAGGTACCTTATAGATAAGAATGATTCCAAGGCACGTCTTATCATATGGATCGTTCCACTCCAGGAGTTTGATATTGAGATTAAGGATAAGCATGGATTCAAGAATGTGGTGGTGGATCACCTCTCTCGATTAGAGCTACCCGAGATTTCGAAGTTTGATACAACTATCACTGATACCTTTCCAGACAAGATGATTCTCGTTGTCACCTCGCTCCCATGGTATCCCGACAATGTCTTATTATCTAGAAAGTCTCACAAGGTTGGTCTAGATAGAGACTTGAGACTTTCTTTACGAAAGTTAAGTCTTGTCATTGAGAGGATCCGATCCTTCATCATGAAGGAGCAAATTGTGTCCGACGTCAGTGTATTCCTCAAGAGAATACCATAGTGTCCTCATGTATTTTCATAAATTAGAAGATGGAAGACACCATTTTGGGAAGAGAACAATACATAACGTGCTTCAATCATGTATTTGGTGGCCTACTCTTGTTGCAAATTCCATTGCATTCGTAAAGAGATATATTGATTACCATAGGATGTGCACCTGTGGACATAAAATATGATGCCGATGCAACCTATTCACTTCTATGAGATTTTTGATGGATAGGACATTGATTTTATGTGCATGTCCTTAAGAGTCAGGGATTCGAGTACACTCTGTAGGATGTAGATTATATACATATATATATGATATATGTATGTATGCATGTATGTATGTATGTATACATGTATATATGTATGTGTGTGTGTATATGGGAAAAGAGAAGATACACTGGGGGTGCAACCAACTAGCTACACCCGATCATTTTTCTTATTAGTTTTTGATTTTTTTTTGAAGAAAACTTATGAGGATTTACTTAGTTTATTGAGTGGATATGTGTTTCGAGTTTCATTCGAAACAAACATTCCTAGCATGCCTATCAAGATAGAGTCAGGTTCAACAATTCCGAGATCGTTAAAATGTGATAGTCCTGATGGAGATGATAGAAGTGACGAATTTAGTTGAATTTGACATGACACCGTGGTGATATATGGTGATTAAATCCACCTAGATTTTATTTCAAAAATAAAAAAAACTAATAAAAAAATGATCGGGTGCAACTAGTTGGCTACACCCTATATAGGGTTGATCTTGTGAGAGCCAAAACCTGTGAGAGAATGGGAGCAATGAATCTGGACTACTAGATTCTGCTCTTTTCTCTCCTCCTTCAATCAACTAGGAGAGAGAAAACAGAATCTAGTGGCCCAGAACCATTGCTCCCATGCTCTCACAGATTTTGGCTCTCACAGGGTCAACCCTCATATATATATATATATATATATATATATAGAGAGAGAGAGAGAGAGAGAGAGAGAGAGAGAGGCCCTTCCAATGAGGTGCACCTTTCCTGCATCAATGGAAAGCCCCATCACGAGTTCCGTTAGATCTTAATTTAACGGTTCTTTGTCAAAAAGAGCATTTTGTCCACATATTTTCATGTCGAAACTGAATTTCATTTTGATATTGAATTTCATTTCGCATTTTATTTTCCATTTTTAGACCATCTAATTTGACAATTTTTTGTTACTATTTATTCGGTTAGATTTTGCCAACGTGATGGTATTTTCGCGCTATGCACAGTAGCAGAACTCTTTGTAAAATTTGCACTGACATTATAGAAATGTATCTTGTATTGTAAAATAAAATCATAGTTAGCAATAGTTATATTATTGTAATTGTAATTTCAACAATATTATTGTAAAAGTGCCTATAGTTTTTGTAAAATTCGTATGAAGAACTGCAAAAAAGGTAAATTAATAAATCGTCAATTATTAAGAGGAAAAATATAAGTGCAAAAAAATGATATTGTGAAAAATGATGCTATTGTAAAAAATATCTTAGATTGTAAACAAAGATATGAAATTTGTAAGAAATAAACTGAGATTGTAAAAAGAAACACAAGATTGTAGAAACAATCTAAGATTGAAAGAAACAACCTGAAATTATAAGATACAATTCAAGATTTGTAACAAAATAACCTGAGATTATAAAAAAATGATCTGAGATTGTAAAAACATAATCTCTTATTGTAAAAAATGATCCTGCACCTTCATCTTCCATATCCTACATCCTCATCTATGATAGACATGACTTCACACTTAGTCTTCACCATCATAAGATGCGAGCCCGAACTGGTTCGACCTGCCGAACCCCCTCCACATGAGCTCAAGGCTCTTTCCAATGTCGATGACCAGGAGGGCCTCCACTTCCAGATTCCCATAATCTAATTCTACTGCCACCACCCTTCCCTCCCAACCTTCGACCATGTCCATGTCATCCGAGAAGGGATCCACCTTTGAAACCCTAACGGTGTACCTATGGAGGTGCCGCACAGTGGCCATCACACCCAATTCGTAGGAGGAGGTGCAAATCATCTGCATCGAGAACGTGGGAATCAAATTAATGTTGCCACTCCTCGTCGACTACTACATGAATACCTCCGCATCCCTGTGGCGTTGACGACGGTCGGAAACTCTGCGTTAATCCTTTGGGGCACTACTGGAACTGGTGAATGGGGCAAGTCGGAGGTAGACGACGATTACATGAGTTCCCTAGCGGATCTGGCAGAATTCTCCCAACCAATAAGTCAAAATGGAATGCGTGTTGTCACCTTCTATTTTTAAAATGAGACAAAAAGATCAAAATGGGTTTTCAACATTTAAAAAAGCAAGATTAAAAATGAATTAATCAGATCCATTGGATTAATTACATAAGGATAAGATGACAGGCTTTCCTTACACCCATGAAAGGTGCACCTTATTGGATATATTTCCTATATATATATATATATATATATATATATATATATATATATAGGAGGGTTGGATCCTGTGAGAGCCAAAATCTGTGAGAGCATGGGAGCAGTGGTTCTGGACCACTAGATTATGACATCTCTCTCCTCATTGATTGTAGGAGAAGAAAGAAGAGCAAAATCTAGTGGTCCAGATTCACTGCTCTCATGCTCTCATAGATTTTGGCTCTCACAAGAGAGGGTTGATAGCGTGTGAGCCAAAATCTGTGAGAGCATGAGAGCACTGAATATGAACCACTAGATTCTGCTCTTCTCTCTCCTCCTGCAATCAATGAGGAGAGAGAAGATAGAATCTAGTGATCTAGAATCACTGCTCTCACACTCTCACAAATTTTGTCTCTCACACATGGTTTAAAAAATCGGACCTGATCGGCCGGTCGGACAGATTGGACCGGGAATCAGCCTCAACCCGGTCGGTTCAACCGGTTCTTTGTAATTAATTTCAAAAAATTAAAAAAATTAAAAAACTGAGTCCGACCAGTGGTCGGACCGGGTTGAATCGGATTGACCCATATTTGATGGTTTGATAATTTTCAAAAAATAAAGGTTTAAATAATGAAATAATGGGGGGTTGTATCATATATGCCCTTCTTAACTTCTGCAATATAAGACATGCCCCTCTCTTTTTTGAAATATATGTATGTCAATACTTTCTTAGAGTAATTTTATTGAAACAACTATAAATAAATGATTACAATATTATATTCATATATAATTCTAGAAAATGCAATTAACTTTGTAGAGTTTTACTCGAAATAGGAAATCATGTTATTCTATTTAAATATTTGAATTTCTAACGATTATTTCATTGATATATAAATACATACTGACATATATGTATCTTGTTTTATTGGTTCGAAAAACGGGTTCGACCGGTCTGACAAGTAAATTAAGCCCCGTCCGGTTTTTTCGAGTCGATAAGAATGATGATGTCACGCTGACGTCATCTTCGGTCCGATCGGTTTGGACCGATGGTTCGACCCGGTTGGACAAAACCGAAGACTGGGAGCTAACTTGGCTCCCATCCGTCCATTTTTATCCTTTTTTTTAAAATACTTCATGGATTTTCATAATATATCCCTATATTATATCACTCAAGTTTCGTGTGAAATAGGGACTCCTACGGTCTCCATCCAAATGGGGTCGATTTCGACAGTTCTACGACCATTAGAAAATGATTGACTGGATGGAGGCCTTAAGAGTTTATGTTTCGCACGAAACTTGACCGACATAATAAAGGGATATAGTTATGAAAATCCACGGAAGTATTTTTCAGAAAAAATAAAAAATGAAAAAAAGGATCGGGGGAGCCAAATTAGCTCCCCTCGGGGGCAGCCCCATTTTACCTGTGTATATAGGGTAAAATGAGGTTACCCCTTGGGGGAGTTAACTTGGCTCCCCGCCTTTTTTCCTATTTTTATTTTTTTTTGGAAAAATGCTTTTGTGGATTTTCATAACTATATCCATATATTGTGTCATTCAAGTTTCGTGCGAAAAAGAAACTCCTACGACCTCCATCCATACGGAGTCGATTTCAACAATTCTCCTGCATGGGATTCTTGTTGGGTTTTACGAAGGAACATGCACATGAGAGTGTGAATTCATTGAATTTGTATTCTTGACTCTCTTTGGTGGTTTCCACACTAGAGCCTTGCACACCATCCTTGCTAGAGATGAGGATGAGGGAGGACCTGCATCAGGAATGAAAATGGTCGAATATAGATATGGATGTACGTATTATAATGCATATTGTTATTAATCCACTGCAACCAAACAATTAGTTAAGATTTCGATAAATAGAAACAGATAAGCATCGTTATATGAACCATTGCTAATGATATAGCGACGAATATGACATTCATTGCTAATTTCAAGTATAAACAAATTTCACAATGAATAATATCCTTGTTATATTTAATAACAAAGGATATGGTGATGAATTTTAGAAAAAAATGTCATTGTAGATCCATTTTGTTGTAGGTGAACTTTTAATACAGATTGCTATGCTAAAATTGGCCTAAGGAAATGAATAATTTGATATTCGTTGTGATATCTTTCGTAGTTAAATATATAACCACTACAAGGAAAACAAGTTGTGGCTACAGAATTATGCCCACGGATGTAGGATTTGTGGCCACGGAATTGAGCTCTGGTCATGACATGTCGTGGCAAATAGCCGTAGCTACAAGTCTCGTCGAGAGAGTTTTCTAACCGCGAATATATCGTGGCCACTACAAACGACCACAGAACTTGTCGTAGCCACAACTATTGTATGAAGCTTTGGCCATGGAGTTGTAGCTACGAGAAACTAGTGGCCACGATATTATTGTGGCCAAAAGTTTCCGTAGCTACATTCCGTGGCCACAACTCATTTTTCTTGTAGTGAACAATAAATATTCTTTGTTACTTGATTCTTAAAATTCGTAACGAATATCGTATCTGTTACCATATCCACAGCAGTGAATCATATAACAATAGTTACCCTTTAACTTTTTCTTCTAATCATTGTTAAATTTATCAACGATACAAATAATAACGAGTAGGTCAACAAATAAGTCATCATTATACGAACTTTTACCAACGAATATGACTTCCGTTGCCACTTACAAGAAGAAAAGCTAACTTTGAAATGCATAATAGTGGTTGTTATATACTTAACATCGTAAGATATGAAGGAATAATAAAAAATGTAGTGGATATTTTTGATACTGATTTAACCTGAACGTATTTTTGATATAGATGCGAAAAGATCTTCACCATTCTACAATACTTATATCATTTTCATTTTAAAACATGCTTTACATTAAAAAAAAGAGTAAATAAACATTGTGATATCTATACGTTGTAGTTAAAGAGGTATATTAACTACTGTAGAGGGAAGAAATTTTGGAGATGGAACTTCTTGATAGACTACATGATTTTTTATCTATTTAAATGTTATACGAAGAATTGCAAGAAGCACCTTCTAAATAAAGATATATTTATGTTTATTTATTTAAATATGTATTGATTGCATCCATTTCATTTCAATCAAAATAGGAATGCTTATATTTTTAATTTATATAACAACAAGCATTGCTATCTTTTTTATCTACATTTTTATAATCTAGTAACTTTTTTTATTTATATTTGTATCCATGGTTAGACATTAGTAAGGATTAGAGGTGTAAACGAGCTGAACTTGAGTGAACAAACCCATGCTCGGTTCGGTTCGTTTAGCATACTTTGAGGTTCAGGTTCAATTCAGCCCGATATTAGGTCCGATTCGGCTCGGGTAACGTTCATAAAGGTTCGGTTCGGCTCGTTAAAGGTTTGTTTAAGAATAAATGTTGTGCAAACATTTCAGTTCAAAGGGAAAAACTGCAACCGCAGGGGAGGGTTTTATAGGGTTTCGAGAATAGGGAATATGGACTTAGGGAGTGGATGACTAGATGGATTTGGGAAAAAAAGTGAATAGCTTTTATGTTAATATATAACGCATTTTTTCCTTATATATATAATATGTATGTGTATATACTTTTATGTATGTATGTGTGTATATAATCGAACTTTTAACAAACCGAACCTCAACGAACCTATGTTTTTGAGGTTCGGTTCGTTTATTTAATCGAGCCCAAACTCGTGTTCAGGTTCGATTCATTTATTTTCGAATCGAATCTGAATTGAACTTTTAGCGAGCCGAATCAAAACGAATGTTGAACCTGAGAATTTTCTGACAGCCCTGTTAAGAATACTCATTTCTCCTGATTCTTGTCTTAATTCTGAAACTAAGATACTCGTTAAATGCGAGCATGTACGTCTTTGCAATAAACACTTAGAATAAAAAGTACACGAGAAATACGATCACTGAAATATAATAACATTTTCCAAACTTTTTCACTTGATATCAATGTGGTTCTTAAACTTACAAATGTAAAGAATTGAATCATAAACTATTTTAAAGATAACAACGTGATCATCTAATCATCTACAATTAAATTCATACAATGTTGTTTGGACTAGTGGAGAACCACGTTGTTATCCTTAAAATAGTTTGAGATTCGAATCGTTATATTTGTGAATATGGAGACCACAATAATATTAGATAGAAAGTTTAAGGACCTTCTGTAAATTACTCAACAATGTGAGAATAGTCTAGATCGGTTTACATACAATAAAATTATAAAGGAACCTAAACGTTAGGAAAAGCTAATTCCTCTTATGTTTACGTTGCGGGGGTAAATATTTTATCATTTGCAGGCACTTAATTTTTTTATTATTTGTAAACACACAACAGCCGACTTTAGAATCTTCTCACGACATGTTTCCCTTCACAGTATACGGATGTTCAAATAATTCGATGATTAGAATTTCAAGCATTATCAACAATATAGAAAATATAACTACGTTATAAGAAACGTTACAAGAAACATGACTTTCAGTCCAGCCCGTTAGGAAAATTTTGATTTTTGTAGGAGGTTCTCCTGACGTATTACGAAATAAATTTTCTTACGGGTGGAGAACCCATCAGGAAAGGACATTGCTTAGAATGACCTTTCCTAACGGGTCTCCATCCGTTATGAATGATTTTTTTAGAGTAAATTACATAAAAAGTCCCTCAACTATATACTACATGTTTTCAATATGATATCTAAATTTTTAAAGGTAACAATGTAGTATTCAGTCTTTAAGATTTGTCTCAGTGTTGTACTTGGCTATTGAAATTTAGTTGGTTGTTTGGTCTTTCAAACCTTAAATCACAACAACTCAAAAACTACATTGAGATAAAAATCAAAGATCAGATACCATATTGTTACCTTTTTAAAGTTTGGGTATGACAATGAAATTGAGTGTATTGTTTAGGGACTTTTGCGTAATTTAACTTTTTTGAAATAATATTGTCAAGATCGCATTCGCCGCTACCTCTCATCAACCATGAGTGTCTTCATGGCACCATCAACACACGACCTCGATCAATGTTCGCCCTGACTACAGATGTGCCACCATCACCAACTTTGTCCTCGCCATTGTCCCACCTTTGTCATGGCCATGTAGCACCGCAAACAGTTTTCATAGATTTTCCTGCCCTCTTCCCCATCTTGGATCCTTGAATATGTTCATATGTGGAGCCCATTTGCCTTATTTTTATTTTTCATCTTTTGTTTATAGTTGTTTTTATTTTCTGACTTTATTTCTTCAAATACCAAAAATATTTGCAAATTTAAAAATGACAAAAGTACATTATTTATATTTTTATCACAAATTTCTTTTATTTTTATTTGAAAACCCTTCCCCCTTTTCTTTCCTATTTATTAGTACTGTATAAATCCATTTCTTTTTCTTTTCTCTTCCTTTTTTCTATTTATATTTAAAATATAAATATAAAATTTTCTAAAACTAAAAAAATAAAATTAAATATTCAGAAATATGATAAAACTAAAAATACATCAAAAATACCAAAAGCACATAAACAAGCAAAGCAACTGGACATAGAACAAAGTGTTCGTCTCCCAATCAAGTAAGTGAGATGTCTCCTTGTGTTTGACACATGTACACTTACATGGTTTATTAGAAGTGACGAATTAAATTTGTTTGTTAATACGATTTGTGGGAGCTACAATTGCCTTCTTTTTAGAAGAAAACAAAACTGTAGTATCATGCTCCTTTCATGGGTTACTTGTAACCTCTTCCATACACATGCTTCTTTTTTTAGTGCAGAGCCCTTTTTTCATGTTAGCATGACACAATCCTTATTTGGTAGGATGCCATAAGAGAAATGAGCATTATTGTGGCTCTTCTTTCTTTGGTCCAAGTTGATACTCAAACGGTCAGGAGCGCTTTGACACCATTAAATTTTTCAAACAATTTTTTCGGTTGAGACTCCTCTCTTGATCATGTAAACTAGGAGAATGAGGCATGGGCTCTTCTAGTCATTTAGGAAGACCAAAATCGAGAGTGGGACTTTAGTTCAATTTCTAGTCCAAATCATATACTACACCAAAATTGGTCTATGAAAATAAATAATTTAATATTCATTGATATATCATCTATATTTAAATATATAACAATGATTATTATTTATTGTAAAATTATATTTTTATTATTTACTGTCATAATGAATACATTATCATTAATTATAGGGTTTTTATCAATTGTGCACTTCTGAGATATTGCAACATCAGTTATGCCTTCCCCCTTTTTGGAATATCAGTTGTGCCCAGACTTCTTGACGTTCTATCACTTGTACCTCTCGGGTTAGTTGATACACATCTCCAATGTAAACAAACATTCACTTTGGATACACAAGGGAAATTAAATTAAAAAAAGTTGAGATGCCTTTCCAACAACTCCCCCTTCCCCTCTTCATCCTTCTCCCCCTCCCCAGCCTCCCCCGCCCCCTACGCCTCCTCCTACTCCCCAGCCTCTCATCCTCCTCCCCCTCCCTAACCTTCTTTGCTCTTGTGCTCCTCCTCCGCCCCCTGCTCCTCCACTCCCTCCTCCCCTGTCCCCTCTTCATCCTCCTCTGCAGTTGAAGTCGACGAAGTTCTGTGCAATGACGATGATGCCTAAGGAGGAGGCCAGAGAGCGTGTGGCTGAGGAGAAGGGATCGAGGAGGAGAATGGGTGGGAGAGTTTTGGGACAGTTCTCCCCTCTTGATCTCGCTATGATTTGAAAAAAAATCACGATTAAGTTCAATCATTCACGACTAAAGTAACAGAGAGGCACACGTGATAAAACGGTAAGAAGTTGGGGGCACACCTGATATTCCAAAGAAGGGAGTGACATAAATGATATTGCAATATCTCAAAGAGACGCAACTATAAAAATCCTTAATTATATATCTCCCACCGAATCATTTAGAAATAATTATTACAAACTTAAATTAGAAAAAAAGTCAACAACAAAGTTGCTTCCATGTTGGAATTATTATATCAATTTACTGATTTAGACATTCATTTCATCAATATCTTTTATTTTGTTACCAATATTGGCGTGAGTAACGGTATCTATGGTTCAGCTAATTGTTGGCTAACCTAGATCGAGTTGCTACGAGCAAAAACTACATCATGTCGAGGTCATGATTCAATGGTCAGTACATTATAGAAGCTAAAGTCAGAAGTTGCACAAGCTTAGCCCAACTAGCTCGAGAGACTAATAACAAGGCAAAAATATTGTTTCAAACCCTAGTAAACTAGAATTTTTCATAAGGTCAAAAGGCAATAGCAACTTGAGGTCAAAATAGAACCCTTAATTGCACTCATAAATGCAATTTACTTCGCAACAACGACTCGTGGGAGCTACAAGAAATTTGAATTGCATGGAGGGCATGTCCTGCAAAATAACCACGAGAGAGAACCCATCAAATCAGAGACGGGACATATTGAAAGTTGGCCCTCGATCCTCCCGCGACTTTATTTTCCAATCCCAAGAACATGAATAGACCTGCATTTTGTTTGGTGCTGTGGTTGGGGGTTCCCAATGATTGACGCCAAATCTACTGATGGGACACATCTTTGCTGATTACCACATTATTTGCATTCCCCATCTCCTGGAAAGGCCAATAGCTACATGCCACGAGTACAGCGTTCTTGGAAGGACGCCTGGATTATTCTAGAACAACCAAGTAATAGTAAATCCTCATGTTCTTTTGGATGTATTATGTAAGGAAAGAACATAATGTATATCTAATTTCAAGGTTATGCTCGAATGGTAAAAGTAAATTCTGAGGTTAATTTAGCTTAAATTTAGCGGATAATACGGTCAACCCAACTCTCTTAGTCTAGACTTAGAGATCGTGTTCACATTGTCGCATTTTAAAGCTCAAGTACGACATTGAAATTGGGTCTATAGTTTCGGGAATTTCGTATAATATATCATATGTATATGAAAATGTTGTTCGCATTGAGATTTCCTCTCCCTCATCTAAACCCCCCCTTCACTCAACTCGATCCCGCTCTCGCTCTCTCTTTGATTCTCCTCAATAGGGGTGTAAACGGACCGAACCTGAGCGAACTTATATTTTTTAGGTTCAGTTCGTTTATCTAATAAGGCTAAACTTGTGTTCAGGTTCGGTTCGTTTATTTTCGAATCAAATCCGAATAGAACCGCTTTTTAAACGAATCGAACCTAAGCGAATATCGAACTTAAGAATTCAGAGGGAGTGAAAAGAAGAGAAATGAATATATATATGTGTGTGTGTGTGTGTGTGTGTGTGTGTGTGTGTGTTTACAATTAGAATAAATATTCATTTAGTTTTTTTTCTTTATCTAACTCATCTTCATCTTTTGAAAAAAATAGATTAATATGGATTCATCTCTTTGAAAAAAGTATAATTATAATATATTTTTACATCTATTCCGATGGGGATAAGGAATAATAATAATAATATGGAGATATTCTATAAGTAAGGTTTATACTTGTTCTGTTGATTTGCAGATAAAGAAGGAAAAGTACTAGACACATAGATGTTGGATGTGTAAACACGATGTGACTATTTATTTTTGCATAGTTTATACTGAGATAAAACCTACTTATTCCTTAAATATCCAGTTATCTCTAAACAAAATTCACTTATCCTGAGACAAAATTGGCTTATCTTAAAATAAGGTCCACTTCTACGGATACAAATTTGTAAATATGTATATGTGCATGTTTATCGAGCTTTTAACGAATCGAACCTGAGCGAACTTACGATTTTTAGGTTCGGTTCGTTTATTTAATCGAGCCTAAACTTGTGTTCATGTTCGGTTCGTTTATTTGCGAACCGAATCTGAATCGAACTTTTAACGAGCCGAACCTGAGCGAATATCGAACTCGAGAATTTTCTTACAACCCTACTCCTCAACCATCAAAGTACGGAAGCCACTGAAGAATGTTGCAAAAAAGGGAAGGAAGCTGTCGTCGACATGATTTTATAATCGATAAGTCGCGTGCCTGTAACAATATCGTTTTAATTGGTACTAGACTTGGAAGTAAACAACTAATTAAATGGTCATCTGAACACCAATAGGCAAACGCATCGAGAGCTGATTTATAAGTATGATCAAAAATTTCAACAATAAGAAGTGAAGATGTCAATGGTCAAATAGAGTAATTATTATAAATATTGTTGGATACAATTACAGAATTTTTATGTTTACGGATTCGGAATTTCAACGAGTTGTATTATACAAATACGGTAGTAGATGACCTGATGCAAAATGATTATATGATACATATGAAACTACTATAAGAGAAAAAGGTATATGAGCTTATAAACTAAAATAATATGGTAAAAATGTGTTTGTAGGTTGGTGAAATTCATAAATGGATACATATACATATCAAATCAAATAATTACCATATAAGTTCTCATATCTACATAAATGTTATGACTTATTAATTAATTATATTATAAGGAAATGGAATACATGTGAAAGAAAATCAAATCATGTTTATCCAAGTTATGCTATATGTAAGAGCATGCGAGGTAGAAGACATGCAAAATATAAATCTAAAGTATAATTTCTTATCACACAAATAGTATATAATACATGAGATTGATATTACTTGGAGTAGAAATAAAAAGATTAGGGTAAATTATAAAAATAGTCCTCACCTATACCTTGATTTCCAATTAGAGGCTTCATTTTTCAATTGTAACAAATAGAGGCCTGAACTTTCAACTTAAGGGTTTAATGTCGACATAGAAGGGTCGTTGAAGCTTATTGAAGCCTCTATTTGAGACAAAAACATAAGCTCATGCCCTTCTTTGTTATGTTTGAAAAATGAGTCCTTTAGTTGGGAATTGAAGCAAAGTTGAGGCTTTTTTCTAATTTACCCTGAAGATTATATCTTTCCGATGAAGATATGACAACCACATGTGATGTTGCACGTAATTTGCATCTAACTAAAATCTAGCGTTATATATAGCATTATTTCTAGAGTATTCTTGAAGATGCAACTTGATTTGAGTCTATCATTATAAATAACCATCAACCTCATTTCTTCATACTAAGTTTTCATTTCCAACTACACATACATAAGAGAAAGTTGGATTTAAAGCTTAGGAGACTTTGTCAAGAAGAGATCTTTAATCAACTCTCTTGTGAGTGGTTCCAAATTTATATTAAATTATGGCTTTCAAGTTATGTTTTATGTTGTTTTCTACCCAATGAATTTATGTTGATAGTATTTACACATGTGACGTTATGTTCTAAGTTGCTATTCAAAGAAACTAATTTGATAAGTAGGGATGCATAATCATATCACCAAGTTTATTTATGCGAACGATATAAAATATAGTTGCAAACTGTGTTTTATGTTCATTTGTTCCTTCAATTGTTTATGTTGCAAGATATCATGCATATGCTAGATCATGAAATGGATGATTTCATATAATAGCTGTGGAACATAATCATATATGTTTTAGAAATACATGCATGTCATAGTCAGATAGAAAATTAGTTATGAACAAAGTCATAGAAATATGGCTCGTAAGAGGACTTCGGGTTTGCATTTCAATACAAGTGAAGAGTTTGTGATTTCAATTGATTTTTTGTATAGATACACTTAAATTAATGGTAGTATAAATGGGGCATGTGAATTATGTCATTGGTAATAAGTGAATTACACCTGGACAACATTTATAGTTACAAGTGAATTTCATGATAATGTTTCTTACAGATGTTTTGTTTCAGTATACCATTTTAAATATTAGTAACATATGTAATTCTAGTGTCCTTTGTGCCTTATAATCTGTGTATGCTTAGAGGGTTTCTTAAGAAATGGTTTAGTGTGATTATTAGTAAGTGATATTTTTCTCTTTTCCTCCTCTTATTGCATAAAAGAGGGTCGCTGGCATGAAGAATCTGAAGCATGCTGCATACTGCATACTATGAAAGAAAAGATGCTCACTAAGATGATTTCTTGATAATGTTTTTTCTATAAATCTTGTAAACCATCTGGGTTCAGCCAAAATAGGAGAAGTAAACGACTTTAAGGATCGATAAAAAAGCTTGGACCGCATATTGTGAAAGACAAGAGATGAAAAGCTGGATGAGTTGTTCGAGAGACAAAGTCATGCGCAGATGAACATCACATCTACAAGGAAAAAGTAAAAAAATGAAATGAGAATACATCCATAATGAGTTCTTTGTTTCAGGTTAGAATTGTGTGTTCTAAGGTTAGAAATTGTGGTTATTAAACGCTAGGTTGAAACTCTTCCCAAGAAAACCGTGAAGCAAATCGACATGACTCTTTCTATTCCGAATGGTGCACAAGAACTTTAACATTTACATATTTGGGTTGTTACCTGGTGCAAAGTCATTCTTGGTCAATGGGCATATGTTGAAGCACTACGTGGAACCTACAGACCATTTGGCCTAAGCAAAGAAGATCTACTTTGTGCATGAGTCTTGATTCCTTTGATATTTCATTATGTCGTATGTAAAGTCTTGGCGGTCGGACCTTATATCTTAGGAGATTCAGACTAACTGACTAACAATATTCCTTTATCGTTTCCCATTATTTTGTTCATTATCCTGACTCACCATTAGTACCCAGCTCATACTTAGTATACTAAGTCTTGATTATAGGGGAGTGTGATGTCCATTGTGATTACCCGCTTCTATTCATTTGTTCGTATTCTTGCCCTCGATCACCTCATTTATTTAGTATGCTACACATAAGATGACCTAAACCTAAGTATAGGGGAGATCATATTCTTATTCATTATGTAGTTGGATCTGTTCACACATTTATGCTCAGTAGATTTATGTATTCCTTTATCTTTCTACACTATAAGGACACAACATAAGCTAAGAATAGGGGGATGTTGTATATATCTTATATTTACTTATCCATAACTTGTACTTTCTCGTATTTTTGTATATAAAATGCTTTCAAAGCAAGAGAAATGGGTAACCTGGGTAAAATGATTTACAATTGTTATAAAATTCTTTTATTGATAAAATTAGGTAGATAAGTAAACACTAAAAAATAAAAAATTTACAAAGTCATCAAAAGTCACAAAAAATTTAAATATATGTAAAAAATGGATAAAATTTAGATACATCACATGAAATGATAATATTTGTTGGACACCATGCCACTTGATTAAGAGTTAACTCCAACTTCGAGTTCCATCACTCTATAGGAGGGTTTATGACTTAAATATTTGCAATCCTTGATGCATGTGGAATTTATTGAGTGCAACTTTGAAATGATCGACACTTCACATTGCATGATTGCAGAATTTGGTAATGAGGTAAAGTTTTGTTTAAGTACTAAGGATATAAGAGTTTAACCTAAGATCAGATCTAATGATTCTTGAAGATTGAAAAAGAGGTAAATAATTTTGTGAAATTAACCTGAAAGTCAGCATATGAGTTACCCATGCCATGCTCATCTAGCATCGTGCAAAAGATGTCATATTTGTCCCTTAGTGTCAACATGTAGCCGCAAGTTTAAGAAGGTGCCAATATCTATGTCAAAAATGTACAACCTCTTCCAAGAAGTAGGGGGCTCGATTATTGTTATTGTTGATCATTTAGAAATCTAACTTACATGCATTATAGTAGAGTGTAGGGGTGTAAACGGACCGAACCTGAGCGAACCTATATTTTCTAGGTTTGGTTCGTTTATTTAATCGAGCCTAAACTTGTGTTCAGGTTCGGTTCATTTATTTTCAAACCGTATCCGAATCGAACCTCTTTTTAAACGAATCGAACATTAGCGAATATCGAACTTAAGAATTCTCTAATAAGAGAGAGTGAAAAGAAGAGAAATATATATATATATATATATGTGTGTGTGTGTGTGTGTGTATTTATAGTTAGAATAAATATTCATTTAATTTTTTCTTTATTGATGAATCCGTGATTCATCACTCTAAAAGTTGAAAATAGAGCTTTGTTCCCGAGTAATTAGCTGCATATTTCCACTTATATTGCATAATTAGCATTCAGGCATGCATTGATAACATCTGCATTTTAGCATTCATATTTGCATAAAATAAGAAGCCAATTTCACTTGTAAATATTCACCTGTATATTAGATAAAATACCTTATTTGTATATATTTTATACTAACACTGAATCTAATAAAATCAACTCTATTATGTATATATGACTACCACCAATAAAGGAAAAATATCAAAAAAATACTAACTTGTAAAATTACCCAATAAAACCCCAAATCCAATTGGAGACCTTAGACCTTAAAATACGCATATCTCTCTCATACAACCTCCGAATTAGGTTTACTCACTTTTAAAGTAATATTCATTCAGAGACCTTCGAAACAAGACTAATTTCATTAAAATCGGAGCTCGTATGCAAAACTTGGGTTTTGGGCCCCTTTTGTACATTGTACATATTGACCGTTTTACCCCTGTATTTTATCTGTTTATTTTCTTCATTATTAAAAATCTATAAAAATTTGATTAAGTTGTAAATATTATTTTCATATTTTCTCTAACTTTATTTTAATTTTTATCTTATTGAAAAATGACAAAAAATTAGAAAAGATAAAATGCGGTATTTTATATCTATAAGGTACCACCCAAAAATATATTTTTGTACAGATGATTTCCTTTAATTTTCGACCCTCCACAAAATTTGTAGATCTCGTCGAGACGAGCAACTTTCATGTTGACTACTTTTTGATTTAATCCCTTTTGTTATTTCTTTTTTATTTTTCTTTACATTTAATTTTTGAACTTTTTGGGAGCGACATGTGGCAGCTCCTGGAGCCGCCACATGTCACCCCTTTATTTTATTATTTTCAGATTTATTTTATTATTTTCGGATTTTATTATTATTATTTTATTATCACTATTTTAATTATTGTTATTTTAAGTAGCGTACTTATTTTACTCATATTTTATTATATTTTTATTTTTCCTCTCCCTTTTACTTCTTATTTTCTTATTCCCCACTCCAAGCCACATCTTCTCCACTTCCTCCATTTTCTCCACTCTCTCCATCTCTTCTCTAACTCCCTCTTCCTCTTTATATTCTCATCTCCCTCTCCATTCTTCTTCATCCGCCATTTTTGAGAGAAAAGAGAGAGAGCTCTGGCTATCTGTAGGTGACAGCTACCGAGAATCACCGTCGAGCGACGACCTCCAACCACGGCGAGATCCGAGGTGGTCTCAACCACTTCGTCGCAGCATTCCTCGCAGGAAGCTGCTTCAGCTTCGAAGGTCCGCGCCCACCCTTCTTGAGGCCACTACCGGAAGCCGCACGACGCAGCTCCACAATCCGGCGAACCGCAGGTAAAGTATTCTATCATTCCCTTGTCATTTCATTTTTTATCTAACATACTTTTTGTTGCTATTCTACATCATTTATCACCACACATCACTAATCACCATCATCATCGTTATTTTATTTCATCATCACATATCATTTCCAAGATCACCTCATTAGCATCACCACTTTCATAATCATAAAAAAACAAACACCACCAATATCACCATCCCCATTGCATTTTTATTTTCTGACATAAAAAAAATTACAAAACAAAAATAAAAAAACAAAGCAGGTTGCTGGCCGCAGCATCGCCCTCTACGCACCGCCGTAAACCGTGCTTGGCCCGTCCCGCCTCCGCCAGCAGCCACCATGAGCCCCTCCTCCTGCTGGCCGCTCCGCCTGACGGTCGCACTACGCCGCATAGACCTCCAATCGTGCTTGGCCGTGCGCCATCCTGTCTTCCTCACGCACCACTGTTTAGAGCCACGGCAGCCGAGCTCCGCCGCCCTTGCCCAGTGGTCGCGCCCCAACGCTCGTCCACGCGTCGCGCTGCGGCCGCCACCGACCCCGTGCACCCTGCTCCCACCTGCGAGCGGAGCACCCCTCCAGGCTCCATCCCTCGCTGCTCTCCAGGCCACGCGCGGCTCTCCCGCGCTTCCAGTACAACCGTTGCCCTCGGGACCGACGCCTCCGCCCTTGCGCTCCCGCACGCGGTCACCAGCGCGCCACCATTCCAGCGCCTGCCTCCTCCTTTGGCCGTCGGTCGCCGCCTCCAGGCCCCACGCGCGGCACCCCCATAGCTTCTGTCCGCCCGCGCGTGGCCGCCTGCCACTCGCCTCACGGCGGCGCCGCCTCCTCGCGGTGCGCCGCCTCCAGAACGGCGTCGCCTCCCACCCTCGCCGACGCACGACCAAGCATGGCCGCCCACCGCTCCACTACCACCGCGCTCAGGGAGGCCAGCCGCCCAAGCTCCAGCGCGTCGACGCGCGTCCGCCATCGCGGCGCCGCCTGCCGCACGCCTCCGCCGAGCATGACCCGCCGCTTTCGCGTCGCCGCCCACTTCTCCCTCTTCGTGCCCTATTATAGAAGAAAAGGACCATTCATTTTTTATTTATTTTAGGTGAAAATAGCACATTCATCCCTGCATGTTTAAGTATTTCCAAAAGTGCCCCCGTACACATCTTGAATTTGTTTATTTCATTTTTTGTATTGCGGAGAGACCCCTGACTTTGCATGATTATTTGGACAATTATTTTGCATCATTTTCTTAATAAAAAATAGCATGTTGTAAGAAATTCATTCTTTATCTCCTGGCTATTTAATTGCATTTTGTAAGCATCTGGCATTTTATTAAAAATCAGAGATTGAAAATCAGTGATATTTTTCCCAATTATTCTCTGAAATTCACACAGTCTATTTAGTGCTTTAAAAATTATGAAAAAAATGTAAATGATGCCTTTAAGTGTGCTTTAATTATTGTCCAAATTTCGTCCAATTAGGAGTTGTCTTTGCATAAAATAAATTTTAGAGTGATTTCTGTAGATGATTTTAATTAATTTCACGAATCATATTTTTAAGAAATTTCTACTCTCTTAGATTCCTTATTAAAGTATCTATTTCACTCAGTTTTCAGTAAAAAAATTCATAAAAAAATCAAAAAGTGTTAGAAAATTCCAAAAAAATAGTGTAGCTTCATTTCTCCATATTTAACTTCTAATAAAATTTTCATAATTTTTGCATATCATTTGCATGAAAAATTACATAAAAACCCCAAAAAAGTTTGTATTTTTCATGTGTGCATTTTAAATCCAAGAAAAATCCAAAAAAATCCATTTTGCATTCGCTATTGTGTTAGGTTTACAGGAAAATTATAACTTGGCTAATTTGGATTAATTTCAGATTTAAATTAAATTTGGCTAAGTCGCTTATTTTCTTATTAACCTAGTTCATCAGCATTTGTGCGTTGGCATTTTTATTGCATAAAAATACCAAAAAAATCCCACTAGGAAAATGACAATCTAATACCTCTAACTTGATCCCGAGTTGTTCCTTTGCCTCCTTGAGTCGACCCTGGGGCTTGCCCATGCTAAATAAACATAAAAATGTGTGTAATTTCATTCGACGATTAATCGATTCGTGCGGTTTATTTTTGATCAACGCGGATCTATCCGACTGCAACGCACTAGTCGATTAGACACCACATTAAAAGGGTAGGTCCGCGACTCGTCAAATGGTGCCGTTGCCGGGGAGGCAAATGGCTTAGGATCATTTTAAAAAATTAGATTTAGGTTTTCCACACACTCGGGTAGTCTGATCCCCGAACCATCTTGTAATTATTCCATTTTTTCAATTATTTTTTTATTTATTATTTTTTTTTCTTTCTGACATTTTTATCTTTTTGTGCGAGGGCCCGCTGGACTTGGAGCGGTTTTCTTGAAGTCGACGCATCCCGAAGTGCATCAGAGGCCAACAATTCTTGGATCAAAGTCAGCTGTTGAGATGCCAGAAAGATTTCAATTTTTTTTAACTTGTAAAAAGTGTCCGCATCATTTCCAGCGGTTCCCGTTTGGGTTCTCGCGTGTGTAAAGATAGTGGAACCGTGTCCCCGTGTGCTGTGTGGATTGAATTTTAGACTAGGCTTGCACTAGCGGCTCCTTGATCCACTCTAGGATTTGCTTGTGCTCGTAATTCTTTAGGACCACACATTGCACGTAAAAGACGCACTTAGACCGCAGATCTAGTCAAATCAAATTCGTTCTTCACTCGCTAATAGAACTGCCTGTCTAGGAGCGGCTTTTCTCGTTTGCATTTGCATATAGTGTAAAAGATCTCAATTCTGTTCTGCATCCTACATAAAAGCGAAGGGATCACTGTAAGTATTCTCTACTTAGCATACGCATCATTATTTTTCATGCATCAGCTTTTCTCGATTTCTCCCTTTGTTTTTCAAACTTAAATTAAATGAAAATTGGGACTGGACGTTAGGCGTGCTGTGTGGTTGGACTAACAAGTGATCACTTAACTTAAAACCGGGACTACTAACATTATTGACCAAAAAAAATAAATAAAATTGAAAAATCTATTTGCGGGAGACTAATCCCCATCCTTGTTTTCAGGATGAGTGAGGGTACTTGAGTGTGTGTGAACACCTTAAGGAAGAGCCCAAATCCCCGCCTTCCATATCACGTTCCGACTAATCCTAGCAAATATCACACGTTGAAATTTTCAGGTTCACTGACTAGTAGCAAGTAGCCTCCGCCTGTCTCACGTAGATAGGGGCGAAATTGCGGTACTTCGCGACAAGTTGTCAGTAACCCCCCGGGGTGAAGTTCCGGCCTTGTCAGCCTCCGCCTGCTTGCAGGTAGATAGGGGCAGGTCTTTGAATCCATCAACTTGGGATAGGAGCGAAGAAAGGAAGGACCGTCGTTATCTTAGGCGACAGGTTAAACAGGGAAGACGCATTCGGCTTTGAGCCGACTTCCCTATAGGTTGCGTAACCTTTGCTATCTTGTCTGAACAATCACACTTAAAATCAACCAGACTAATTGGACTCGGTTTCGGGTCCTTCACCGTGTTGAGTGTGAACTCGGGGTTTGCTCTTGCGTTTGTCTTTGAGTCTGTCTATGTTTGTTATCATGTGTAATTGCACTTTTTCTACCTCCATCTGCTTACAATCATCCTTTCCTCTTCAAAGATGTCGTGATATTGGTCCCCATACCCTGTGACCTCTGGTCAATCCTCCTCGACCATATATCGTTCATCTCCGCCTTCTCATTCTTTCATGTATCCTCCGCCAACCATGGGAGATCCTTACCCATGGTCGGCTCCACCTCAACCCGATTATGAAGTCAGAACTTCGACTAACTTCTCCACTTCTTCGCATTTCTCACCTACTCCATATTCTAACACTCCGGATCCACTTCCATCTTGGGCTGACTGTACTTATTCTCGAGAGCTTGCAGGAATCAAAGAACCGAATGAAGAGCAAGCCACTGCTGAGACAGATGATTGGCAAAATTGTATGCCCCCGCATACTTCATTCTCACCTCAAGTAGGGATCATACAACAATTTGCATATACACATCCCGACTTAACCTTAGGGCATAACTTGGTCGATCAGACAACCCGAATAGAGAGGCATGAACATCATGATTTCCCAGACTTGATTGACTTTAGTGATCAAGCCTTCATTAACCAGCCTTCATTTGGAGACCCACACATTCACAAGATTGGACTCATGAGCTAGACTTATCAGTTCTCGTTTCATCATATGAGGCTCCGACCAATATTTGCCATCTAGATGGTCCATACTCGACCCAGCATTACATGCCAGAGTCTAGGTACGTTGAGTATGAAACCCCAATATCTCAGCAGTATTCTCCAATTGAGCAGAACTCTCCCATGATTTGTCATGAGAATTTTTTGGAGGATGACTTTTATAGACTTATCGTAAAACATGAATCATTAGGTAACAAGTTGAGAGATGTCATGGAAATATTGCACTTAATTTATGCCAGCTTGGGTATGAAAGTGGAGAAGGAAGTAAGTAGATCTGATGTTGAAAACCGAGCGAGGATTCAGGAACCTACACCATTTGTACAGCTGGAGTCCATTCTATCTCCCTCTTCTACTAACCACTTACCCTCCAATCCAGAGTCTAATCATGCATCCACCAAAAATACCAAAAAATTTGAAAAATAAAAAACTCACATAAAAATTGTAAATGAAAATGATTTAAAAAAGTTGGATCCTACCCTAAGGGAAGCACTCGATGAAGAATTGATTTTCAAACTTCCCTTAATAAAGGCCATAGATCACTTTTTCGACCTCAAACGATTTGTGAGAAGTAATTTGATGCCCAAGAGGTCAGGCAATAAGAAGACAAGGACTGAAAGACACATAGTGTCTATGGCCACCTCCTTGGTGATGGGGAGAAAGACCAAGAGCCACAGAGTGAAGCGGTTGCCCCGAGTTGAATGTGAAATCAAAGACACCATCTTTACCCATGCAAGAATCGATGATGACTCACCGATAAATATCCTCCCGACCTTTGTGTTTGACAAGCTCAAACTCATGCCACTTAGGAAGTCGAGAGAGATCGTTCAGCTGGCTGATCGATCTATCAAACGGTCGAGAGGAAACATTTCAGTCATCATTACTTTCCAAGGTGCTCTACTCCAAGTGGACTTCACGATCATTGACATCGAGCACCGAGGAGAGTTTTCCCAGTCTCTGATTATTCTCGAGAAGCCGTTCTTAGCCTTGGCTAAGGCAACTATAGATTGCGAGACTAAGGAGATCGATTTTACAGCATTGGGAGAGCTTCGACCTCATCCATTCTTTGATAAACTTTACTCTAAGGTGACTCGCACATCCATTGACAGTCGTGACCATCGAGAGGAAGATGAGTCCCACCTCTCTACTACATCTGAGAGACCGACTGTCTGGACGACCGTTGGATCAGAGACTCCCCACACCTCCACTTCATCAACTGCTTGCACCACCAACGTGACAGCTTCTAAGGAGGACTCACGACCAGAAGCTATCATTGAGTCGGACATGACCTTTGTGGATAGCCTTGATCATTTTGATGATCCGACACAAGAGCCCGATAATGTCAAGCCAACTGAGGACACTGGCACCTTCTCGAGACGCGTGCTGACCCTTCAGGAATATTCTAATCTATATGGTGACTCGTCTGATGAGGAACCCATGGTCAACACCGCACCACATCCCGGACCGTGAAAGGAAATAACCAAGACAAAATTGACTCCCCATAAAAACACGGTTGCTCCTTCTTCTAGTCGGCTATCTAGTGAGAGGAAGTCGAGAATTGATTCCTCGAGGTGTTCCCCCGAACCTCTCAAGGCGCGTCGCTCTCATCTCCCTTTCAATGATTCAGGTTCTAGAAAACTGACTAAGAACATTTCCTTCAACACACCGGAGAAGGAATTTTCTGAGGAGTCCTCATCGGGTCCGGATAAGGTGATTTATATGAGTGAGCCCAGTTCGACTGTTCTCAAGCCTTATCTAAGCAAGCAGCCGTGTGTCGACCCTCGTTGGACGATCCCTTCACCTCACTATTATTCATCTGAGGATGATTCCGACAGCGACACATATGTATATTATCCACCTCCTCGCGTCCGCAAGAAGGTTCATCACAAACCTTCTTAATCCCTGTATATTTACACTCCTCCTTGTATATATTTTCCCTCCCTCCCTAGTGATTCGAATCACTCACCCTGACTCCATATCATTTCATTTTATGGCTATACTTAGGATGATCAGATCCTAAGTATAGGGGGGAGAGTGACTCGAGTCTCTTCATCATTCGTTGCATATTCTCTAGATCTCATCGGTTCTCACACTCACTCTTGTCCTATACTTAGGCTGACCAGAGCCTAAGTATAGGGGGGACCGATGCTCGTCGTGTATATATTCATCCATTTCCCCTCTTAACCTCGCCCGCCTCATTTTTGATCTTCTTCTACACTTAGGCTGCAAGAGCCTAAGTATATGGGGACGGAGCGACTTCTATACATTTTTATTTTTAGCTCTCCTACGCTTAGCACAAGCTATGTCTTTTTCTTCGCTTTTCGTGCTCCGAGGACATAGCACACACTAAGTATAGGGGGCGTGTATATATTGCATATATACTTTACCCATAGCTCGTAATTTCACGTATTTTTGTATATATTTTGCAATAATTACGGGTGGGTAAAAATTGAAATTTTTTTATACTTGTTGTATAATACTTGTAACTTTTGTAAAAATTGAAAAAAATTGTATACTTGTATATTGTATAACACTTGTATAATCTGTATAATACTTATAAACTATTGTAAATTATTGTAATATAGGAGGTATACCAAAGTTTTGAAAAAAAATACAAAAAAAAACACAAAAACACAAAAAAAAAGAAAAATCAAAAGAAAACATGCTTCTTATTTACTCTTGCATATCATCTCTGCATAAAAAAAAGAGTCTTGCATTTTCATTCATTTGCATAGCATGTCATCTGCATCTCATCTGCATATCTTGCATATGCGAAGTGAAAAGCTAGTGGGTTCTGAACCAAGTTATGAGTAGATATTGAGGATGGACTTGATTTGACCTTAATCCACCTAATTTCAGAGGAAACTTATAAGAACTGGAGTTAAGATTTCTCAGGTCAAGTGACTTAATTCTTTGAGTCCGCAAGTCTATGTTCACATGTCATCTTGATTAGTCTAAGTAGAATATCTCGTGCACACGCATGATTCTTTTAGATAATGACCTAACTTGGACAAGCACAATGCACATAGCTCTTCATTGATGAGGTGGTGAGGAGGTAGAATCCTTTAGCTTGGAGTATCACACGGGTGGAAACATCCGTCCTCCTCTAGGGAGGGTAGTGCATCTCAACCTAGTCTGGTGGTGTTGATATCTAAGGACGGGATGCTGTGGGTTGCAATAATGCTTCAAAAGAGGGATAGTCTACTGGCTCAAGAGGAAAATCTCCTGATGTACATGCTGCACCTTGTATATAGTTCAAAAAAAAGTAAAAAAAGGAAAAAAGGAAAAAAATGCAAGAACTCCAAAAAAAATCAGACAGGTCCAAGTGAAAAAAAATACCTGTCGGAGTATGTATATTAGCAAGAAGTCTGCAGCTGGATGACTTGTGTACACTGGTCAAGCATCCCGGGATAGGTAGCTACACTGGCTACCGTCCATTCTTTTCTCCACCCCCTCCTCTTGAGCTGGTCGCACTTGAACTTAGAAGGGAATACCCCGCTCTTCGAGGAAAGAGTTACTGGACTGGGTTATTTGAGTTACCTTGTTAGAGGAGGTTGTTTTTGAGTCATTTCTGATGTGGAGAGTTACATTTCACTTACACAGTACAAGTGAGAATCATAGTCATCGGAAATTTGCGTATGAGGATTTGTTCTGACCTGACTATTGAGGAGTCTTGAATAGAAGACTTGTGGAACTTGAAGTTTGTTAGATCTTAAGTTCAGAATCCAATAAGGTTCCATCACACAATTAATCCAAAGGTCGAGTCAAGCTCCATTTTTAACTTTTATTCATGACCTTGGTATGGAAGCCAAAATCATTTCACTCTTGCATTTCATTTAGTTGCTCGGGGACGAGCAAGGTTTAAGTATAGGGGGTTGATGAATCTGTGATTCATCACTCTAAAAGTTGAAAATAGAGCTTTGTTCCCGAGTAATTAGCTGCATATTTCCACTTATATTTCATAATTAACATTCAGGCATGCGTTGATAACATCTGCATTTTAGCATTCATATTTGCATAAAATAAGAAGCCAATTTCACTTGTAAATATTCACCTGTATATTAGATAAAATACCTTATTTGTATATATTTTATACTAACTCCGAATCTAATAAAACCAACTCTATTATGTATATATGACTAACACCAATAAAGGAAAAATATCTAAAAAATACTAACTTGTAAAATTACCCAATAAAACCCCAAATCCAATTGGAGACCTTAGACTTTAAAATACGCATATCTCTCTCATACAACCTCCGAATTAGGTCTACTCACATTTAAAGTAATATTCATTCAGAGACCTTCGAAACAAGACTAATTTCATTAAAATCGGAGCTCGTATGCAAAACTTGAGTTTTGGGCCCCTTTTGTACATTGTACATATTGACCGTTTTACCCCTGTATTTTATCTGTTTATTTTCTTCATTATTAAAAATCTAAAAAAATTAGATTAAGTTGTAAATATTATTTTCATATTTTCTCTAACTTTATTTTAATTTTTCTCTTGTTGAAAAATGATAAAAAAATTATAAAAGATAAAATGCGGTATTTTATATCTATAAGGTACCACCCAAAAATACGTTTTTGTAAAGATGTTTTCCTTTGATTTTCGGCCCTTCACGAAATTTGTAGATCTCGTCGAGACAGGCAACTTTCGTGTTGACCACTTTTTGATTTAATCCCTTTTGTTATTTCTTTTTTATTTTTCTTTACATTTAATTTTTGAATTTTTTGGGAGCGATATGTGGCAGCTCCTGGAGCCGCCACATGTCACCCCTTTATTTTATTATTTTCAGATTTATTTTATTATTTTCGGATTTTATTATTATTATTATTATTTTATTATCACTATTTTAATTATTGTTATTTTAAGTAGCCTACTTATTTTACTCATATTTTATTATATTTTTATTTTCCTCTCCCTTTTACTTCTTCTTTTCTTATTCCCCACTCCAAGCCACATCTTCTCCACTTCCTCCACCATTTTCTCCACTCTCTCCATCTCTTCTCTAACTCCCTCTTCCTCTTTATATTCTCATCTCCCTCTCCATTCTTCTTCATCCGCCATTTTCGAGAGAAAAGAGAGAGAGCCCCGGCTATCTATAGGTGACAGCTACCGAGAATCACCGTCAAGCGACGACCTCCGACCATGGCGATATCCGAGGTGGTCGCAACCACTTCGTCGCAGCATTCCTCGTAGGAAGCTGCTCCAGCTTTGAAGGTCCGCGCTACCCTTCTTGAGGCCACTATCGGAAGCCGCACGGCGCGGCTCCACAATCCGGCGAACTGCAGGTAAAGTATTCTATCATTCCCTTGTCATTTCATTTTTTATCTAACATACTTTTTGTTGCTATTCTACATCATTTATCACCACACATCACTAATCACCATCATCATCATTATTTTATTTCATCATCACATATCATTTCCAAGATCACCTCATTAGCATCACCACTTTCATAATCATAAAAAAAACAAACACCACCAATATCACCATCCCCATTGCATTTTTATTTTTTTACATAAAAAAAGAAAAAAATTACAAAACAAAAATTAAAAAAAACAAAGCAGGTTGCTGGCCGCAGCATCGCCCTCAACGCACCGCTGTGAACCATGCTTGGCCCGTCCCGCCTCTGCCAGCAGCTACCGTGAGCCCCTCCTCCTACTGGCCGCTCCGCCTGACGGCCGCACTACGCCGCACAGACCTCCGGTCGTGCTTGGCCGTGCGCCGTCCCGTCTTCCTCGCGGGCCACTGTCTAGATCCGCGGCAGCCGAGCTCCGCCGCCCCTGCCCAGTGGCCGCGCCCCAACGCTCGTCCACGCGTCGCGTTGCGGCCGCCTCCAGCCCCGCGCACCCTGCTCCCACCTGCGAGCGAAGCACCCCTCCGCCGCTCCATCCCGCGCCGCTCTCCAGGCCACGCGCGGCTCTCCCGTGCCTCCAGCACAGCCGCTGCCCTCGGGACCGACGCCTCCGCCCTTGCGCTCCCGCGCGCGGTCACCAGCGTGCCACCATTCCAGCGCCCGCCTCTTCCTTTGGCTGCCGGTCGCCGCCTCCAGGCCCCACGTGCGGCCCCCCCCGCAGCTTATGTCCGCCCGCGTGTAGCCGCCTGCCACTCGCCTCACGGCGGCGCCGCCTTCTCGCGGTGCGTCGCCTCCAGAACGATGCCGCCTCCCTCCCTCACCGACGTGCGGTCAAGCGTGGCCGCCCACCGCTCCACTACCACCGTGCTCAGGGAGACCAGTCGCCCAAGCTCCAGCGCGTCGACGCGCGTCCGCCATCGCGGCGATGCCCGCCGCGCACCTCCGCCGAGCACGACCCGCCGCTTTCGTGCCGCCGTCCACTTCTCCCTCTTCGTGCCCTAGCATAGAAGAAAAGGTCCATTCATTTTTTATTTATTTTAGGTGAAAATAGCACATTCATCCCTGCATGTTCAAGTATTTCCGAAAGTGCCCCCGTGTACATCTTTAATTTGTTTATTTCATTTTCTGTATTGTGAAGAGACCCCTGACTTTGCCTGATTATTTGGATAATTATTTTGCATCATTTTCTTAATAAAAAATAGCATGTTGTAGAGAAATTCATTTTTTATCTCCTGGCTATTTAATTGCATTTTTATAAGCATCTGACATTTTATTAAAAATCAGAGATTGAAAATCAGCGATATTTTGCCCAATTATTCTCTGAAATTCGCACAGATCTATTTAGTGCTTTAAAAATTGCGAAAAAATGTAAATGATGCCTTTAAGTGTGCTTTAATTACTGTCCAAATTTCGTCCAATTAGGAGTTGTCGTTTGTATAAAATAAATTTTAGAGTGATTTCTGTAGATGATTTTTAATTAATTCCATGAATCATATTTTTAAGAAATTTTAACTCTCTTAGATTCCTTATTAAATATCTATTTGAGATAATCAATCTCTCATAATTTAATTTGTGGATTTATTAGGAATTAAATACCTGCAGTCACTCAGTTTTTAGTAAAAAATTCATAAAAAATAACAAAATGTCAGAAAATTCCAAAAAAATTAGTGTAGCTTCATTTCACCATATTTAACTTCCAGTAAAATTTTCATAATTTTTGCATATCATTTGCACGAAAAATTACATAAAAACCCCAAAAAAGTTTGTATTTTTCATGTGTGCATTTTAAATACAAAAATATCCAAAAAAATCCATTTTGCATTCACTGTTGTGTTAGGTTTACAGGAAAATTATAACTTGGCCAATTTGGATTAATTTCATATTTAAATTAAATTTGACTAAGTCGCTTATTTTCTTATTAACCTAGTTCATCTGCATTTGTGCATTGGCATTTTTATTGCATAAAAATACCAAAAAAAATCCCACTAGGAAAACGACAATCTAATCCCTCTAACTTGATACCGAGTTGTTCCTTTGCCTCCTTGAGTCGACCCTGGAGCTTGCCCAGGCTAAATAAACATAAAACCACGCGTAATTTCATTCGACGATTAATCGATTCGTGCGGTTTATTTTTGATCGACGCGGATCTATCCGACTGCAACGCACTAGTCGATTAGACACCACATTAAAAGGGTAGGTCCGCGACTCGTCATTTATCTAACTCATCTTCATCTTTTGAAAAAAATAGATTAATAAGGATTCGTCTCTTTGAAAAAGGTATAATTATAATATATTTTATATCTATTCAGATGGGGATAAGGAATAAGAATAATGCAAAGATATTCGATAAGTAATGTTTGTACTTGTTCTGTTGATTTGAAGCTAAAGAAGGGAAAAGTACTAGACCATAGATGATAGATGTTGTAAATATGATGTGACTATTTATTTTTGGATAGTTTATACCGAGATAAAATCTAGTTATCATGTAAATATCTAGTTATCTCTAGACAAAATTCACTTACCTTGGGACAAAAACCACTCATCTGAAAATAAGTCCACTTCTACGGATAAGGATTTGTAAATATTTATATGTGTATGTTAATCGAGCTTTTAACGAATCGAACCTGAGCGAACCTATGATTTTTAGGTTCGGTTCGTTTATTTAATCGAGCCTAAACTTATGTTCAGGTTCGGTTCGTTTATTTCCGAACCGAATCTGAATCGAACTTTTAGCGAGCCGAACCTGAGCGAATATCGAACTTGAGAATTTTCTTACACCCCTAGTAGAGTGTAGTCAACCATCGCCTTGTAGAGGTATGTAATTGGTGCAATACAGCTCGCATACTTAACAAATATCAATCACATGCAATTAAGATTAAAATTTAAAATATGAAAAAATACTAGAACAATCATATAAATAAAAAAATTGAAGTGTAATTCTATTCGTATATTCCAAAAAAGAAAGAAATACAATGACATGTATAAGAATCCAAAATTATATATGAATCACATATGCCAAAGCTCAAGAATGTAATTAAAATTACAATTCCAAAAGAAAGTGTGGAAGCGAAAGAAAGTCAAAAAGTTGGCATTGTGGTCGGTTTTGGAAGCTTTATGGAATTGCATATCTCTACTAATGCACTTGGTTCTACTTGTAAACAACTAGTGATGGTTCATATAACAACGATTTGAGAAAAGATCGATAATAGATTGATGGTTCATAATAGTAGCCAATTAGATAATTGTTTAACCATCCGTTCATCTATATCACTCAATTGAGCTATTCACAATGTGTATTTTTGACTTTATTTTTATTGCATCTCTTCTAACGTGAGTTATATGTTTGTCGATTTAAGGATTAACACTCTATTTACATGCATTTAATCATCTCTTGCATACTTCATTTTGCCTACCTGACATTAAATCAAAGGAAAAGCATGGGGAGATATATACATTAATTCTCTTTATGTTATTTAAGGGAATGCATGCAATGTAAACTATTATCAAAAGAAGACTTCCCTTTACATGAAACATCATCTAGCTAAAGGATGTTACTATAAATGTCTCCGAGATCTTATGAAACCTTGGAAACAACATAAAACTGTCGAGGAATAGTTCATTACCTTCATGAATGTTCTCACGAGATCTCCCCTCGACTATGTATGTAAATAATAAAAAACAAGATAATAAGCCAAAGAGTTAATGCATTCTCAAGGAATAGAATAGAGAGTTATAGATCATATCCTTACCTTACAACTTCAGAGAAACCTTGCAACTTCTCTTCTCCAATGCTCAAGTGAGATAATTAACAACAAAATGGGGCCTAAGGTCTTTAATTATATATAGAATATTATATAGATCTCTAATTGAAATAGATTTAGGATGTATGTAACTTCACAATCCCATAAATGCCCTTCCAAAATTAAAAAAACATATAAATAAGATGCACTTAATTCATTTCAAAGACATGCTTCAATAGCTTATACTTTATATCATTTTATTATAAAAAAATTGGATAAAATTGAGGGCTTTTACATTCTTTAGTTTTGAAAATAACTGTAACATATCTGGATTTTACTTGAAAACATTAGTTAGGAATCAAACACAGAATATAACCCTTACTTTCCCTTATATTTCATGTTAAAATTTCCATGTAGGTTGATCGATCACTCAAGTTCATTTTATGGGCCCAATGAGAGCTTTTACTTGATTGCATTTTTAGAAGGTTGATTAATAAGAGAAATGTTTGCTAAGATCCATGTGCATCCATCAAATAAATTGTCTAGATAAGAGTGCTCAATGAACTAACGAGTTTTATTACTTATTTAATCTAAACTCCCACATTATATCGGTTGATCGATCACTAATTAATGATTATTTTGGCAGATATCATAGTATCACTATTGGTCGATCACACATTATATATTGATCAAATCAAAATTATCTTGTGACTTTAGGTGAATGGTCGCCTCACACCCATTAATTAGTTATTAATATATAACCAAAAAATCCAAAAACTATAATAATTAGCATTTGGTCAAGCTACTTGCTCTGATCGATCACTTTAAGCCAAATCAACCTCTCTGATCAAACATAAACATGGTTGGTCAATCATTTGTGGTTGGCTATGGTCTATAGATTGCTTAATCATGTGGGCTTTAGACCTCATATCTTGCATGTTCTATATGTGACCATGGCATCTCTTATACTGAAAAGTATTTCTATCAATGCTTTCAGGAACTACAACATGTAAAACAAGGGGATAGAATATTTAGAGTACGGGTATCTATCGTGTTGAATGAGCCGAGTCATCTCTGTCTCTGACTCAAAACTAAACTCGAACTCAAGCTACTCGATTAGCTTTAAGCTTGTGAATGTTAACTCAAACTCGAGCTTGTGGAGTTCGAGTTTGCTCACGAGCCTCTAAACGAGTCTTTCGTAGTAGGTTAATTTTTATTATGTTTGTTAACTTTCTTTGAAGAAGCAATTGAACTAATCAATGACCTCATTAATAATTACAATGTTTGAGATGGAATTGGAAAGATTAGTAATTAAGAAAGACATCGCGGAAACATAATAGAACTACAAATAGTCCATTGGTGCTGCATCATTTCCTCCTAATATTCGTACACTATGTATGCATATGGAATGGGAATGTATAAAAAATTAATAAAGATCTAATAGCGAATTATCGAGTCGAGTTAGCGAATTGATCAAGCTTCAACTCGAACTTGACTCATAACCCTAACGAGTCATTTATCTGACTCGAACTCAGTCTCAATAGCCTTTCGAGCTTGGCTTACGGGCTTTTATCGAGTTGAGAACAATTCGAGCTCATTGAGTCTGCATTCCTGACACCCCTAATTGGGATGCATACAATTGCAAGATCTATAAAATCATATTTATTCCACAAAGTAGGCACTAATAACAAGAATGATTTGGGAAAGAATTCGATGAGATGAAACCCCCAAAACATATGCTGAAATTTTAAAGTATGTTTATCAAAAAAATAATAATCATATAAGGCTATAGGAGCCTTGTGTGCAGAAGAGTCTATGTGTTACCTTTTGTCATGTGGTACATCTCGCTTTCTTATAAGCATATCTCATGCTACAATATTAATAACACAAAGAACAAAGAGCGAGAAACATTTAATGGACTTCAAGACAATGTGTGCAAGGTTTGCTTGTCTTGCTGTCATAAAATCTCCTTCAATTGAGATTCTCTCCATCTCATTGAAGCATTGGTGGCATCCTTAAGGCTAATATCATTCAATGAGAGTTTAGTGGGAGTTAAATACAAGATTCTCATTTACAAATTTTGAGGCTCAATCCCAAGATTCTCCATAAATTAACTCCCACAAGTTTGGAATTAAACTTATGTCATTGGGCTTAAACATGTGGCACATATGCTACATATATCGGAATCATATATTCTTGAACTAGTTGTAATCTTCTCAACAAGCCACTTCTGCCGAGTCTAATAGTGGTGGATATTATCATTTCAAATGAAATGCAGTATTAGTTCTATAATTATGTATAAAGTTGAATGATAAAGTTGATCTCAAGCTTGAGCATGTCGTTTCAAACTATAGTTGAAGTCATGATCAAACTTCTCTAAGCTAGATGGGTTTGGGATAAGCAGAAAGAATCCACAATCTGGGCCGGTCTAGTGTTCTACACAAGGCGAGAACACTATCGTTGAGGCAACCGATCACAAACTCCAAATTCAAACAACAATCAACCCACAACAATAATAAAGCAATCAAAGCAAGTGGATTAAAATTTATTATAAAAACCCTACAAACAAGTATGTGTAGTGGATACGTATGGTAGGGTGTCGAATTCAGGGAACAAGGGACATAACAAGTTTATTATTTATCTCTAAATAATATGTGTATCTATGTATATATGCACACAATTCAATCGAAGTTTTTGTGGGTTTTTAATTAATTATATTTTTAAATTTAAAAAAATATATGTATATTCTTTTTTTAATTTTTAATTTTCTGATTATTAATTCTTTTTCTTTTTAATATCTAAAAAGTATATATATATGTATGCATGTATGTATATGTAATATAATGTAAGATATATAATATTAAGGCTATATATAATATATAATAAATATATAAAAATCATAAAATATAAACAAAATAGTCCTTTTTATTTTTTAAAGAATTTAAAATATTTATAAGGTATTTATGATTAATAATAATACTACTAGGTATATATAAGATTATAAAGGTATATTTAGGCTATATAGAGTATTATAATTATAAATATAACTATAAATAGTAAAAAATTACAAAATAAAATATTTTTATATTTTTCAAATATGCTTCTAATTTTGTGATTTTTTGGGCGAATTTTTCTTTTTTTATTTTTAAAATAAAAAATATCCAAATAGGACTTTTTTAAATAAGCAAAACTGATTTGAGGATTAAAAAAAAGCAAACGGATTAAAAATTTCCCCAAACCAATTTTAATATATAGTATATACTATATAAAAATATAATCTAGAAAACTTTTTTTTAGATTTTTAGAAAATATTTTATAAATTTTTTAAGGTTAGCAAGAGTTTGCTAATTTTTGGAGTTTCTTTTGATATTTTTATATGATTTTTGATTGGTAGTTATAAATTAGGCTAATAAATAATAGATGATTTTATTGGACTTTTTACAAGAGGTTTTATTTTTTTGTATTTTAGGACAATGGGGAATAAAATAGCTCTTTTTGATTTTAATAAATGGTAAATGCAACACATATGCTAAATGGAATATATAGCGTGAACAAGCAAGTCATCATACATTTTTCCTATTTTTTCATTTTTTTAAGCATGAGAGCCATTTTTAGAAAATAGAAATACAAAAATAAAAATAAATCAAGCTGGTAGGGGCATATTTGTAATATAAATATCATGCATGGGGCACATGAAAACTAACCACAATTTTTAAATTGCAACTTGATTTTTAAAGACTAAATAATAATTACAAAAACATAAGGGTACTAGTGCAAAATGTCCACTCATATGGGGGTCCACGTGAGGTGACCCAGCATAGGAATAAAGTGCTATATTTAAAAGGTCTGTGTGCTCACTTGCAATTTGTCCACAAAGTTTTGAACTTAAATAAATATTTGTCTTTTTCTTAAATACGAAAAGGCGGATGGGGTTATATGCAATTTTGATCACTTAAACCGCTTCATCCAATCGTTGTCAGCTCACCATGTGGACAATCTAACGTTCATAGTTGCACACCCCTTTAATTAAATTGGACGACCCAGATTAGATCTGGATCGTATTCTTGATCGGACGGACGAGAGGGTGTCACAAAGAACACTTGAGGAACACATGTCCGGCGAGCTTTGACTTTCTATTTCTCCTTGCTATGGTAGTGGATTTTACTTCAACAGGTCCAACAACTTGTTGGGCCTCCTCCACGTGTGACGGTCAACTCTGATGAGGCTGGGGCGGCTCGAAGAAGGATCTGGAGCTCCTCCTTCTCTACATGACCTAAAGTGGTTCCAGGTGCTCGATTGGGCTCCAAAGGGCTCCTCAGGTAGCAATACATGCACCAAAAAACTAGGGGGTTCAAGGCACATCACCTCGACCAAAAAGTGAAGCAAAATAACCATGGAGATAGAATGGAGGGAAGGTCCGGTGATGGGCTGTGGAGCGGCCTTTGATTCGCCTGGTCAATGCATGACCTAGGTTGGAAAGTGGGGGGAAATACGTAGAAGGTGAAGGGGAGTGAAATGAAGGTGGATTGGTGGTAGAACGATGATCAGAGAATGACATATTTGGCTTGGAGCTCAAGCTCCAAGCAAACTGGGGATTTTCTAATTCAACCTAATCTACGAAATGAAATGATAAATTAACGATAGGAATCGAATTTAGAACTAAGAAATTACATATGAATGGAAAGATAGGGTCTCAACTTGACCGGAGTCAAGGACGTGAAATCAGTCAGCGGAGCTCCTCTAGCGATGAAGGGGATCACCTCCTCCACTGCTCCTCGTTGCAAATCGATGGGTCGCGCTCCTGTCACCAGCAACAACCCAATGGAGACTGTCTGAGGGGCTAAAACCGAAGAATGAGGATCAAACTTGGAATGGGGGCAGCGGAGGAAACTTTATAGGATGAGCGAGGAGATGGGTTTCAATGCAGATGTTGATCGATTCAATGAAGATTACAGATCCTTCTGGCCATGGTGTGAATTAAGGAGATCCAATCTCCTCAAATCACGCAGCACGTCAAGCCAGGTCATGGTGGTCTCGAGCATAGAAAATGGTGAAGTTGCAGGTCTGACAGTCCATGGCTCGAGGAAGAGAGAAGGGGTAAGTTCACCTGAGGTCAATAGGAAAAAGGATCTGGTTGGTCCACGTGGACCAACCAAATAAATACAAGGTAAAAATATTTTGTAAAATCATAAATAAATATCAAATGAATTAATTAATTTTTATTAAAATACAAAAAATGTTTGTAATTTAATGTAGTATTTTATTCCTATTTTTATTTTTTTCCGATGCTATTTATTATGAAGTAATTTTTACATGTATAATTATAGGTAAAAGTACTTATGTTTTGATATTTTTATTTTGTATTTTACATTTTATTATTTTATATATTATTAGTTTATTTAATTACACATTCATGTATTTTTATTTTATTTTTCTGAATTTATATGTACATTTAAATGAATTAGCTACATATATATTATAGGTGTATACATGTATGATTTATCTATGTATTGGTATGTATTATTTATTTTATTTTATTTTTTTATGATTTTATTTTATGTTAATTATGTATATATGCTTTAAATAATATATAAAATTTTATAAAAATAAAAGAAGTGAAAAATATAAAGAATAATAAATATATTGAATATAATATACAATTATATTGCATAATGAGGGCCCAAAATCTAACTTTTGCATCTTAACTCCAAATTGAATGAAACCACCTTCATTAAATAGCTTATTTAATTTTATATGCAATTAAAATGAGCTTGGTCAATTTTGTTTAGTATGGAGAAGATACAAATCTGCAAAGTTTTTACTCTGGTTTTTTATTTTGTGTGTTCTGGGCACACTGTGCATTATTTTTAGTGAAATCAATTTTGTATTTTTTAATTTTTATCAACAATATTCATGTTGAGGGTTTTGTTATTTGAGGTATAAAAATGATAAAATAAAATAGGTGCAAAAAAAACAATATTTAGGCAAAAATAGTTAGGGTTTTAATTGTATTTTTTTACAATTACTATGCCATATCTCCCCCTGTTTTATTCCTTATTGACAAGTCATCATGATGATTGGGTCTCAATATCTAGGGTCATTCAATACCTATGGTATCTCATTTCTTTTTATTTTCTTCCTTTATTATTTTATTTTAGATTTAAATACATTAAAGATACAATATTTTGTACAATTATAGAGTGTTTATTTTGACAAATTAATGATATATACATGCATTTAGCTATGGATTTAAGTCCAAAATGAAAGAATAAAGGTGATGAAATGGAGATTCATCGCCCCCCTATACTTGCCTTACTAGTCTCTAGCAAAACTTTTGCCTATAAGTGCAGAAACAAATAAAGGAAAGAAAAAGAAAGAACTTGGATTGATTTTAACTTTTAATCCGTCTTCATAAATCAAAGTTTGGAGCTAAGTCGGACCTTTGAATTTTTAGTTCGATTGGAACCTTATTGGGAACCGAATTTGAAACACAGCAGCCTCTGAAAATTACAAAACTCTGCCCAAGTTTCCTCAAAATCTAGGTCAGAAGAAGTCGATGCCATATGCATTCCCTTATGACTATGAGTCTATCGTGTACAATGCCAGCGATATATAGCTCATCTCGGCAAAAGCGGTAAAAGTCGGGATTCTCCAACATGGTGACCCCAATTCTACAATTCAATAATTCTTTCCTCTAGAAGTGGGGTATTCCCTTCTAAGTTCAAGTGCAACTAGCTCAAGAAGAGGAGGAAGAGAAGAGAATGGATGGTAGCCAATGTAGCTACCTATTTTGGGATGCTTTACCAGTGTAGCCAAGTCATCCGGTTGCAGGATCACAAATATACATTGAAATTAAAGCTCAAGTTTGCTTATTGAATACATACATACTCCAACGAGAATGAATTTTTCCTTGATTTGCGCCCTTCTATTTTTTTGAAGTTTTCTATTTTTGCACCTTTTTTAATACTATATACAATAACATTTACATAAGGACTTTTTCCTCTTGAGCTAGGAGACGATCCCTCTTTTGAAGCATTATTGCAACCCACAACCTCCTGTCATTAGACCTCATGTTTATTGGATTGGGTTGGCGCACAATGGTCGTTGTACCATGACTTCGTATGTTTCCATTCACTTGTGTCTCATGCTGTTAAATCCAGTCCTCTACCACTTCATCTGAGTTGAGTTAGGTGTAAGGTGCATGTGTGCAAGTTAGGTCACTATCGACAAGAGTCACGTGTGTGTTTCGAAATGTTCTACTTAGGCAGTCAAGATGACACTAAACCAAATCTTGTAGTCTCAAAGAATTAAGTCTAGTAGACCTGAAACACCTCAATTTCAGTTCCTATAAGATTCATGTGATTAAGTGGATTAAGGTCCAACCAATCTCCAATCTTCAGATTTTATTTAGACTTGTTCAATTGTCATTATCAACCCGAAAAATGCAAATGCTATGAAATGCAGATAAAAATCTTTTTGTGAAGTGATTTTTTATTTTTGAACTTTTTATGGGATTTTGAAAAGGTTTTGCAAAATATTTATGCAAGTTTTGAAACTATTTTGCAAATTTTTATGGGTTTTTGGTTTTGTAAATTTTTAGGGATTTTCAAAAGGGCTAGTAAAAGAAATATATGCAGATATTTACACGGGAGTGCATCTTGTTATTTAAAAGTATTAGGTGAATAATTGACACTAAGTATTTGCATGTTTTAGGTTAATGATTATTTACAGGTTTTTATATACATGGTTTGTAAAGAGTTCTCAGTTGCTTGAATTATGTACATAGTTCTTAAAATAATTTAAAAATATTTTGTAAAACATTTGAGAAACTTTATTCGAAAACAATTTGATAAATAATTTTTGCAAACATTTACAAACTTCAAAAATTATTTGCAAATATTTTTCAAACAATATGTAAAGTTTTTTCAACTTTTTACAACCACTTTCCAAACATTTGCAAATAGATTTTCAAACAATTTTATTCAAACAAAGAAAAAATTCTACAAACAAAATATTTTTACAAAGTTTGAAAATATTTCACAAAATATTTTCCAACGATTTTCAAAGGATTTTTCAAAGAATTTTCCAACCATTTTTCATATATTTTGCAAAACATTTTAAACCAGTTTATCAACCATAATTACAAAGAATTTTGATGTGTGTTTTATTTTTTATTATTTAGCCATGTTATTGATAATACACAAGAACGAGATATTGCCAAAGTTTATACAATGTAAATACAACCTCCTATATTTAGCTTGAGTTATGTCCTCATAGATCAGAGAGAAAAGGAAGACATAACTCGTACTAAGTAGAGGAAAGTCTATACTACAACAATTGAATAAAGAATTGGAAGTCGACCATCCCCCCTATACATAGGATCAATTAATTCTAAGTATAATAGACTTTGTATAAAGCAGGAAGGGTCGAGATTGGGAATGAATAAATAAACCATCCGCTCGGCCTGTCTCCCTTATATTTAGGGTAAAATATCCCTAAGTATGGACAGAATATCAAGAGTTAAGGAGGCAGGAGATGGGATTAAAGAATGAACACCCGTTTGCACTCACCCCATACTTAGGATGAAGCATATAATAAGTATAGAAATGATGAATAGGATGAGCGACTTGTCGGTAGAATGAAAAATGAAAATAAAAAAATAAAAAATATTAACTAATCAAAAATATTTTTGGATGCCTTGAATGAATCTACTGATGTTGCGATTGGAAGTTCTTCATCATAGACCATCTGAATAGAATCAACCACGGGCAAGAAAGTATCATGCTTGAGATAAGGTTTTAGTAGTTGCCCGTTCATGTTGAAAGATTGTGCGTCAGCTAACAATCCAGATATGACTATACTTCCGTTGTCACGCACATGCTTCACTACAAATGGCTCGGTCCACTTGCTCTTCAACTTCCCTGGGAAAAGTTTCAACTTTGCATCAAACAATCAAATCTTCTGACCCAGCTTGAAAGTCTTGCGGCAGATATGCTTGTCGTACCATTTCTTGACCTTCTCCTTGTACATCGGGCTATTTTCATATGCATAGTCACAGAATTCAAGGAGTTCGTTCAGATTGAGATTTCTATTCTTTCCTTCTTTCCTGGGATACAAATTATAGATATTTATGGCCCATAAAGATTTGTTGATCAGCTCGATGGGCAAATGGCATGGCTTGCCGTTGACTAAGAAGTAGGGGGACATTCCCAAAAGTGACTTGTACGCAGTCTGATAGGCCTAAAGAACAAAATTGGGAAGTTGAGACCATTTTTTCCTGTCGAGACGTACAAGCTTCTGCAGAATTGTGTCGATATCCCTATTTGAACATCTACCAAGCCATTAGACTGTAGGTGGTATGGAGAAGCGATGCGATGTTCAATGCAGTATTCTTGTGTCAGCTTCCTCACTTCTCTATTAATGAAATGGCTACCCCCATATGATATCATAATTTTAGGGATCCCGAACCTTACAATGATGTATTCTTTTAGAAACTAGCAGACGGTACAACTGTTGGTGACTCAGGTTGGGAAATGGCCTCCACCCAATAACTTACATAATTGACATCAAGCAGAATATACTCAAATCCCTGACTGTTGGGAAATGGGCCCATGAAGTTAATGCCCACACATCAAATATGTCTGAGATCTGAATGTACTTCAAAGACATTGTGTCTCTCATTCCAATAGTGCCACCCATTTTCTGACTATCAGTACATTGCTTCATGAAATCTTCTGCATCTTTGAAGAGAGTTGGCCATCAAAGGTCACATTGTAGTACTTTCATTGATGTATGTTTCCTAGAGTGGCGTCCTTCTGATTCTCTAGCATGGCGATGTTCGAGGATACTGTGGACTTCCTCCTGAGGAATGCACCTCCTCCAGATGCAATCCACCCTCTCACAAAAGAGATAAGGATCCTCCCATTGATAGAGATGAATATCTGTCAAAATTTTGTCAACTTTCAACTTCAGACAATCTTGCGAAGTTCTCTTGGAAATAATATAGTTTACAATATCGATGAACCAAATGACCAAGGTGGATGACGGAATGGCTTCATCTAGAAAGAATTTTGTATTCGGCAATAGGCTCTGCTCAGGAGTGTATGGCTCTGGCAATATTGAAATATGATCTACCACCACATTTTATAACTCTAGGTTTATCATGGATTTCGAGATCAAACTCTTGGAGTAGAAGGATCCATCTAATGATTCTCGATTTGGTATCCTTCTTGGCTTGCAAGGACTTGATGGAAGAATGGTATGTATATATAATTACGTTGGAACCAAGCAAGTGAGATCTAAGCTTCTCCAGTGCGAAGCGACTGCTAGCAACTCTTTTTCTGTAACAGTGTAATTCTTCTGAGCATCATCAAGAGTTCTACTGGTATAATGAATTACAAATGGTAAGCCATCTTGCCTATGTCCCAGAACTACTCCAATAGCATAATCTGATGCACCGTCATGATCTCAAATGGTAGAGACCAATCTAGAGGTTGGAGGACAGGGGCTTGAGTGATCAGATCTTTCAGTTGATTGAAGGCTTGGAGGACTTTGTCATCCACAATGAAATCTGTCTCCTTGCCTAGAAGCTCAGTCAAAGGTCGGGAAATCTTGTTGAAATCTTTGATGAATCTTTGATGGAATCCCACATGCCTTTGGAATGACCAAACTTGCTTCATATTTCTAGGTGGCTCTAGTCTTGAAATGACCTCCACCTTTGCAAGGTCTACTTCCATGCCATGCTTTGAGATGACATGGCCTAGCACGATCCCTTCAGTCACCATGAAGTGACTCTTTTCCCACGAGAGCACCAAGTTCACTTCACAGCATCGTTTCAAGACTCGACCTAGATAAGATAAGCACTGATCAAAACCGTCGTCGTAACCAAGAAATCGTCCATAAAGACCTTGAGAAAACTACCTACCATATTAGTAAAAACTGCCAACATGCACCTTTAGAAGGTTGTAGGAGCATTGCACAATTCGAAAGGCATCCTATGGAAGGCATAGGTACCAAATGAACAGGTGAAGATAGTCTTTTCTTGATCTTCTAAGGTGATTACAACTTGATCGTAACCAGAATATCCATCCAGAAATAAAAATATTCCTTCACGGTCACTCTTTTAACTATTTGGTCTATGAATAGAAGCGAGAAATGATCCTTCTTGGTCTCTAGATTCAGGCGTTTGTAATCCACACAAACGTGCCAATAGGTGGGAATTCTGATTGCGGTCTCTTCTCTTTTTTCGTTCTTCACAATGGTGATCCTTGATTTCTTCAGCACGACATGCAAAGGACTCACCTATTTTTTAGTCGGATATGGGATATATGAAGCCCGCATCATACCATTTTGTAATTTCATTCATAACAACCATCAAAGATTTGGACATTTTGTAATTTCATTCATAAAAATCCTCGAAGATTCGGATTTATTTTACATTGAATTTCACATAACGGCTTGCTATCTTCCTCATGGTAGATGGGATGGAAACACAATGATGGATTAGTCCCATGGAGATCTGAAACTTTCCAGCCTATGGCCTTGCAGTTTCTTTCTAGAACCTCGAGCAGACAAGATTCTTGATCCTGGGTTGGCTGTAAATGGATGATTAAAGGAAACATATTATGTGCACCTACAAGGAAGACATACTTCATATTCTCTGGAAGTGGGTTAAGCTCTAGTGGGGTCTTAATCATATCAATGTCACCTTCTACAACTATGTAGGGTTGTGGTGTCAGATCTTTCAACTCTAAGTTGTCCACCATTATCATTTCAATTTCTAAACTCAATGTTGCAAAAATATTCTTGATGATTGGATCCTGTTCAACGAAATCTTTAATAATCTCCTCTTCCTCTACAAAGGACAGATGGCCAACAATCAGTTCTTCTGTCAACTCAGCAAAAATCTCATCATCACAAGCAGAGGGGAATTTGATTGCGCTATCCACTCCTTCCTTTATGGAGAAATTTGTGGTTCTTAATATAATCCATGAACAGGATTGTATCTCTGATCTCTTCTAGGAAGTCACAGTCTTCTGTTCTCTATTCTAACGGTTCACTCGCATTTGATACATATTCTGAAGGCTTTGATACTTGGATCGTTTGAATTAGCACCTTATCACTGCTAGAACGAAATGTGATCTGCCCGATGCTATAGTCCACCACTACTTCGGCTGTTCAAAGGAACGGTCGTCCAAGTATAATCGAGGTATGCAGAAGAGGAGCTGAGGTGTTCATGTCAAGCATAATGAAGTCCACAGGGAATTGCATACCTTGTATCGTGATGATGACATCCTCCAAAATTCCTCAAGGTTGCTTGATGGATGTATGCGCAAATTATAGAATCATTCTTGTTGATTTGAGAGGTTCCAACCCAAATTCCTTTAGCAGTGAAGTAGGCATCAGATTGATAGACGATCCATTGTCAAGAAGTGTTCGATCGAACTCTTAGTCAAACATCTGGCATCTGATGAGAGGGGCTCCCATGTCTTTCTTCTTACTCAGGAGATTGCTAATTACATTCATTGTTGCCATGGTCAGAATGTGCTTCACATTTCTTTGCCTGGCTCTACACGGCTGTCTTTTCAAAGTGCATGACTCCTTCATTCCCTTCTTAATGTTAGGCATGTACTTAATGGCCTTATGCATAAGCATGGGTAGAACAAGATTTTCAATAATTTCCACAACATCTGGATCATGCAAGGTTGTTTTCAAATTTTTAATTTTTTTTTGGATTTTTACGAAGTGTTTGGGAATGGAATATTTACAGAACCAAAAGTAGAAATATTGTTCTTATTTTTATCAAAATCAATGCTCACATCTGTATGTACAACATGATAGCAAAAAGGAGTATCTTTATCCCTGTGAGGTGGGCATCCAAAAGTGACATGCGATGCTCCATCGGCTGGCTCCGGATCGGCTGTAGGTGCGGTCCTCTCCATCGCTGGCTTGCTGGCTCTTCGGTCGCTACTTTCTTTTTGGTATTTTTGATTTTTTTTTCATTTTTTGGTTGCTTTCTTCCAGTGCTTCTCCTTCTCCTTCTTCTTCTTCTTCCTCACCCGGCCTGGTTGCTAGTTTGGTTGATGCAGAAGAAGATGATGATTCGTTAGTTGAAGCTTTATTCTTCCCCTTCATGGTAACCGAAAGCTGTAAAATCCTATCGCTTCTGGGAGTAACAACATTAGATAAAAACATATCATGGACATCCGATTCTGGGAAATTGTATGGGACCTCACGAACTACCTACTCTTGCTTCCTGAAATTGTTGGGGTTGATCTCCACCTGTGATGGAATGGGGGTCTTGGCAACGGTGTGGTCATATAGCTTGTAACTCATTTCTGCGAGGATCTTCACCAACTGAGCCAAGCAATCCAAGGCGCAGTTCACAGGCGCAACCTCGGATGGTTCATCATGCTGACCACATTGAGACTAGGAATGATGTGGAGGTTGATTGTTAGAATATGTAGAAGTAAATTGAGGATAAGAATGATATGGGTGGTACTGAGGAGGGTGTTGCTGGTAAGAACAACCGAGTACTGTTGATAGGGCTAGTGCAGACAATATTGCGATTGCTGGTACCAACTTTGTCTCCAGTTGCCCAAATATGGTAGAGACGGCTGGTGGTGAGGTTGTTGATTGTTTGGGACAAATCTTCTTCCTTGTTGTTGAGGGAATGTACGAGAATTTGGATACTAGCATTATTAAGGTCTGCCTGGATGTGCCAGTTGTGCATCGTTTGACCACACGCCATTCACCTCCTGAATGAGAGGTGACGGGGGAGAACATGGATCCTAAATGATTTGGAGCTCGGACTGGTAAACAACATGCTACTGAGGCGATGTCGGCTCAGGTTCTAGAAAGCAGTACACGTGCTGGATCGATGGTTGGGTTGGACTCAATTGAGGAGGTTGAGGTGATGATGGCTCCTTCATCTTAGCAAGAGTCAAAACCGGTGCGAAAACCGACTGGCAAGAGCTGATGGTGCTCACTAGCAGCTCCAACTACATGGTGATTGATGAATCTGCATTACATCATCTTTATTCATATACTTAAGATTAGTATCCCTTCTTAAACACATGTAAATATTAATAAATCCATGTTTTTATAATTCTTTATTCTTTTGTAAATATTGTATAAAAACCATTATTTTTAACCTAAAATAAATAAATAAATAAATAAAGAGAAAATAAAGAAAATGAAGATTGTATATATGCAATAAATACAAGCTGACCCTGACCTCGAGAGAAGTTTAAGACTTAAACTGATCGACAAGGAATAAAGTAGGGAAGATAAGTCCTCTTGTATAAAAATAAAAGAAAAATTAATTACACTTGTACAAACATCATTATTCATCATCGTACATACATCATTATTTTGTATATAAATTCTTTATTTTATTTTATTTATCATTCAACTCATTCTAAATAAAAATATTTTCTTCTTGAAACTTGTATATAAAATTAAGTTGTAAATAATAAAAAATGCAAGAAAAATCATTATACACTATGTAAATAATGACACTTTGAAAAAACCACAAAGCTAAACTTGACAGACTCGTTTCTTCTCCATAATAACTTAAAATAAAGCAAACCCACTTTTATTGTACTCTAAATAAAATAAGTTTTAAAATGAATGTGGTTTCACTAAAACAGAAGTTAAGATGTAAAATGTGGCTTTGGAGTGTAAAGTATAATGTATGTGTACTATATACTATGTGAATAAATTATATTTATTTATTTTATATAAATAATTGTTCATATTATATTTTTAAGTATTTGTATATATTGTATTTTATTTAAGAAAAATGAAAATAAAAATTACAAAGATCACATGTGCTATTATGTATATACTCTAGATATATCTATTTATTAAACTTGACAATTTTTTTCATAAAAATAAAATAAAAATATGAATAAAATCCTTGTGAGATATGTAAATAAATAAAATATCAAACAAAATATTTACTTGTAAAAATAAATTATTAAAAATACAATTGTTGTATATATAGGTAAAAATACCTATGAATAAATGTTAATATTTATTTGAACCTATGTAATTAATTTATTTAGTTTATTAAAAATCAACTAAATTAACTTTATTTAATTGCTAACATTTTTATTTTGATAATTTATTTATTTAAATTCATTTAGTAATTTATCTTTAATTTATTTACTTTTTAGCATATTTTATCCTTTTACCTTTGTCTTGTAGTGTGGGCCTTCTTCCCATTGGTTGGACCCAGGTCTGTTGACCCAGGTCAACCTCCCCTTCTACCCGTACCTGAATAATGCCCTTCCCCAAACCTATTTCTTTCTTTTTTCTCTTCTGATCCACTCACTAATAAGCTTCGACGTCTTCACTGATTTTTCACCCGATTATCCATCATACTCGCCTGATCAATAAAATTCGATTCCAAGACTAGATTCGTGCGCGACTAATTTTCGAATTTCATTGCTCGGTCACCTGCTTTAAGTACCCCCCATCCCATTTTGCACCTCGATCTATTTTGCTTGTGTTCTTCGATCCGAGGGTGGTTCATGGACATCAAGATTATGACAGAGCATCGATTCCTTCATCTGGGAGTGCAAGAGAGTGCGGGAGGATGCGATCCATCCTACATGGCTAGAGCTCCGCTGCCGCGTTGATGCTTCATACCAAACACCGTGAATTGAGGCTGTGGCCATCGTCCATCCACCATAGGTAATCTTAGGTACTTTTCCTTTCGATTTTGTCTTTAATTTTGCATTTAATTTCATTTACTTAAATTAAATCAGATCTTCATCACCTGAGCTCCGATCCACACAATCACAGCTCTCCAATCCTTGATTTTCCATTCAGATCTGCGCATCACATTAACCATCCCCTTCTTCATCATTTCCCGTAGCTTGATCACCCAGATCTCTCGAGATTTGCGATTTAGTCTACTCTCTGACCACCCTCTCTGCTAGAGACTCCCATTCCCCTATTTATGATTTCATTATTGCTAATAACATGGATGTATATCTCTCCGAGCAATAAGAATTTATTTATAGGGAACATGACATGATTTGGAGCTGTAGTATGATATGGAGATCCACTTTGAGCTGCATACCATTTGAAGCTCCAGATCTTGATTCGGTGACGTTCGAGATTCAATGACTAATATGGATGATGCAGGAGAGATTAGGGGATGACCAGAGATCTTCAGTAGGAGAACTAGACAGAGATCGATCCAGTTTTGACCAATCGAAGTTCGCAGCCACCTTCATTCATCCATGTTCTTCCACCGCTCTTCATTACCGTACGATCAAGAAGGTGCCCTTCCAGATCGAATCTAAGCCATATGTGAACCACCCAAGCAGAGCCCTCCGATCGAAGCCTCTAGATCAAAAAAGAACTGTTCGATCCACACGTGCCTCGCATCTAACCGGTGATCATTTGCACTTTTATCTATGTTGTTTCTTTATTTTGTAAACAAGCCCCTATTGGGACGCGTGTCTTGCTCTAGTGGGTTGGTGAGTTAAATATTCTACCCTGTATTTTGTTTTAATTGCAGTCAACTCCTGTTTGAGTTGTATAAACGTGCTGAGCATGTGAAATTTGGTTAACTCGGAATATCTATCCTGAGATTATTGGTTATTGTTTGACACCCTAAAATATAATAATTCCCTCGAGGTCAGTGCCAGCGCATATCACGTGTGCTGGCATACACCTCTTTTGGAGAAATTGCACTTTCATCTTTGTCTTTCTTATTTTGTTATATGTTCATCCTATTAAATAAACTTATTTACATTTTAGTCCTTGTGAAGCAGTTTTAAATTTTGTTTGTTAATCTTGTTTAATAAATTGCTAATCCCTTCATTAATTCCCTGAAAATCATATTAAGCTCATGCTAAGTAGTTCTATTAACCCTAATTTTTATTTGTTATTTGCTTTTGTTTTATTATTTTTAATAAATAAAAAATACCCCAATTTCTCCCTATTTGCAATATTAAATAAATAAAAAATATAAAAGTTGTTTGAAATTTTCTAAAAAATTATGGTTGTTTGTTTTTATTTGTCTTAATTTCTATATAAATCTCAACTTTATATTCCATATAAAAACCAAAAAAATCACAAAACATTAAAATACTATAATAAAGAAGGAAGGAATGACTGGGATAAAGACTTAAGGAAGAACAGGGATAAAGACATCCGGCATCAGGAATAACCGAGAGAGAAGACCAAAATTCATATAAATTCATAGAAAATATAAAAAGTTCACAAAATATCTTTTTAAAAACTTTAAAAAATTATCACTATTTCAGTATATATTTTACATATATTTTATTTTATTTTCTATTTTAAAATCACAAAAACATCTACATTGTTTTCTATTTCTTATTTTCCCTATTTTTAATTGTTTTAAAATCTATAAAAAATCTAAAAATCTTTAAAAAAAATCGCAAAAATGATACCAAAAAATTAAAACACAAAAATATTTTTACTTTATTTTTCTGTGCATTTTTTGAATATCTTAAAAATATAAAAATATTGTTTTCTTTACATTTTCTTTTTATTCATTTCATTTGTTTGTTTTAAAAACTGAAAATACAAAAACATTTGAAAAAATCACAAAAAATTATAAAATCAAAAAACTATAAAAAAATAAAAATAAAAATCCTTAAAAATTAAAAATAAAAAATCCACTAAAAAACCTTTTTTATTTCATTAGTTTTTCTTTGATTTAGATAACCTTCGGGAATTGTAGCATACTTGAGTTCGATCATGTACGCTATATAGGTAAATAAATAACAATCATGTTTCTCTTGCTTACATTCTTTATTGTTGGCTTGAGTTTGAATAATTAAGTTTGATTTAGGAATTTTTGGGATTGCGAGGACACTTTTAGCTATTAAATAAAATTCCTTGAAAAATCTTGAATCATCAAATGGCGTTGTTGTCGGGGAAGCATGACGAGGGTAGCTAGGTTCTCCTCTTAGCCTGATATTCTTGGTTTGTGTATATATTTTCTCTTTCTTTTATTTTTATCTTTTTTCTGTCATTTATTTTCTTATCTATATTTCTGTTTATACTTGTTTGTGGCCCTGCTTAGTGTTGAGGAGTGAGCACTCGGATTGAGTACCACGTGATGTGAGGGGGCTTATACAATGCTTGTTGGATCTGATTTGTCAGACTTCGAAAGCCCTCCAAGATCAGACTTTGTGTATTCATATGAGATTACTTTCTCTTACTTTTCTCATTTTGCGACATATTCACATTTTAGTTTTAGTATCTGTTTTATTTTTTGCTTCATTTTCTTTCTTTTATTTTGCTCATATTTTTCATAACTGTGATCTGACATATTTTTTGTCTCTCTCTTTCTTGCGAGGTCTCAGTGAGCATGGATGGCAATCCTAGAGTGCTGGTACACCCAAGCGAAGTGGAGGTGGCTCGTTTCTTCATCGAGCAGCATGAGAGCATAAGAGAGGAGGAGCAGAAGATTTGGAGGACTACTTAGAGCATTTATTTTTTGTTTTATTTTAGCATTTTATTTCATTCTATTTTTGCAATAATCGATTAGGTCCAAACCATTAAATAAGAATATTTGTTCCTATAGATTGGATCATAGGATTGGACTTAGTCAAATAATTGATTCTTGCCCACTAATAGAAGTTATTGCTTAGGACGCCTTTTGTGCATCATTTATGTTAGTTTATTTTCTATCTTTATTTTTATGCAAGGATCATTTTGCATGTAGACTGTTGGCGTAAGATATGATCTTCTATCTCTTACATGTATCATTGATTTCTATCGCATTATCTTTTCCGATCTCTTATATTGATTTTCTCATTTAATAAATAAAGGAATTGGAAAAACCATTAGACCGCTTCTTTGAAAAAAATCCAGAGAAAAGTGATAACATGATAAAAAAAGGATTACTAATTCTACTTGACCTAAAATAAAATGCAACGAACATATCATTATTATTTTGGGGAGAGTAGCCCCCTCATTAGTTTCAGGTACTTAACTCCAGACAGAGTGGGTGAGGACGTTGCCATAAGGTTAGAGCTCAAATCCTTGGACTTGTGCCTTATGCTCATGTACGTTACTCTTTGGTGTACGGTTGCGATGCAATCACTTGCCTAAGATGTTAGAAAATCTTTTTGGTGTACTCCACCCCTTATCTCCCTTTGGGCCTGATATAACCCGGTAGCCTAGGCAGATAGTTCCACTATTTGGGGAGGTTTGAGGACTTACGCTGCGCAATAAGGCAGCATCACCCTGTGTGCTTGGTGGTAAGTAACTTTGTGTAGATTCACTAAACTTAAAATTGAAAAGATAATTGACCGAACTTTCACGGTCTTTACTTGTGTTCAGTTGGTGAATCAATGGTTTGTATTACATTTGTTTGCTAGTGTTATAGATTCCTCTGCGCACTTCACACCTTTATTTTCATTTCTTCTTCTTGTTTTGACTTCATGTTCTTGCATCTTGAATCCTGCCATTGAGGATGTTGGATTGGAGTATTTTGTGCTCGAATTTCATGAGATTATCTTTATATACTCCATTTTGGTCGTCTTCACCCATTCTAGACGACTCTCTTGTTGGACATGCGAGCCCACGACGAGCCATTATGCAATAAATGTTATTGTGAATATCATTCCTTGATCTGAAATGAAGAATAACTAATTTGTATAATAGGTCCCCTAGTACAATTAGGGTTATGTACCATGGCCATCTTAATAATCATACAGCTGTTGATTCAATAATTGAATCATAGAGGCTAGTGCTTAGATGAATATCTAAAGAGTTAGATTGATGACTCATCAAGCACCGTCAAATGATTATTAAGAGATGATCTCTAGCCAGAGTAGGAGATGACAATCCTTTCTCATATAGGCTGATATCTGTCCGACCTCTTGACGCAGGTCCTCTGTATAGGAATAGAGATTCGGAGGTGTTAGATTAGTTAGGTCAAAGAGTTGACTCAACGAGATCGAGATAACCAAAGTCCTATGTCGTATACTGTCACGATATAGGCACGCATCCTCTGACCGGAGACAGATGTGTTACTATATGTCTGAGTATGTACATTTGGCAGACCAATAGGTTGATGACCTAACTAAGGTCTATACACCGACGCGTTGGTGTGCATATAAGGGCATATGAGTAATATGATCTCTCAAAGGGATCATACAGGTTCACTACTGAACCGGAAGACATGAGCTCACTCATGAGATATTGGGAAGAATCTAATTCCGTGCACGATCGTCTCGCTTTGGAAGCTTGACTGAATTTGTAAGGTTTGATATATACTTTTGGAAAGTATGTGATCAAGATCTAGGTATGATATATGCTTTTGGAAAGTGTATGATCAATACCGAATCCCAATGATCAAATAAAAAACATATTGATAAAACCCTGAAGTAGACAGTATAAAGTTGATCTAATACTTCGGGTTTATTCTGAGTCTTCCAGTATGCTGGATGTACATGTATTGGGAATACCTGATGGTGATGTGATCATAAACGATTGTATAACCATGACGCTTCCATTCCTAGGGAGTGATGAAACGAGTCTAGATTTTAGTGACTCCTCTCAGTAGAGAAGTAATTTGATCTTGGTCCAAATGTTGGACATTGATCTGAATGTGAATCGGATGCAACGAGAAGATTAGATTTGTGGTCTTGATTTAATCAAGCATCTATGGGAGGCCCGAGATCTGGATTTGAGATGTGATCTCAATATCCAAGTCACTATATGTTGAACAATACAATCGCCCTGTCCTTATCTCCAAGTACCTACGGAGAATACACATTATTCTTGAAAGAGTTCAAGAATGATTCCAAAGTTGAATTATATCCAAGCATCGAGAAAATTGATAAGTAGATGTGATTTAATTATCATGGATAATATGAATTTGATTCATATTATAAGAAGAGATATCTAAGATAATTAAATGTGATTTAATTATCAAAGATATGAATAATGTGAATGTGATCCATATTATTTGGGCACATGAGAAAAGAAATCCAAGATGATTAAATGTGATTTAATTATCATAGATATGAATAATATGGATAGCACTATCCATATTAATCATATATATTATAAATGTGATTTATAATATATAAGAGAGAGCCATATTATGTTTTATATTTGTTGATTAATTGTTAATATGAATGGGATTCACATTGAACATTTAGTTTTGGGTTGTGAATGAGATTCGCATTTTTTCAATGGCTTGATTGATATTTTCCAAAAGATAATTTGGAATTATTTTTTTGTGAAAATTATTTTGACAAGAGTTGTAGGAGATATCATGAGATAATGAGATCTCATGATATATCAATGAGATTGACCAAGTCCCCTCTAATAAGAGAGGACGGCTACAACTCCTCTAAAGGAGTAGAGTAGCAGTCCCCCCTTTTTAGGAGAGGACCATGGTCTTCTCATTATCCTATCTCTAGTCAAAAGTGATTTAATTTGAGATTAATTATATTGATTATCAATGATAATTAATTTAAATTAAATCACTTGTTATTGTGTTTTACCAACAACAATCCTAGCCGTTGAAAGGGACACAATCAATCTCATCCGTTGATTGTGTGTTGTCCATGGATTGGGATCCATGGACTCCCAAAACCCTATATAAGAAAGAGGCATGCCTTGCTCTTCGACTTACACCGACTCGACAGAGTCTCTCTCTGCTTTCTCTCTCATTCTCACGGGCCATCTTCCCTTCTCTCTTGGGTGGTCGTCCACCTTCCTCCAGAAGGAAGAAGGCTCCATCATCGGCTCGCGTTGCTTCGACGAATCTTGGCGCTCCATCTTCTTCGGTGCTACTCACTCGTGAAGAAGATACATGATCATGTGACGAGATCAGGAGTTCCTTTGCTTGGACAACTACTTGGATTGCGAGATCACCGTGGACTCATCCCCGCGCTCGTAAGGGTCTCCTCCGAAGGTCGGACTTGAGACATGAGGTCTCATGTTTAGAGACTTGATCACAATAACGCTTCAAGAGGTAATTCTATTACTTGTTTGTGGTTTAGACGAAACGGTCCGAGAAGTGTTCTTGGATCATGTGTTTTCGTTACATAAAAATTTTAATTTCAGCTGTCCGGAGCAACTAGTGCGACTAGTCGCTCCCGATCGTATTCGATGCGATCATCACGCTTCCGTGATGCGCTTGAGGATTTTCCCATATCCTTCATCTCTTCCCAAGTTCACTTCTTTTTCTACATCTCCACTTCTATCAACAATAAATCCCTTGTTTGAGATTGACCCTAATGTCAAACTATCATTTGAGACTCTTGATTTTCTAAGGACTAATCGAGTGCATTGCACTTTTATACTGGGACTGATTTTGAGACTCGATGGCACCACCCAAGGGAAAGGGCCCTATTACTAAGCAACATGAGATCTACTCTATGATGTTGGCATCTATTCATGCCATCCATGCCCAACTGATTGAGCAGGCCAAGATCCAGGCCGGATTACATGATATGATCTTAGAGCTGAGATAGGACAGAGGAGAGAGGAGAGAGTAGGATGAGTAGATGAGAGGAGGTGGGAATGTAGGAGCCGAGCATCTGAGTGGATCTGAAGCCTACACTTAGAGATGCATATAACCCATGCGGATGACATGCTATGACATGGATTAGATATATGTGGTTCATGGACAGTTTGAGCTGAAGCCCACTCTACTTTCGTTGCTCCCGATATTCCATGGACACATTCATGAGGAGTAGTACATTAGCCTCCAGCAGTTTGATCGCATATGTAGCACCACCCACTACCCAAACATCCCGTTAGACCTTCTCGTTCAGTCTTATGGACAAGCTCTTATATTGGATTAATCATTTGAAAGAGGTTGTCACATCCAAGGATGAGTTGAGGTCCGCATTTCTGAGCAAGTACTATCATCTTGGACATTTGAATCAAATGTCATCGTTGATAGCCAACTTCTCCTAGTTGTCCCATGATCCTATTCACGAGGTGTGGGAAAGATTCAAAGATTTGAAAGAGAAGTGTCCCCATCATGATATTCCCAAGACGAGCCTTGTGCGAAGTTTTTTTAAGGGGTTGAGCTTAGAAAACCAGAGATTGGTAGAGGCTGCTTGTGAGGGATCCCATTTCAACAAGGATGAGGATGTTTTATCTCAGATATTTGAGGAGATGGCAGAGAGTTCAACAGATCTTTCTTCTTTGCATGCTTTCCAGAAGCAGTATCTTCCTTCTTCTTCAGCACCCCACAAGACCGTCAACATGAGGCATCTCAAGATGTGGATAGGGCGGACATCGCTGATCTGACAATCATTGGAAACCACCTATCTAAAGTAGATATAATTGAAAAACGATCACAAGAGCTTGGTAAATTATAAGTGATCGAACAAAGGACGAAGCAACTAGACAAGTTGGATGAGATTACCCATCATTGGGAGCTTCTTATTAGTATCATCATCTCATGCTAGAGTCAGAGTGTAGAATCCGATACACCTGCAGTGGAGCAGCCAAGTTCTTCTACCACTTTAGCACTACAGAGTACCGGAGTACCTTCTTCTACAATCCATCACGTGTACTACGTGTGGACTCCGAATCAAGTTCCACAACAGACTCCTTAGTCCTTAGTTGTGTATTGTTCCATACTACCTAGAGCATCAGTACATTCCTAAGCAGTATTATCTACCTTCACCTCATATCTAGGAGGTGAACATTTGGTTTGACCGAGAGTGCAGTTAGCCCAATCCATCTGGATAGGGTCAGTTGGATTCACAATTGAATCAGAGACCCGTCCACCATTTTCAAGGAGGTGGACCACAACTCCAGCACCAGCCTTCACAATCTCACCAATATTTATGTCCACCTTAGTTCTCCTTGGAGACATGGATATCAATAGCCGATGCGGCCTGTATACCCCTACCATCATATCAGCAGCAACTTGCATATTCTGGGCAGTATTATTCACGTCCTCTTCCTCCTTACAGTTACCAGCAGCAATAGTATTCTGGGTACTAGCCTCCACACTACCAAATTCAGCGACATCCTGTTTTTGAGCATCCTAAGACACCTTTGATTAACCCAACATTAGACTAGCTAGCACTTCTGATGAATAACATGACATATTTGACTCAGAGGCTCGACGACCTGACCACTACCAAGATGTTAATTCCAGCCCAGGTCAAAGCCAATCCCAACAACTTCAGACGCAAGGAGCAGGTACCTGCTCATGATCCATCTACCCTCGAGAAGGTATGGCCTTTGATTTTACATGTTTATCTGACGCCATTTCTATCAGGAGTGGTAGGAGATTGTAGATACCTTGACATCAGTTGGGATTGGGGGATCGAGCAGCTGAGAGACCTATACCGACAACATCATCTTCTTCATTAGCTGATCAGCGATCTAGTGTTACAATTCCAGATCATGGAGGATCAACTTCTACTTCTTCGTCACCACTACCATCTTCATTATCCTTAAAATCACTAAATGAGAATAAAGCAGGATGTAGTGTCGGGTCAGTTATGAGGAAGAACATACCTATCACGGAGTCTTCTTCGTTACTAGTAGACCGAGAAGCCCGTTCTGTTTTTCCTTCTTCTATTTCTTCTATACCTTTATTGGATGATATTGTACAACATGTTTCTGATCATCCTCTTGTATATATTGATTCTAATATTAATAAGAGAATGAGCAGTTTGATGTTTTACCTGATTTTGTTCCATTTCCATCTGCCTTAAAAAAAGAAAAATCTAAAAAAAAATCAAACAACACTATCTGATCTTGGAGTGGTAGATATACTTCAAAACATGTTTTTAGAGATACTACTCCTTAAGGCTATGGAGTACATGCCCACAGTTAAGAAGGGAATGAAAGAAGCATGTATTAAGAAGCGTTAGCTCAAGCAGAACAGAAGCCATAGAACAGAGAAACACATATTGACCATGGCCACGTTTCATGCCATCAACAACCTTCTGTCCAAAAAGAAAGATAGAGGAGTACCTCACATCTGTTGTTTGATTTTTTATCAGAAGTTTGATCGTACTCTTCTCGATAGTGGATCCTCGATCAATCTGATGTCATCCTTGCTACTCACTGAGTTTGTGTTAGGTCCTTTTAGATCAACTAGGATGATCCTTTAGTTTGCTGATAGATCGATCAAAAGTCCGAGGAGCATTCTCGAGAAATTTATTGTAATGGTTGATGAATCTGTGATTCATCACTTCAAAAGTCAAAAATAAAGCCTTGTTCCAGAGTAAATAGAGGCATATTTCCCTTTATAATGCATAAATAGCATTCATGCATACATACATAATACATACATTTTAGCAGTCCATTTGCATTTAAATAAGAAGCCAAAATCAATTGTAAAATATCCACTTACTAAAATAATCTCTTCCTTATAATATGTACTCCTTAGTTAATAATATAGGGAAGAAAGCCAAAAATCCCCCTTGTAAATTAGTCAATAAAGCCCTAGAACCCCTGGACAATAAAATACACATAGATCCCTCACACAAACTCCAAAATAGGTCTACTCACTCTTAGAATACTACACATTAAAAGACCTTTAAAATGAGACTAATTTCATCCAATTTGGAGCTCGTATGAGAAAGTTGTTTTTTTTGGGCCACTTTGTATACTACATATATGTATAAATTGTATCTTTGTATTTTTTGTATCATACTTGACCTCATCTCCGTCTTTGGTCAACATGAAACATGTAGATCTCATCAAGATCTACAACTTTCATGTTTTGAGTTTTTCCAAATTCGGGCCCCTTCTCTTTCTACACTAAATTCTCTTTTCAACCAATCACAGCAGGCCACGTGGCGCCCTCTGGTTGCGCCACGTAGCCCGCTGCCCTTGCCTCATCCGCCCGCAGCTACAGCCGTTGGATTACCTTCTAGATCCAACGGCCTAGCCGCCTCCACGCACGCCACAAATTCCAGCCATCCGATCATTATCAGAACCCCATCAGCACCGCTCGTTCTCGCCTCAAGCTGAGCGCGCCACGTGGCGCTTCATGATCCGTTTGATCACGCCCTCGATCCCTTCATCCAAGCCGCTAGATCTTCTCTTTATTCCCACCATCAGATCACGCCCGGCCTTTTATCTGCACCACCCGTTTCTGCCTCATTCCCCTCGCACCATGTGGCGCAATCGCACCCCTTGATCGATTCGCCTGTGATCTAATCCTACCCGGCCATTAGCGCTTCGATCTGGGCCGTTGGATCACAAGATCCAACGGCCAGGACTTCTTCTCCTACCTCCGATCGCCCTCTCTCCCACGATCTCGACCTTGCGCAACACGCTGCCCCCTTTCTATTTTCGCCTCCACTCCTGTCACCTTCTCCGACCACCAATGCCGCCACGATCCTCACCACTCTCCCCTCATCCTCGCTAGCTCCCTCATTCCTTACGACTCCCACCAGAGTCGCTCCACGACGACCTCGAACTCCACCTCCCAGCGACTTAACCCATCAACTTCATCCTATAAATCACTCCTCTCCGGCCATCGTCATCCCTATCCGCCCCTCGTGAGAGACGCCCCGAGCTCGGAGCTTCAAATTTGTGACAGAAATTGCGAGTGTCCTCGAGCGAAGACGTCCGTCTTCTCCGGCGAGATCCTCGGCCTCCGTCGAGTCGCAGCCCTCCTCCGCCGAGCCGCTGCTTGAGCTCAGGGATCCACCGGCCCTTCGAGCGACGACTTGGAACTCAAGGAAGAGCTCCAATCCCCATGTGACGCCCCCATCCCTCTTCGATCTTCTCTTCATTTTTCTTCACTTTTTCTCGCCTTTTATTCGCCGCCTCCGGTCATCTTCTCGCCTCTATTCCATTCCGCCGAGCTTCGCATTGGAGTTCCCATCTCCGCGGTTACCTTTACGCCCTCCGACGACGCCTTCCATCTTCCAGCAGCTTAAGCTCCGCCACTTGGCCGGAGCTTCTTCGCCAGACCACCGCAGTACCACTTAGGCCTCGCCCACCATCCCATCACCTTCACGAGCGCACGGACGAGCTCCGGCTCTACCTTTAACACTTGCAGGTGCCAAATGATTCATTGATCGGAGCCTCGCCGGAGTCGTCTTCGACATTCGTCGTCTCCCACCTCCGTAGACCTTCTCCGACTCCTGGCATCACCGCCACCTTCGCCGCATCGCCACGAACCTTCTGGGATAGCTCCGACAAGTCGGAGAGCTTCATCGACACGAGGAAGGATGGGCGGAGCAAAGGCAACTTCGCCGGAGCCCCGCCATCTCCTCCGCAGGCGACAGAGGACCATCGGAGGAGAAGTACAGCTGCCGTTCGATCACATCGATCGAACGGTCCACAGCGTGCCACGTTGATGAATCCACATTTCATCATCTTTATTCTATCATTTTGGCACCAAAAACCCTAGCAAATGCCTGTAAATACCCTTAAATAGAGCATCTTAGCACTCATGCATGTGCATATACATAGTGTATAAAATACTGTAATTAAGGCCAAAATTATAGAATAAATAAAAGAAAAGAAAAATAATAAAATATTGTAAATATTTTATGACCCAAAACCCCCGAGACCTAGGCATCTTGATGAATAGGTCGACAAGGAATAAAGTAGGGGGAGATAAGGTCAGAAATACAGATAAAATACCTATACATTCTATTCATTCTTTATTCATTTTGGGACCTATTTTTGGTTCCACTTTTTATACATCAAATAAAGAAACTTTGTACATGAAAGTTGTATATAATTAAATAAAGAAAAATGCAAAATTGATTTCACAGAAAAATAATGTACAGTTAAAAAGTTATGGTCTGAATAAAATTCCAGAATGCCAACTTCCCAGACCCGTATCTCACAAATGAAAACTCCAAATGCAGCATACTCACCTTTAATTGTATATAGAAGAAAATAAGCTATTTAATGGCGGTAGTTTCGCATTTGGCGGAGCTACGGTTTGAAAGTTGAGTTTTGGACCCCTATTGTATAAGTGTACAGATTAAAATTTTCAATTTATTGTTTATTCATTATTTTTGTATTTTTATATTTTTTATAATTATGTAAATATTACTTATAATATATATGTGCATTAAAATTAGAATAAAAATGCAAATAAAATACAAAATAAAAATATTTGTATAAAGAATACATAGGTATACTGCCTATACATATACCTATACAAAACACTCTTATATTTTATTTAATATACAAATAAATCAGAAAAATAAAATAAAAATATATTTGTGTACATACAAGTACCTTATAATTTTAGAAAATAATAAAAACAAATAATAAAATTGAAATCCAGAAACTAAAAATCAAATACTTAAAGATATAGGTATTATACCTATATAGGGTTAAAAAGGTAACTTGTAAAAATATAAGTCGTAAAAATAAATAAAAATCAGAATAAAATACTACATAAAATTTTAGGCATTTTTCATTTTATAACTTTTAATTAATTCGTCCTTATTCTATTTTTAAATGATTTTTCAAAATAATTAGCAGGGTTTTTCCTGGTTGGTCCACGTGGACCAACCAGGCGCAAACCCTAGTTGACCTCGGTCAACTAGGTGCCCTAGCCCCTGTGCCTCCATCAGAACCTCGTTTTCTCCCCGCATTTGCGGATTTTTCGAGGCGTCAACTTTCATCCTTTCGCGATACCATCTTCTGCAAAGTTCTCTACCTACCATCCATCTTGCTCGCCCTATGATTGCATCGGACTATGAATCACTGTGGCGCAAGATTTCTCTTGGTCTTTGGACCCCTGCAACTCAGGGTCAAACCAAATAAGAGGAACCTCCAACCTTGCGATTCGATTTCGAACACCCTTCGGTCCACCCCTCGTGCCTCTTTCGTGCTCCAGAGCTACCTGGAGGTGACAGCTCCGTCGTGGGCTCTTCAGCCAAGGCTCCCGAGGTCGAAGGTGCTTCCCCTACCTCCCGCGAAGTCGCCGGTCGAGGTTTGCTCCTCCCTCTGGCTCCGGCCATCGAGGGCTTTCCCCCGCCGTTTTATTCAGTCCATTAGCTTCCTGTTAATCTTAGCTTCGAAAACCCCAAAAATATTTGAAGTTTAATCGACTAAATCGCCAAATCAAGCACCTTGGCCGGAGCGCACCTCCGGCCGTGCATCTCCATCTCGATCCGAGCATCCCCGAGTCCATCCAAGGGTCCAGGCAGTTTGCCCTGGACCCTTTGACCATTTTTGCAGGTCCAAGCCGCAGTGAAGATACCTGGAGGCGAGTTTTGAAGCTCGCCGGAGCTAACGAAGCTCTCCAGCTCCGCCAGCCACCAGCGAGTACCACGGCCACCGCCGTGGCTTTTTGACGCCCCAGGAGATAGAGGAGGACCAGAGGAGGCTCCAGCCCAATTTTGAACCCCAGAAGCCACCGGAGTCGGCCGGAGGATCTCGAGGAATCTCGCCCAGCCGGGGCTCCGCCTTGTTCTTCCAGCCACCTTCGCCACCGTCCGATCAGGGCGCCTCCTCCAGATCGCACAGTTGCCGTTGGATAGCGCCTCGCCTCGACCGTTGATCTTCCCCGGAAGATCTAATCTCAGCCGCAGATCCACGAAGCGTCATCGGCCGTCCACAACGCGCCACGTGTCAAGTGGCAACTCCATCGCCGTCGGATCACGCGTCGAGGGTATTTTGCATCTACACCCTCGCGCCATTTTGTATTTATTATTTAGTATTTAAACTTTTGTCTGTAGTGTAATATTTTTGTAATATTTGCACAAAGACCCTCAAGCTTTCCATATTTGCACTTAGGTCCTATGCCACGTCACCTCACGTGACCTGTACACGTGAGGTGTGGGCATTTTGCAGAGGGACCCTCGGGCTTTGTTGTATTTTGTTTTAGTACCAAAGCTTTAATTTCACGTGTTAAATTTTTGGATATTTTGCATGTAAGCCCCCAGGGTTTTGGAAATTACAACTTAGTCCTCGCCAGGCGCGTGCAAGTCACGTGCCCTGGTGGGAAAATTGTTAGGATACCCAGGCGGGTTTTGTAATTGTATTCTGGTGCTAAAAATTGAGTATTCAGTTCAAACTTTTGTGGAAATTTGCATGAATGCCCCTGGATGTTTGAGAAATTGCATAAATACCCCTGCCAGACCTGTTTATTGATTGGATGCTTGTAGTATTTATTTGAACTATCATTTTAAGTCCAAAAATTCCACAAAAATAGGGTCAAGCTCCTGGACACGTGTACTTTAACGATATAATTTTAGTTTTTGGTTTTATTTTATTTTAATATTTATTAAAAATCAAAAACATGCTTTTTGTGTACGGTCTAGTTCAGAAAATGCTAAAAAAATATTAAAACACTTCTAAAAATTCCAAAAAAATCCCTAGTGTCTATTATAACCTATTTTAGTGTCAGTCCAAAAATCACTAAAAATCTCAAAAGAAAAACACAAAAAATTTAAAAACACTCAAAAAATTAAAAAAAAATATAAAATCAAAGACAAATCCAAAAATTACAAACTCAGTTTCTGTTTGTTCTTTATTTTATTCTCTTTATTTGAAAATTAGTGTGAAAAATTTTGATTGCTGTTTGCTAATTTTTAAATCCCATTTTATTCATAGCCAGCATCTATTTCACTGATTTGACTTATTTCAGTAATTAAAAATACCAAAAACACCTTGAAAAATCCCCAAAAATCACAAGAACAGTAAAAAATCCTAAAAATATCAAAAACACTTTATTTCTGAATTTTTGGATATTTTTGCATATTTTTATAAATATTTTATCCTGCCTTTCATTACATTGTCTTTATTTTCCAACATTGAAAATTTAAAAATATATATATATATAAATTATAAAATATAAAAATCAGAAAATTAGAAATCAAAATACAAAATTAAAAATTAAATAAAAAAATTTATATTAAAAACCCACAAAAACTTCATTGTTTGCTTGCTTAGTGTAGACACCACACTTCACACACACACTCACTTGTGCATTAATTTTGAACTACCCTGTTTGCTCCCTGTGTTCGAACTCTCTACATACTTGCACCTATACATCTTTTATGTAGAGTTAAAAATAAATTTTAACTCCACATTATTTCTAATTTATTGATCTTAGTGTGGGTTAATTGTTGATTTAGTCAATCTTTAGTGTGGTCAACACATCGACTGTTGACTCGCCTTGTGAGTCAATACGACCGCGCTCGAATTTGGCTTCATCACACGTCGCCTCTCAGCTGAGCTTCACAGGTGTCGTTGGATCCTTTTAGATCCAACGGCGCCTAGTGCGCCACGCGTACCCCCTCCGCCGCAGCTCTCAGCCGTTGGATACCTCATCTGATCCAACGGCGGACCGTCAGCCACGTCGCCATCTCCACCACAGCCAGTAGCCGTTGGATCAATCTAGATCTAACGGCCTAAGGTCACACCACGAGTCTTCATCGCCACCCATTGGATCGAGCTCGATCCAACGGTCCACAGCGTGCCACGCAGCTTCGGTCCGAGCCTCTTCCCCGAGCCTAGGCTCGGATCGCCCAAGCCTCCCTCCAGACCTCCAGAAGTGCCCGAGCCAAGCCCCGAGCCTCCGCAGCTATCCGAACCTAGGCCGCCCACGTGAGGAGCACATGAGACCTGGGAAATTTACACAGAGGCCCCTGGAACGTTCAAATATTGCAAAAAGGTCCCTGTAAAGAAGACCCCACGTGAGGAGCACGTGCCTTGTGGAGAATTTGCACTCGAGTCCCCAGCATTATAGGTAATTGCATTTAAGTCCCTGTCAGCATATTTACTTTATGTATTTTTATTTTCCTGTATTGCATTTACACCCCTGTGTTTGCACGCATCCCTAGGTTGCATTTTACATCATTTTTCAATTCTAAAAGTTTCATTTGTTGAGAAACTTGTCCTCTGTCTATTGGGTCGCGTGTCATATTTTTGTAATTTCAGTAGAGTTTTAAATGAATTAATTGGTTGATTTGTGGAATATTTTGCCCAGTGACGCCTTTTGATTTATATTTAATTCTCTGTGATTCCAAAAATCCTCAAAAATTCACAGTAGCTTTAGGACAGTAAACTTAACATGACAAAAATTTCATGTCATTTGCACACATATAGAGGCCTAAATAAATTGTTGAGTGATTTTCTCATTTTAATTTTAATAAATTCATTTCACATTAAAATTAAGATCTGTCAATTTTCCTGGATTTCTTATCATTAGTGATATCTAGGATAATTTTATCTCTTGAAAAAATTGTGATTTGTTATTTATTAAAATTAAATAGTGAAAATCACCCTATATGCATATTTAATTCACAGTAAATTCATTTAGTGTCTTAAAATTCGAAAAAAATTAGGATAGATCATTTTCATCATAATTAATCATCTGGCCAATTTTCTCAATTTTTGGACTCCATCTGACATCTTAATTGAATTAAACTTTAGATTGGCCTGCTGGTTGCATGTGTCTGCACAGAAAATAGAAAAAGACAAAAAAATTTAATTCTCTGAAAATCCAACACTTGATATTTGCTCAAAATTCACCTAAGGAGACAGATGCCTCCCTGAGTTCGACCTTGGACTTCCACCAAGTAAAAAAAATATCTGCCGCTTGAAATTAACTTGACATTAATTAATAGTGGTTTTTGATTCGCCTCTCGTATCCGACTGCAACGAACGATTAAATTTAATTTGGACATTAATCTGACCGAATTAACATAGGGTGCGGGGCGGTTATCAATGGTGCAAGGCATGAGCTTCCCAGTTGATTTCGTCATCATGGATATGGATACACATGCACCGTTACTCCATACCCCAATCATACTTGGTCGTTTGTTCCTTCGAACGGCCGAAGCGATAGTAGATTATGGTACTAGAGAGATCATCTTTCACTCTCATAGTGATAAGGTGAAGATTGAGATGATCCCAGATCCGAGGCCATCACCACCACCAACAACAGATGAGAGAGAGCAAGCAACAGATTTTGGGGACTGTGATTTTCTAGTTGAGATTCGAGACAATATTTATTTACTGATTTCATGGATAATTAGGAGTTCCTTTCGCAGAAGGAATCCTTGGAAAGCACAGTCGATCTTTACTCCCCTGTCGATGATTTAGAGTTGTAAACTGATGGATTGTTCGAGCTATTTTCTGAGGATCACGCTGAGCTATTTGAGGTACATGCCGATGAGATTATTACTGAGTTACCTGAGACAAATTCTGAGTTACTTTCGGAGGTACATTTTGAGATACCTTATATACTTTATTTTGAGATTACTGATGACATACTTCTTGATGAGATATCTGATATTTTTGTTGATAAGTTTTCTAAGATCTTTGATCGTCCTGATGAGCCATACCTGTCTGAGCAGAGAACATTTCTCGCAGACTTTTTTGATACACTTCATGTTGAGCTTATAGTAGCCACGGTGGACAACTCACATAGTGAAAATCATATATCTTTGACCAATGTAGTTCCAAAGGTTGATGTAGAGTTGATTCAGACACCACCTGAGCTCAAAGTTTTACCCTCATCTCTGATGTATGCCTTCCTTGTGGGTGCCCCCCAGATGTTTAGGTCATCATCAGTTCACAATTGACCGATGACCAGGAATCTCGTGTGCTAGAGGTTCTTGAGAGAAACCGCAAGGGTATTGGCTGGAGTATTTCGGAATTCCATGGGATTAGTCAAGCTTTCTGCTCGCATCATATCTAGTTAGAGGATGCCAGCAAGCTGACCCATGAGTTTCAACGTCGTCTAAATCCTAATCTCCGAGATGTTGTCATGAAAGAGATTAGAAAATGGTGTGATCATGGCTTCATTTATCCTACTTCAGATTCCAAGTGGGCCAGTCTATTGCATGTGGTCCCGAATAAATATGGGATTATAATCATGAGGAATAACCGTGTTGAGGATATTCCGACTCATGTACCCACTTCATGGTGTGTCTACTTAGATTATCGATGCCAGAATTCAATAACCAAGAAAGGTCACTTTCCACTACCCTTTATTGATCAGATTATTGAGAGGTTGACAGGGAAGGAGTTCTTTTGTTTCTTGGATGGGTACTTAGGATATAACCATGTAGCAATTGCTCCTAAGGATTAGAAGGACTACATTTACTTGTCCATTTGGCACCTACACCTTTATACGGATGCCCTTTGGATTGTGTAACGCTCTTGCTACATTCCAGAGGTGTATGTTGGTCATTTTTGCCAACATGATTGGTAGTTTCCTCGAGATCTTCATGGATAATTTCTCGATCTAAGGGGATAGTATTTGACTCATGTTTTAATCATTTCGACTGAGTACTTTTAGAGATATTGTGAGGTAAACTTAGTGCTCTCATTGGAGAAGAATCAATTTATAGAGACTATTGGGATTGTATCGGGCCACGTCATCTCTAAACATGGTATGGGGGTTGATCCGACTAAGATTGATGTGATCTCCAAGCTTGAGCAGTCGTAGAATCTGAAGCAGTTGAGGTTGTTTCTTGGTCACGTTGGATTTTATATGCGATTCATTAAGGACTTCAGCTAGATCGCCAGGCCTTTGACTGAGCTTCTATGCAAGGAGAGTGAGTTTATTGTCGATGAGAAAGTCCTCCTTGCATTTCATCAGATGAAAGATATAGTTGCTAGTGCTCCTGTCCTTCAGCCACCGTATTGGTCTCTCCTCTTTGAGATCATGACGGATGCATCAGATTTTACAGTTGAGCTGTTTTAGGGCAAAGATGGTATGGGATACAATTTGTCATACACCATGCTAGCAAGACTCTGGATGAGGCACAACATAGCTACACAATTATACAGAAGGAGATGTTAGCAGTAGTGTTCGCTTAAGATAAGTTCTGCTCTTACCTTCTGGGTTGCAGAGTTATTGTCTGCATGGATCATACTGCCATACAGTACTTACATGCTAAGAAGGATGTCAAATCATGCCTTATCAGTTGGATCCTTCTTCTCTAGAGTTTGATTTAGATATTCGAGCCAAATCTGTAGTGAAAAATGTGGTGGTAGATCATCTTTCTCGAATTTCAGATGCAGAGTCCTGTGAGTAGTTACTACTTCCCATATAAGAGACCTTTCCAGATGAGGCTATCTTGTTTGTTGCCTCACTCCCATGGTACGTTGATGTTGTGAACTATCTTGTCTCCAAAAAATCTACAAGATTGGACAAGCTTATGGTAGACAGATTTCTGTTAAAGATTCATTTTTACCAATGGGAGGATCCGTACTTATTTCATGAGGGTGTGGATTGTATCTGGAGGAGGTGCATTCCTCAGTAGAAATACAACAATGTGCTTGAGCGTTGTCATAGATTAGAGGCTTGCGAGCATCATTCGGGGAAGCATGCAATGAAAAAGGTTCTTCAATGTGGCCTATGGTGGCCAACTCTGTTTAAGGATGCTACATATTATGTTTGAGGTTGTACTGATTTCCAAAGAATGGGGAGAACTGTTGGTTCCAAAGATACCATGCCCCTAAGATATATCCAGATTTCTAATGTTTCTGATGCTTGGGGCATAGACTTCATGGGCACATTCCTTGTCAGTCAGGGATTTCAGTAGATCCTACTTACCGTGGATTATGTTAGTCGTTGGGTGGAGGCGATCCCCACCCGAGCCATTGATAGTCGTATGATTTGTTCCTTTCTCAAGGACAACATTATTGCATGGTTTAGGATACCCAAGTTACTCATTTCATATGGGGGAGGTCGTTTCATAAATCGAGAAATAAGAAACCTGGTTAAGGAGTACGCCATTGAGCATAGAACTATGTCTCCTTACCACCCACAGACTAACGGGTTGGCTGAGATTTCAAATCGGAAGATCAAAATGATATTTCAGAAAACTTGTGCGTCTACATACGAAGAACTGGTCCCAGATGCTTGACTCAGTTCTATGAGCTTATCGGATGGCGTACAAGTCTTCACTGGGCTTATCTCCCTATATATTGGTTTATGGAAAGCGTTGCCACTTGCCAGTTGAGATGATTCACAAATATTTATGGGAACTTCATGTATGCAATTTGGACTATGCAAAAGCATGCCCGAGTAGGAAAGTGGATCTGAACATATTCCTGGAATTCTGATATTTCGCTTATGACAATTCACTCATGTATAAGGAGAAAGTCAAGCATTGACATGATAGACATATTAGGAGAAAACTTTCATTCTCGATCAGAAAGTATGGTTGTTGGATGCGAAATTGAAGTTGTTTCCCAGCAAACTCAAAATCAAATGGTCAAGACCGTTCATTGTTAGATCTGTGTGTGATAATGGTAGTATTGTAATATTTGGGTTGTCATATGATGCACAACCATTTCTTGTGAATGGACAGTTGATGAATCCATATCTAGATCACGATATATTCATGTCTGTGGCTGATTCTATTCATTTGGTATTAGAGGATGATCCTTTGACATTTTCTACTTATGATACATGAGCTGATATTCTTTTGTATATATCCTTGCTTTTTATTCTTTCTTCTCCTGTTTTATCATTCACCTCTTTCCCATATGTATGTTATACTTAGGATGCACTCTACCCATAGTATAGGAGAGGCGAATGACTTGAGTTGTTCTTTTCATTCTGTTTCATCACTCTTGTCTTTGCATATACTAAGGGATCCTTTACCCTGAGTATGGAGGGAGTGATGTCGTTCATTTTCTTATTTTGCATTTTATTTTATTTATTTTTCTTTCTTTCTTCTATTATCTTGATTTTCCTTCAACTTGTTGATATTCTTTTTCTATACTTAGGAAACTCTTACCCTAAGTATAGAGGAGTAAAAGTCAAGTCATTGAGTGTATAAATTCTTTTCCTCGATCTTCCCCATTTGTACAGTCTCTTTACTTAGGATTATTTGATCCTAAGTATAGGGGAGATCACTGACTTCTATTATTTTTATTCTTTATTCTTTGAGTCATTGTTGTATAGATTCTTTTTTTCTTTTCTATACTTAACACGAGTTATGTCTTCCATTGTCGTTTCTTGGTCACTATGAGGACATAGTTCGATTTAAGTATAGGGGGTGTCGTATATATTGTATATATACTTCAACCATAGCTCATACTTTTGTTTTTTAATAATATGGCTAATAAAAAACTATCTAAAAGTTTGTAAAAATTCTTTGAAAATTTCTTTTGTAAATAGTTTTGTAAAATATTTGTTAAATTATTTGTACAAATGATTTGTAAAATATTTGTAAAATTCTTTGTAACATTTTTGTAAAAATCTTTGTAAATTATTTGTGTAAAAATTGTTGTAAATTGTTTTGTTTGTAAAATCTTTGTAAATTATTTAGTATCAAAATTAATTATATTGTAAAAATGTTTATAAAATGTTTGTAAATAAATCTTTGTAAAATTGATTTGTAAAACTTTTTGCAAACTATTTCTGAAAATCTTTTGTAAAATGTTTATCAAAAAGGTTTTTTAAAATTTTGTAAATGATTTTGTAAAATATCTTGTAAAGGTTTGTAAACGTTGGTAAAATTTTTGTAAAATTATTTGTAAATTATTTTGTCACCTTGTATATAAATAACATGTTTGTACATATTGTATGTATATACTAGTTGTACAAAATGTTTGTAAATAGAACTTTTAATCACCTTGTAAATATGTAAATAAAATTATTTTGTGCATAAAATTCCTTTAATAAAATCCTTGTATAAAACTCCTATAAACTTATATATAAAATTCTTTATTAAAACTTGTAAATAAAATTCCTTTGTAGATAAAATCCATCTTGTAAAATTTATGCAAAAAGCTTGAAAATATTCTTGTTGTAAAATTTTGTATAAATTGTATATAAATATTGTATATTTGTTTTTATAAAAGTATTTGTAAATTTGTATATAATTATTTTAAAATCTTGTAAATACGTATAATTCTCTCTATTTAAACCTCCATAAAATTGAAAAAAATTAAAATCCATAAATATTACAAATTCTCTAAAAAACTTTTCAAAAGATTTGTTATTTTTATTTTTATTTCCTTTGAAAAGAAAATGCTTTGTATATATTTCTTAGATTTACATTTGCATTTTTCAGAATGATATTGATGACTAAACTTATCTGGAATAAAATCAAAATTGGAACTTGATTAAGACCTTAATAAACTTAAATTCAGAGGAACCTTATAGGAAATGGAGTTGAGACTTTTTAGATCTAGCGATTTAATTCTTTGAGTCCACAAGACTATGTTCACATGTCATCTTGATTGGTCTAAATAGAATATTTTGTAAATGTGTTTGATTAAGACCTTAATCCACTAAATTTCAGAGGAACCTTATAGGAACTGGAGTTGAGACTTTTTAGATCTAGCGACTTAATTCTGAGTCCACAAGACTATATTCACATGTCATCTTGATTGGTCTAAGTAGAATATTCCATACGTATGCATGGCTCTTTTAGACAATGACATAACTTGGACAAGTACTTTACACATAGCTCTTCACTGATGAGGTGACGAGGGTTATAATCCTCTGGAAAGAGACACACATGAATGGAAACATACACAGTCGCCTTGAGTGGCCAGTGCGCCCCAACCTAGTCTAGTGACATGGACATCTAATGACAAGATTTGTGGGTTGAAATAAGGCTTCGGATGAAGGATGGTCTGCTGGCACAATTTTTCTAAGATCCCAAAACATTTGCGGAAAGAAATATTCTATATCCGTAGGGTACAATAAAGATCTATGCAGTGCATCAATTTTTTCGACCAAATAGAAGCAATATGTATCCAAAAAAATCATTCATGTATATATTTGACCACATTAGTCCTGCTTCAGAGAGACTGTAGATCTTAGTGGAGACTTGGCTACACTGGCCGGCTTCACAAGAAGATGTGGCTACACTGGCCACACTCTAGTTCTCTTCTTATTCTTCTACTTCTCCCCCTTCGATTGTGGACACAACACGTACTTGAACTTATAAGGAAATACTCCACTCCTCGGAAGAAGAATAGCTAGATAAGAGAATTAGGGTTACCTTGCTAAGAGAAGTCTTTTCTTTGTCATTTTGATGTGGAGAGTGATATTTCACATACACAGTACAAGTAGATTGATAGTCATCAGAATTTGCATAGGAGGACTTGTTCATAGGGTGGAGCATGGGTCGAGCTCGGCCCGGGCCCAACCTAGCCCAGCTCAGGCCCATTTAGGAAACCGGGCCCACAGGCCAGGCCCAGGCCTGCTCATTTTCCAACAACTAGGCCCAAACCCGAGCCCAGCCCGATTCATGATGGGTCGATCCTGGGTCAGGACGGCCCGCGAATCTTGGATGGTGAGGGAGCACGAGGAGCGGAGGAGGTGGTGCTGGCGCCGGCTTTTGGATGGTGAGGAAGAGACGAAGGGAGAGGGAGGACGAGGTGGTGATGGGCGGGAAGGAGGCTGGAGGCGTTGAGCGAGAGGGAGGAGAGGTACAATGGTGCGGGGGTTGGAGGGGGCATTGGGTTTGGGTACTAAATAGGGCCGGCCCGTGGGCTTTGGGTTCGGGCATGCTCAAGCCCGAGCCTGGCCCAATTTGATAAATGGGCTAAAATGGCATCCCAAGCCCACCCATTTAGATAGTGAGCTCGGGATTGGGTCGGGCTTGAGCGGGCCGGGCAGCGGGCTGGGTCGGGCCGGCCCGGACCCAAGCTCCACCCTACTTGTTCAGACCTGACTGTTGAGGCGACCATAATAGGAGTCTTGTGGAATTTAGAGTCTGTTAGTTTTAACTCCATTTCCCAATAAGGTTCTGCCAAACTAATAATCCTAAGCTCCATACTTTGATTTTGTGAAGAATAGTTTAAAATCAAAATTTTTATAAATTCCTTATTTTTCCTTTCTTCTTTTTCTTTTTAGTCGCTTATACTTTAAGTGTTTGCTAAGGGACTAGCAAAGCTAAAATATAGGGGGATGATGAATATGCATTTCATCACCTTTATCCATTTATTTTAGCTTAAAAACCCCTTCTGAAACACCTATAAATGTAATAAATCTATGTTTTTATAATTCTTTATCCTTGTATAAATATTATGTAAAAATCATTGTTTTTAACCTAAAATAAATAAAAGAAAGAAATAAAGAAAAAATAAAGAAAATGAGGATTGTGTATGCAATAAATACAGGTTGACTCTGACCCCAAGAGAAGGTCAAGACTTGATCTGATCGACAAGGAGTAAAGTAGGGGAGGTAAGGCCTCTTGTAGAAAAATAAAAGAAAAATAAATTCCACTTTATAAAATCACTATTCATCATCGCGCATACATCATTATTTTGTATATAAATTATGTATTCTATTTTATTTATCATTCAACTCATTCAAAATAAAAATATTTTCTTCTTGAAACTTGTACATAAAAATAAGGTGTAACTATAAAAAATAATTGCAAGACGAATCGTTATACACAGTGTTTATATTGACACTTTGAAAAAGCCACAAAGCTAAAATTGCCAGTCTCATATCTTTTCCATAGAAACTCAAAATAAAGCAAACTCATTTTTATTGTACTAAAATAAAAATAAGCTTTAAAATGAAAGTGATTTCACTAAAATTGGAATTAATATGTAAAATGTGCCTTTTTTGGAGTGTAATGTATATTATACATGTACTATATATTGTGTGAATAAATTACTTTTTATTTATTTTATACACATTTTGTTTATATTGTATTTTTTAATATTTGTGTACATTGTATTTTATCTAAGAAAAATGAAAACAAAATTTCAAAAATCAAATTTCAAAAAATAATTATTGTATATATTGTACATGTACCACTATGTATATATTTTAAATGTACCTATTTATTTAACATAATAATTTTTGTCATAAAAATAAAATAAAAATATGAATAAAATCCTTGTGAAATGATGTAAATAAATAAAATATTAAACTAAATATTTATTCCTAAAAATAATTATTAAAAATACAATTGTTGTAAATATAAGTAAAAATACCTATGAATAAAGGTTAATATTTATTTTAACCTATGCAATTAATTAATTTAATTTATTAAAAATCATCTAAATTAACTTTATTTATTTCCTAACATTTGTTATTTAGATAATTTATTTAAATTCATTTACTAATTTATCTTTAATTTATTTACATTTTTAGCCTATTTTGTCTTTTTGCCTTTGTTGTAGTGGGGGTCTTCATCCCATTGGTTGGACCCGGGTCGGTTAACCTATGTCAACCTCCCCATCTACCCGCCTATCTAAATAATGACCTTCGCCTGATCTATTTCTTTCTTTTTTCCCTTCTGATCCACTCATTAACAAGCCTAGATGTCTTCACCAATTTGTTCGCCTGGTTAGCCATCCTACTCGCCCGATCAATAAAATTCTATCCTGAGCTTTGATTCACGCATGATTCATTTTCGAATTTTGCTGCTACACCACATGCTATAAGTATCCCATCTGATACCATTTTGCACCCTGATCGGTTTTCCTTCTGTTCTTTCACCCGAGGATGGTTCTCGAATGTCGAGACTATGATAGAGCATCGATTCCTTCATCTGGGAGTGTGAGAGAGTGCAAGAGGACATGATCCACACTACGTGGCCAGAGCTCTGACGCCGCGTTGAAGCTTCTTTACCTGACGTCATGAATTGAGGCTGCGACCATCGTCCATCGTAGGTAACCTTAGGTTCTTTTCCTTTCGATTTTGTCTTTAATTTTGCGTGTAATTTCCTATTCTTATCTTAGATTAGATCTTCATCTATGAGCTCCAATCCACACGATCGGAGCCCTCAGATCCTTGATTTTCCATTCCAATATGCACATAACATCTGCCATCCCCTTCTTCATCATTTCATACAGCATGATTACCCAGATCTCTCGAGATCTATGATTTAGTCTCCTCTCTGACAACCCCCTCCACCGAAGACTCCCATTCCCCCATTTCTGATTTAATTGTTGCTAATAACTTGGTAGGAAATCTATCCGAGCAATAAGAATTTATTTGCAGGGAATAAGACACGATCTTAAGCTGTAGTAGAATCTGGAGATCCACTTTGAGCTGCATACCATTTGAAGCTCCATATCTTGATCTGGTGATGTCCGATCTTCAATGACTCATCTGGACGACACGAGAGAGCTCAAGGGATGACTAGAGATCTTCAATAGGAGCGGTGGACGGAGATCAATTGAGTTTTGACTGATCAAAGTTCATAGCCATCTTCATTCATCCATGTTCTTCCACTGCTCTTCATTGTCGTGCGATCAAGAAGGTGCCCTTCTAGGTCGAATCTAAGCCATCAGTGCGCCCCCAAAGTAGAGCCATCCGATCGAAGTCTTCAGATTGAAGCAGAACTTTTCTATCCGCACGTGCCTCGCAACTGCACTTTTATCCATGTTGTTTCCTTATTTTGTAAATAAGCCCCGATTGGGACACATGTCTTGTTCTAGAGGATTAGTTAATTGCATATTCTACCATGCATTTTATTTTAATTGCATCCATGTCCTGTTTGAGTTTTATAAACGTGCTAAGTACGTGAAATTTGGTTAGCTTGCGGTTTCTATCCTAAGATTATTGGTTACTGTTTCACCCCCTAAAATATAATAATTCCATCAAGGTCTATGCCACTACATATCATGTGCACCGACACACGCTTCTTTTGGAGAAATTACACTTTTATCCCTATATTTCTTATTTTACTATCTATTCAACCCATTAAATAAACTAATTTACGTTTAGGTCCCTATGAAACAGTTTTAAATTTTGTTTGTTAAACTTGTTTAATAAATAGCTAATCACCTTCAATAATAAAAATCATAATGAGCTCTTGTAAGTAGCTCTATTAATCCGAATTTTTGTTTGTTATTACCTTTTGTTTTAATATTTTTAATAAATTAAAAATACCCTAATTTCTCCATGATTACATCATTAAATAAAAAATATAAAAATTATTTGAAAAAAATATAAAAAAATTTGTGGTGTTTGTTTTTATTTGTTTTAATTTTTATATAAATTTCATCTTTATATTTCTTATAAAAACTAAAAAAAATCACAAAGCACTAAAATATTCATATGAATTCACAGAAAATACAAAAAACCATAAAAATAACTTTATGAAAACTTTAAAAAATTATCTATGTTTTTTTATTTATTTTACATATTTTTTAGTTTATTTCTTTTTTAAAATCACAAAAACATCTTCATTATTTTCTATTTCTTATTTTCATGTTTTTAATTGTTTTAAAAATCTTAAAAAATCTAAAAATCTTAAAAAAATCACAAAAATATACTAAAATACTAAAAACACAAAAATGTTTTTACTTGATCTTTCTGCGCATTTTTTCTATATCTTAAAAATACAAAAATAGTGTTTTCTTTACATTTTCTTTTTATTCATTTTATTGTTTGTTTTAAAAACTAAAAATACAAAAACATTTGCAAATTAAAATCATTAAGAGATAATAAAAAGCAGAAAACCTTAAAAAATATAAAAACTAAATATACATAAAAAAATTAAAAAAAATAAAAAACCACTAAAAAACTAAGAATTTGCATAAAAGGAACTCCTTTTTATTTCATAGATTTTTCTTTGATTTAAATAACCCTATGGAAGTGAAGCCTGCCTGAGTTTGATCGTGTACGCTATATAGGTAAATTAATAGCAAACCTATTTCTCTTGCTTACATTCTTTAGTTGTTGGATGGAGTTTGGATAATTAAACATATTTTTTTTATTTGCGAAAATTTGAGATTGTGACGACACATTTAGCTATTAAATAAAATTCCATGAAAAATCTTGAATCATCAAATTTTGGGTCCTCTTTTCCAGTTTGTCCAAATTTGGGGTCCTCTGTTTGATCACAGCTAGTTTTTCAAGGTCATTTAATTATTTCTCAATAATATCCATGATAAATCCCGAATTTATCATCATTAACCAGTTATGTATTGTATATAATTAACATTAATTAATGTATATAATATAACCCTATTATTGTGCTAATATTTTATGTATTTATTTCTAATTTAAAATCAAATAAAAATAAGTATAATATTGTATATAAATAAAATAAAATAATCAAAAGAAAAAAAGAAAATGGTTTTATATTGTTTTAATATGTGTTTAATTTTATCTATATACAAATGACCACTGATCTCTTTGACTTCTACATGAAAGTTGTAGATCTCATCGAGATCTACAACTTTCATGTTCATAATTTTTCATAATTCACTTTATATCTAATTATTTTAGATTTTTCTTTGATTTATTATTTTTCCTTAATTTTAATTGAGCCACGTGGCACCTTCAGATCATGCCATGTGGCCAAGCTATTTGTCTTTTCCTGCCTTCCATCAAGGCCGTCCGATTAATCTGATCAGATCATCTAAGCCGTTGGACTCCACCTTTAAGGTTAACTATCTGATCTTGATCAGATGGTTGATCCTTCACCTTCAACCTCCGGCAGTTGTCCTCTCTCCGCAAACCGCCTCCAACCACCTTTCTTCTCCAATGTATTCCAACCATATCCAAACTTCTCCCGACCAACTGCCACCACCATCTTCTTCTCCTAACATCAATAACCCTGCCCTAACCCTAACTTCCAGTAACATCTAACTTCCTCGTATCTACAGGCAGTTGAAACCACCGCCTAGAGATGCTAACTCCCACCTTCATCTTCTTCAAATATACCATCGTCGCTCCTTGATATGGAAATCAACCATTGTTTAGGCTAAGGCCCAACCCTCTCCTCCTCTTTGTGATAGAGAGAGAGAGGAAGGATTGATGGAGGCCACAACAACCTTTGGCTCGATGCGACCCATGGCGAGATGCCATGCTACAATGCTGATTTGGTGGCTGTTTGAGCTTCTAGGTACGGATGACCTACTAGAGCGATGGCCCCGAGGTCTGAAGAACCTCGAGCCCAAGCCACACAATTTCCATGGCGTATTATTCATATATAGGTTAACTAGCATAGATTTTATTTCAACTTTTTCAATCCGATATGAGATCAACTATCTCATTTGCTTGGGTCCCGACCTTCACCAGGGATCCGAGATCCACGCGGGAGGTCACGTTCTCCATCTTCCTAGTACTTTTGCACCTACCAACTCTACTCACTTTCTCCTTCAAACATGAAGGAGGAACCACCTGGTCTCCATCTTCTCCACCCATTGCAACCCCCCAATTCACTTACTGTCGCACATACCACTTCTGTTTGCTTCGGATATATCTATTCTAACACCTGCAAGGAAAAGAGCCTTCAATGTCGGAATTCGTGAAGGTGCTCTGATCTGGAGCATTGTTCCCAATGTAACTTCATCGCTGCCAACTTCTGACCACTCGAAGACCTTTGTTGACAATGCTTCACCTTCGGGACCCTCCATGAACGACAACAGAAACTTAGATGAGCTTTAGGATAACAGAGGAGAGAAGGGGCTCTTGTCGGAGCTATGCCTCATTGTCGTCGCTCATAACAGAGCAGAAGAACTACATTGCACAGTTGCCATTGGATCACGCCAATTTGGGTGTGATGTAATGACCGACATGAGGCCACGTTATTTACTCCAAACCTGCAACATCGGGGAGATCTGAACCATCGACCGAAGAAGAGCACCAAGCATGTGTCCCGAGCCATGCAATGTCTCTCGAACTTAGGCCAGCATGCACCTCATGCATGTGGGTCTGGGTAAATTGCAACGCCACTCTCGCCAGTCTCCAAAATTACAAATATACCCCCATATAGGAGGGTATTCCTAAATTCTTCGGTCGGTTTTCTATAATTACTATTTAGTCCATGTAGGGACCTTTCTGTGATGTTTCGTTATATGTTTAATGCATGTTTTTATCACATTTATGCCTTTTCACTTAAACTTGAATATCTTGAGCATTGTATACCCAATTGAGACGATTTCAGTGTCATTGCGTTCCTCATTTAATTATCTTTCATATGTCAATTTCTATTCTATGATTTGATGCATAATGTCTGAAGTCGGGGCTTAGTATTAACATTCATAGGTAGAGGAGGGTCCTTGCGCGGGCGTCGGCATAGAGGCGGATGAGGGTCATGTAAAGAAAAGAGAAGTGGGGCAAAACAAGTGAGGAGACTCGACATCCGCGAAGGGTAAACCAAACCTTTTTCTTTCCCCGCCGGTGCAAAGGCTTTCTTTACCACCATCGTCTCGAAACCCTCCTGGACTGGTCAATCCTACTCTCTCCAAATGGGGGTCCAAGAGCATAAAAGGAATCGAGAAGAGGGCAAGTCCCCCCATTTTTCTAGTTGCGAAGAGAAGTTCTACCTATCTATGCCCATGCCCGTGTCCGTGGAACTCTCGAGATCAGGAAAAACCAATAACATATGCAAGACCGTAAGAGCGGCATTAAGCCAACTAAGATGATGTACTATTTATTGCGGGTTTTGAAAAAGAAGAAAATGTTGTGGTGGAGAGTTCGAGCTGTTCGATGGTTCTTGCTTTCAAATCATGCCTGAGGTCATTGATCGAGTCGAGGCTTTCGAACTGAGACGAAAGACCATTCATTTAAGAAGAAAGGCGGCAACCACTGGAATATTACAGAACGATCTATAATCAGAGAAGAAATAAATATTTTCATTTCATATTTTATGAAACTTGGCTTTCAATTATGGCTTGATTGGAATTTGATTAAATTAATAAGTTGCTTAAGTATGATAAAGTATTTTAGGGCATATTTATGTGTATATTTGCATATGTTCAAGTAATCTCATTTTGTTTATTCTATCATTATTTTCTAACATGCATTAAAGTATTTACAAAAATAATTTCATTTCATGCATGCATTTGTGAGGTGCATTTTATCTTGCAGTGCATCATTTGTTGTGTGCTCTATTTTGACCTAGATAATTTATCAATTGCTTACTATAAATATTAAAAATCCGAATAATTGTATTATGGCTCGTGTCCTTGTGTTTGACCCTGGACTTCCCACATTATAAATTCAAGTTGAATCCTCCTCGCAGAGATCTTTCATTCGGTTTTGCATGATATGATAATTACCTGTGCTACAGCGAGTATATTTTAATACATTCATTTAATGATTCATCAGATGGCACCGTTGTCGGGGACATGACTTCATTAATATAATTATTTAGGTTTTATATTTTTGGTTAAGATTGATTCTTAATTTATCTAGGTCAATCTCGTGATGTGATGTTTTACGCATTATTATATATGTTTTGACAATCTTTGAAATATCTGAACTCTTCTCTTTTATGGTAGATCTTATTCATCGAGGGCACTCGTGGAGAATGGAGGCTGGAAGCTCAAGATGGAGTTCACACTGAATAGAGACGTCGAAGATGTCTCAAGTTTTTCGAAGATTATGTTGTTGTTATATTTAATGTATATTATGGACTTGAACTCTATTATTTGTGTGTTGAGTCTGTATCACCCTCACGTGGCTGGGACTCAACTTGAGTGCTCGATCTTAGGGTTTAGGCACGCGGCTCTTAGAGCATCCTTATTTTATATCTCTTGTGCTTGAATCATAGTATAGGGCACACTAACTTCATTCGATGAGATTCACTATCTCTGAAGATTCATGTGAGGCACTTAATCTACGTTCAACCTAGCTCAAATTATATTGATTCTTTTCTCGCTAATAGAACTTATGATTATGTGTGGATTTTTATCGGCTTGCATGCATTTAGATAATATTTAAATATTCAGTCTCGAATGTGCATGAAGAGAGCTGGAGTCACTATAAGTATTTCTCTTGAGAAAGACATCATGATTTTTCATCTGCATGATTTTTCTCGTTTCATGATTTGTTACTTAGGATAATATGGAAATGGGACTAGAGGGTAGACGATGATTTATTTGTTCAGAGATTTAATATTAGTGATGACATATTTTCTAAAAAATGAGATTGTTAATGCAAGTTAACCTAATTAAAATGGAGCTAAAATTTGCCTTGTTTTGGAAGAGCAAACCGCTCATTATTTATAGGATTATTTTCCATGTCGAGAGATGAGGACACATCCCTAGGATAGTGCCCAAAATCCTATTTAAACCTACTCGTAATGAACTCGGATTTTGTCTTATCACCAATAAAAGAGACAAGATAATTAGAACATATTTTTTGTCTTCATTTTTTGTGTTGGTGAAATAATTGGGTTTGTTTGATCTTGTTTGACTTTGCTAGAGCCTCCCGAAGCATTACGCTTCATTTCATATCCTGAGATTCATTCATCTAGAAATTCAGCTAACATCGATCTCTTCTTCACTTAGCTTTATACTTAGGCTTATTTTCAGCCTAAGTATAGGGGGATCCAATTTCATTTTGACTTCCCCCGGGTCACCTAATTTAATTCATATCTTTATACGTAAGCATTTCTCAGCTCAAGTATAGGAAGACTCGAGTTCCCATTTCCCTTTAACTGATTCTTTTACTCATAATGCACTTGTAATTCTTTCATCAGTTTTTGTACATTCTTTTATATTTAGTATGAGCTATGGCTTTATATCACTTTGTGCTTTGAGGGCATAACAAAAGTTAAGTATAGGGGGTGGTATACCGTATATATTACATTATACTTTAGCTGTAGCTCATATTTTTAAAATTTTCAAAACTATTGGGGCTACGGGTATCATATTATATTTTTGGAACTGATTTTTGTAAAAATATTTTGCGAATTATATACATATTTGACATGGATTTCAAACGTTTTATGTGGTTTGTGAAAATACGGCTTGACATGTTTGGAAAATCATTTGTAAAATGTTTTAAAACCCTATATTTACGTGACATTATTTTGAAAATTGTTTTACTGAGGTTTGAAAATTGGGGTTTTGCTTATTTTGAAAATCTTTGTAAAATGTTTGGAAGATCTCTATACATATGTGACAATGTTTGTAGAAAGGTTTCAAAAATCTTTTCAAAGTTAAGGGTGTAAAGAGTTTAATTAATTGCCTAACTCTCTAACTCTATTCAAAATTGAATAAAAATTAGAAAATTAAAATAAATTCTTTAGTATTAATTTTGACTACTAGACTTAAAAATGATTAGCTATTTTTTAGTGCGGGAGTTACTCCCTTAGCATAGTGGGTGGTTAAAAGACAAACGTATGTCACCATCTTTAAGTAATACAGGTAGCCATCTAACGACCCGTACTTACACCCATATTGGCTGAAAGTAGATGCAATTAATAATATGAGTTTAGGTCAGTCACTTTTTAAAGAATTAACAAAAATAATCACAAAAAGATTGACTTATTAATTGGTATTCTTCTCTGACATTTTCACTTTGCACTCAAGACATGAAATGATTTTTAACACTTGATTTAAAGAGTCCATAGACTTAAAGTTATCTTGTCTTAATCATTAGGGTCTTGGACTTCAAAATTCACACTTCCCTAGTTAAAAGATACGCATTCTATAGTGCATGTTTAATCTCCTCTAAAAGAATTTGACTATCACTCATATGCACGACTGCATTCATGATTGAGATGAGTCAAGGTATCACGTGAGGAACCGAGATTGGATGTTTGAGTTTGGACTTGATCTAAATGATGCTCGAGGATGGGATAAGATTAATGAAGGGTTCACGAAACCTAAGTGTCAGCAATCTAGCCAGTATACGACATGTTCTTATGCTATCTCTTGACTTTGTCCTAAAGTGCAAGGGTGTGATGACATTACATTAATAAGTTGATTAGTGTGCATCAATTCTGGGTAAAAGCAGTAGATCTAGCTAAAAAGAAGGGAAGTTCTCTCAAATAAAAAAATATGAAAAATGAAATGAAAGAAAAGCTCATCACATTTCAAGGTTACATTACATGAGCTATATCCAAGGGGAGCGCTCCTAGACTTTAGGTGTCCACTTGGACCAAATCATTAGGCTTTTATGAGTCGGGTTAGTACCTTAAAAAGGGCTCTGCATTATTAGTGCTACAAATATGAGTGTTGGTATATTAGATACCTTAAAAAGATCCACCCGGGTGTACCCAGGAAAACAAGTACAAACGACTCAATCTCTTTTGATGGACACACTGATTGGCAAAATAAAAAATCAAAACTGTGTTGAGTATTGACATTTGAGAGAATCATGTTCCAATGAGAAGAAGAGAAAATAAGTACACAATCCTACATCCTCCATAATCTGGCTTTTCATCTATACCATTAAAGTTTGACGAACTAAAGAGATGGTGAATTGAGGGCAGACTAGATTTATTCTCTAGAGTTGAGGGTTGGGTCCTTAGGAGGTCTTTTGAGATTGGAACCTTTGGTGAAATCTTGACTCTACTCTTGTGAATGCAGTCAATACTAAGTCATACTTATTATATTTATGTATCTTGAGAGTCTGATAATTAGAGGAGTTGAATTCCTTTTGATTAATACGAGGATAAACTTAGAGTCTTAAGATTTCTAAAACAAAGTGTTCTAGGTCAAATTGAGCCATGTATATTCACTTGCGCATGTCAGAGATCTGACTAATTAAACTAACTCTCTAATTCATTCTTTATTTATTACCTCGAGGATGAGCTTAGCTTAAGTATAGGGGGTGATAAATCCCAGATTTATCATTATTAATTATCAATATTATCTCTCTTGCTTAAGTAAATCTACAAAGATTCATTGACAATTGACTCTAATTACTAATTTGTGTGTTGTATATAATTAACATTAATTAATGTATATAATATAACCCTATTATTGTGCTAATATCTTATGAATTTATTTCTTATTAAAAATCAAATAAAAATAAGTATAACATTGTATATAAATAAATTGACTTAAAATAAAATAATAATAAGCAAAAGAAAATAAAAGAAAATGATTTTACATTGTTTTAATATGTGTTTAATTTTATCTATGTACAAATGACATCTGATCTCTTTGACTTCTACATGAAAGTTGTAGATCTCATTGAGATCTACAACTTTCAAGTTCATAATTTTTCATAATTCATTTCTATCTAATTATTTTGTATTTTTCTTTGATATATTATTTTCCCTTAATTCTGATTGGGACACGTGGTTCCTTTAGATCATGCCATGTGGCCTAGCTCTTTGTCATTTCCCACATTCCATCAAGGCCTTCTGATTGATCTGATCAGATCATCTCAACCTCTGGACTCTGCCTTAAGGATAACCTTCTGATCTTGATCGGATGGTTGATCCTTCACCTTCAACCTCCAGCAGTTTTCCCCTCTCTGCAAATCGCCTCCAACCACCTTTCTTCTCCAATTTATTCCAACAATCTCCAAACTTCTACTGACCAACTACCCTCACCATCTTCTTCTCTTAACTGCAGTAATCCTCGCCCTAACCTAACTTCCAGTAACATATAACTTCCTCGCATCTACATGCAGTTGAAATCACCGCCTGGAGATTCTAACTCCCACCTTCATCTTCTTCAAATATACCATCACCGCTCCTTGATATAGCAGTCCACCATTGTTTAGGCTAAGGACCGGTCCTCTCCTCCTCTCTATGAAAGAGAGAGGAAGGATCGACAGAGTCCACAATGACCTTTGGCCCGGTGCGACCCATGGCGAGATGCCATGCTACAATCCGATTTGGCGGTTGTTTGAGCTTCTAGATATGGCTGACCTACTAGAGCAACGACCCCGAGGTCTGAAGAACCTCGAGACCAAGCCACACTCCTCCATTTCCACGACATATTCTTCATGTACAAGATAGCTAGCATAGATTTTTTTTCATCTTTTCTTCAATTTATTTAATCAGGAATGATATCCACTATCTCATTTGCTTGGGTCCCGACCTTCACCATGGATCCGTGATCCACGCGGGAGGTCATGTTCTCTATCTTCCTAGTACTTTTGTGCCTACCAATTCTACTCACTTTCTCCTTCAGACATGAATGAGGAACCACCTGGGCTCCACCTTCTCCACCCATTGCATCCCTCTGCTTCACTCACTATCGCACGCACCACTTCTATCTGCTTTGGATATATTTATTCTAACACCTGCATGGAAGAGAGCCTTTAATGGTCGAAATTCGTGAAGGTACTTTGATTTGGAGCTTTGTTCCCGTTCATCGCCACCATCTTCCGACCGCTCGAGGACCTTCATCGACAATGTTTCACCTTCGCGGGCCCTTCGTATACGACCACATAAACTCAGACGAGCTTTAGGATGACGGAGGAGAGAAGGGGATCTTGTCGGAGCTCCGCCTCATAGTCATCGCTCACGACAAAGTAGAAGATCCGTGACACACAGTTGCTGTTGGATCACGCTAATTTGGGAGTAATCTAGCGACCAACAAGAGGACACATCATTAACTCCAAACCAGCAACCTCGGGGAGATCTGAACCATCACCCGAAGCAAAGCACCAAACCATATGGCCTGAGCCATGCAATGTCGCCCGGACCTAGCCTGCATGTGCCTCACACGTGCGGGCTTAGGTAAATTGTAGTACCACCCATGCCGGTCTCCAAAATTGCAAATATACCCCTGCGAAGGGGGTATTCCATAAATTCTTTGGCTGATTTTGTATAATTACTATTTAATCCCTGTAGGAACCTTTCGGTGTTGTTTTGTTCTATGTTTTATGCATGTTTTTATCGCATTTATGTCCCTGCACTTAAACTTGAATATCTTGAGCATCGTATATCCAATGGAGATGATTTTAGTGTCATTTTGTTCCTCATTTAATTATCTTTCATATGGCTATGTGTATTCTCCAATGCATATTATCTGATCAATTAATTATAGAATAAATAAATGCTTTTATTACAAATTTTATGAAACTTGGCTTTTAATTATGGCTCAATTGGAATCTGATCAAATTAATAAGTTGCCTAAGTATGATAAATTATTTTAAGGCATATTTATGTGTATATTTGCATATGTTCAAGTAATCTCATTTTTTTCATTATATCACTATTTTCTAACATGCATTAAAATATTTACAAAACTCATTTCATTTCATGCATGCATTTGTAAGGTGTATTTTATCTTGCAGTGCATCGTTTGTTGTGTGCTCTATTTTGACCTAGATAATTTATCAATTGCTTAATATAAATATTAAAAACCTGAATAATCATATTATAGATCGTGTCCTTGTGTTCGACGCTGGACTTCCCAGGTTATAAATTCAAGTTGAATCCTCCTCGCGGAGATCTTTCATTCGGTTCTGCAAGATATTCTAATTGCATGTGCTGCAACGGATATATTTTACTACAAGCATTTAGCAGTTCATCAATCCACCTTGGATAGGTGGCTCCCAATGATGATTAGGTTGGAGCTTTCATCTCTATCCGGATTGTGTGATGCTACCATATGTAATGGCTTTGATGAATTAGTGGCTGGTGCTGGTATGCACGGGACGACGATAAGGCAACCTCTCCTTCATCTATTTCTTTAAAAATCTACCAAATGATGTCCTCATCCTTGTTAAAATGTGAAGTGCCATAAGCAACATTGATGAGCTTCTGGCTCTCAATGGTTAGTCTTGCAAAGAAGTGTTGGACCAGGCTGGTATGAGGAATATCATGATGGGGATATTTTTCTTGCAGATCTATGGATCGCTCCCAAGCCTCATGAGTAGACTCATGAGTGGCTTGGGAGAAGTTGACTATGTGGGCCTTGCATCTGGTTGAGCCGTCTGAGAGGATAGAATTTATGCAAGAAGGTAGACTTTAACTCCTCCCAAGTAGTGACAACCTTCCTCAGATGATTGATCCAATGAAGTACCTTGTCCTGAAGGCTAAATGAGAATGCCATCATCTGGACTACACACTAACAGTATGTTAAGGTAGTGAGTAGTTCCACAGATGCGCCCAAATTATTGCAGGTGGATATATGGCTTTTCATTTGCATTCTCGTGGCAGGTGGGAAGAAGCGCCAAGAGCTGAGGTTTCAGCTCGAAATGTGTATGGATCTGTGGAATTTGAATCCATTCGATCATCTGGCCTACGCCAGGGTTGTAAGTCTCCTTGAGTTTCAGCTTGGGCCGATCATCTCCTGGCTCATCTGTAGGCCCTCCACCGGCTCCATCTTCTTTGTCTTCCTTGAATCCTCCTCCTCCTCGATTATCTCTCTTTCTTCTCAAATCATTTAGCATATCTTGGAAGGCGACATGGGCCAATGCCTGATCGGTGAGTTAGTGACGTATTGCCAAGATGGAGGCAAGAAGCCGGACATTCATGGCATTCTGATCCGGCTGCTGGCCTGAGGTTGTGGTGGTGTTGAGGTCCCTTCCCTTTATCGGTTGGAGCCATCTCTGTATCTAAATCTCAATATGAAAGAATTTTTTGCTCCAGATCGTGCTCTTGATCTGCACATGGAATGATGCCCTGATCAGTTTGAATAGAAGACTAGATGGAATGCATCGTTCTATGTTAAGGTCAACACAAAATTTCATTAAGGATGGAGAAGTATATGGAGTGAAATCAATTTCCATCCAAAATAGGAAGATTTCGAAACAAGAGTGATATCAGTTTTTTAAAGAAGGCATGAGTCTAGAGAGCGGTTCACGAAGTCTGAACCATGATCTCAGGAATCATCCCGAATTATTGGAGAAGTCGACTGCATGGAATCGATATGGGTGTTGGCGGAGTCCCGACCAAGCCTTCCATGAGTCTCCATCTCGAGGGTCAAAAGGGAGATCGAGAATGGAAGAAGGATACGTTGATGCACAAGAAACAAAAGGAGTGTGAAATAGTACAATGGCTTAAAGTGAGCAGGGGGTCAAATGAGAATAAAAGAGAAAATGAAAGGCAAAATTTGCACAAATGTGCGAGACTTGATCTTTGACTTTAGTCTAAATCAAACAAAAACGTACAAGTTTGGGTTCATCAACTCGACACCAGTGAAGTCGTAAGAGCTCGATTATTTTTATCTTTTCAATTTTATTATTGTTTTACGGGCAAAATCTTTTAACAAGTCTTTATGAGGGCTATCCTTATAGGAGTGTGTATACTGTCAGCCCCTTATTTCTTCTACCTCCTTTGTAACCCGTGATATGTGCACTTTGAGGTCCTTGATCTCTTGTCTTGGGGTCTACTCAGCCAAAGAATAAAGAACGGAAGCAAATAGGAGAAACTATTACTTCCCTTGCAAGTAAGGTACTTGGTCGCATGACAATGAGACATACACCCCTGTGAGGGCGTAGCCTATGCTCAATACTTCAGACCAAGTTGGATGTTCCACATAAGGCGGGAACACTATCGTCGACAAGGCCGTACTCGCCTACGTACGATAGAAGTGCCAATACTTTGTCGTCCCAGGTAAATCAAGGTTGCCACAAATTGGGTTTTGGGCTCTAATCCTTATGGTTCGTGCCTCACTCAATCTATATAGTACCTGAAAATAATGAGGCTTTATGAACCTAAAATAATGATGTCCATTATAGATTTTAATTAATGTTAATTTTTTCTTAGCAATCCTCTTATTTTAATTTTTGCATTTCTAATTTTTTGAAAATTTTTCAATAAAATATGCCTAATGATTTTTTTGTATTTTCTTTTTATCCTAATTGAGCATAAAAAAGAGGAAGATAGCGGAAAAGCAATGCAAGTGGATACTAGAGTAGAAATCTCACTCTTATATCAAATGATGCATGCAAAGTACGAAGATACACAATGCTTTCAATGCTTTCCATGTAGGATTCAAAGCAGGAATTCTAAATATCTACACCATACGAGCGCGCAAAGCAAGAAAGTGCCCTAAACATGAATTGCTATTAATATGAAGAACCTAATGCTAACTACTCAAAAATAGATCGTAAGTGTTCGGTCTTGGAGATACCTAGTTGCTCATCACAACGGGCCCTACTAGCGTTGTGTGGAGTCTCTGATAGCTCATGATTCTAATTCCAAGTAGTTAGCAATTAATATTTGACTATATCCAAGCTTAAAGAACTATAGGCGCATGATTCTAATTAAGCTGTGGACCTACTTTACCTATGCAAGAAATCTTAGATCTAGGGGCTCAATCACATAAAATAAAGAAAAGAAGGTGAAAAGCTCAAAATATGAGAAACAAAATAAAACAAAGGCGATAAAAACGTGAAAACCCCGATGAGGACCCCAAGTGAACAAACACCCGAGCAATGGACCTCATGAAGTAGAAGTGTCCAAAGTCCAAATTATTTTAAATAATTTACAAAAGAAATAAAATAAAAATCACTCTCTCATAAAATAAAACAAAAAACTAGAGTGCATGCTCTTCTTCTCCTCTCTTTGCCTCTTTCTCCTACTCTCTCCAATTGACTCAAGAAGAGAATGAGTCAATCTCCTCGCAGCTTGGGTGCTTCCACCTCCTAAGAAGCGACCGTCGCCACGCGGACCCTCGCAAGAAAGTGAACAAAGACAAATGGGATAGAACATAAACAATAATTCTCAAAAATAAATAAGCAAAAAATAAGAGGAAAAATAATGTACACAATATAAAAAAATTCGACGCTATTTGTTTCTCCCCAACAATAGCACCATTTGAAAGAATCCAGATCCGAGCCGATCTAGTGTTCTACACAAGATGAGAACACCATCGTTGAGGCGACCGATCACAAACTCCAAATTCAAACAACAATCAACCTACAACAATAATAAATCAATCAAACAAAGTGGATCAAAATTTATTATAAAAACCCTACAAACAAGTATGTGTAGGGGATAAGTATGGTAGGGTGTCGAACTCATGGAACAAGGGACCTAGTAGGTATATTATTTATCTCAAAATAATACATGTATAAATGTAAATATATGCACAATATTCAATCAATGTTTTTGTGGGTTTTTAATTAATTATATATATAAATTTATAAATATATGTATACTTTTTTTAATTTTCTAATTTTAGTTCCTTTTTCTTCTTAATATATAAAGAGTATATATATGTATATATATGTAAAACAATGTAATATGTATAATATAAGGGCTATATATATAATATATAATAAATATATAAAAATCAGAAAATACAAGAAAAATAGTCCTTTCTAATTTCTAAAGGATTTAAAACATTTATAAGATATTTATAATTATTAATAATACTAAGTATATATAATAGTATATAGGTATATATAGACTATGCATGATATTATAATTATAAATATAGCTATAAGTAGTCTACAATTACAAAATAATATATTTTTATAGTTATCAAATATGCTTCTATTTTTGTGATTTTTTGGGATTTTTTTGCTATTTTTTGTATTTTTTAAAAAACCCAAAACAAAATTTTTTAAATAGTATGAGTTGGATTGATAATTAAAATTATAAAATGGATTCAAAATTTCTCTAAATCAATTTTATAGGCTAGAAAATAATTTTTTAGATTTTTTATAGAATATTTTACAATTTATTTAGGGTTGTCAAGGGCTTGCTTACTTTTGGAGTTTCTTTTTATATTTTTTGTGATTTTTAATCTATAGTAATAAAATAGGCTAATAAACAGTAGTAATTTTTTGAAAAATTTTAAAAGTGGTTTTTATATTTTTTTGTATTTTTAGGCAAACAAGGAATAAAATAGCTTGTTTGATTTTTAATAAATGGTAAATGCATAAAAATGTTAAATGGAATATATATCATGAACAAACAAGGCATCAGATATTTTCTCCTATTTTTGCAAAAAAAATTTAGAGCATAATAATAATTTTTTGAAAACAGAAATGTAAAAATAAAAATAAATTAAGATAACAGGGGCATATTTTCAATATAAAATTAAGGCATGTGGTACACGCAAACTAACCACATTTTTTGAACTGCATTTTGATTTTCGAATGCTAAATAATAATTACATAAGCGTAAGAGCGCCAGTCAAAATATACTCACGTGGGGGTCCACGTGAGGTGACCGTGGGCTCACATGCAAATTGTCCATAAAGTTTCGAATTTAAATAAATATTTACAAGACTTTTTGCAAAATACAAAAAAGAGGAGGGGTTATATGCAATTTTTATCACTTAAATAGATTGATCTAACTGTAGTCTGCTTACCGCGTGCACAATCTAACGCTCCTGGTTGTACATAAATTGGATGGTCTAGATTAGATCTGGGCTGTGTTTTTGATCGGGGGTTGTAAAGAACGGTTGAAGAACACAGGTCCAATAAGCTTTGACTTTCGATCTCTCCTTGCTCCGGTTGTGGAGTTCTGCTCTGACATGCCCAACAGGTTGCTGGGCCTCCTTCGTGTGCGATGGTTAACTCCGATGAGGCTAGGGTGGCTTTACGAAGGACCTGGAGCTCCTTCATCTCCGTAGGACCTCGAATGGTTCTAGGTGCTTCATTTAGCCAAGATTCGGTGGTCGTAAGTTCCACACAAAGCGGGAACTCAATCGGTGTGTTGACCACACAAAACCTCAACTAAAATCAACAATTAAGCCACACTATAGATCAAACAATTAGAAATAAATGTGGAGTTAAAATTTATTTTTAACTTTGCACAAAAGATGTATAGCAAGCAAGTATGCAGAGAGTTCGAACACAGGGAGCAAACAGGGTAGAAGCACAAGGGTGTGTGTGTGAATGAATGTGAGTGTTGTCTACACTATGCAAGCAAATGATTTTTGTGGGTTTTTAATTTTTATTTTTTTTAATTTTTTTCAATATTGGAATATAAAAACAATGTAATAAAAGGGATAACAAAATATTTATAAAAATATTCAAAAATATCCAAAAACTCAGGAATAAAATCTTTTTGGTATTTTTATAATTTTCTACTATTTTTGGGATTTTGGGTATTTTTCCAAATGTTTTTGGTATTTTTAAATACTGAAATAAAGGTAAACCGTGATTTAGCTACTAGCCAAGACTAAAAATGGGAAAGAAAATATCAAATGATCTCAAAATTTTCTCAAATCAATCCTAAAACAAAGAGAATAAAATAAGGAAGAAACATGAACTGAGTTTTCAATTTTGGAGTTTTATAGAATTTTTTATATTTTTTAGTTATTTTTGAGTCTTTTTGAATTTTTAAGGTTTTTCTTTTGAGATTTTTAGTGATTTTTGGACTGACAGTAAAATATGATAAAATAGTTATTAGGGAATTTTTTTGGAATTTTTCGAGGTATTTTGATATTTTTTGGTATTTTCTAAGCTAGACAGTAGGCAAAAAGCAAGTTTTTGATTTTTAATAAATATAAAGATGCAATAAAATCAAAAACTAAAAATATGGCGTTAAAGTACAAGCCAACAGGAGCTTAAGTTTAATTTTTGAGAATTTTTCGATTTGAAATGATGCTCCAAATAAATCAGACAAGTTTACAAAAAATACCACAACCTGGCAGGGGTATATATGCAAATATCAAAATATCCAGGGGCATCCAAGCAATTTTTCCACAAAATTTTATACTGAATCTTGCATTTAATAGACTAAATAACAATTATAAAACCCGGAAGGGTATCGATGCAATTTCCCCAAACCCTACGCGTGACTGTCACGTGCGTGGGAGGACCTAACTGTAATATCCAAAATCTTCCAGGGCACGCATGCAAAATCTCCAATAGTTTTACACTATGAAACAAAATTCTGGGACTAAAGTTAAATAACTAAATTCCCAGGGGGGTCCCTGCAAAATGCCCACCCCCTAACGCGCACAGGCACGTGAGGTGACGTGGCAAGGGGCCTAAGTGCAAATAGAAGAAGTACGAGGGTTCACATGCAATTTTTACAAAAACTTTTACACTACATACGAAAGTTTGTGGACTAAATGTTAAATACAAAATACGCAGGGTAAAAATAGCAAAATACCCCTTGTGCGCGATCCAACGGCGGAGACGATGCCACTTATCCACATGGCGAGCTGTGGACGGCCGATGACGCTTCGACGATGAACGGCTGAGATCAGATCTTCCTCGAATGATCGGACGGTCAAGGCGATGGAGGATCGGATGGCTGCTATGCAATCTGGGGCTTCTCCACGATCCAACGGTGCGGAGGCTGGGTCCAAGAACAGCAAAGAGCGCCGGCAAGGGCGAGCTTCTCCGCCCGAGATCTCCATCCTCCGGTGGCGGATAAGCTTTAAAATGGACGTGGAGACTCCTGGAGATCTCCTCTTGCTGCTGGCAGCATCAGAAAGCCTCGGCGATGGCGGAGGGGCTCGCGGGAGGGTGGCGGAGCTACAGAGCCCCGTTAGCTCCGGCGAGGCTCCAAAATTGCCTCTAGGCTCTAGTCAAAACCCGTTGACCTGCAGAAAAAGTTAGACGGTCCAGAGCAAACTGCCTGGACCTCGCAAGGGTGGAGATATGGCGCAACGCGGTGGGGTGATGCTCGGCCGGAGTTGCGCTCCGGCTAGGAGATGAGATTTGGCGAACTACCCGATGGATTCCAAAATTTCTTGAGGGCTTTTACTCCTACGACTAAGGCTAAGCTAAAAAACGAAAAATAAAAAGGGGAGATGGCTTCCTCGACGGTGTACACCGGAGGGAAGAGTACCTCAACCGCCGGTGTTGCGGGAGGTGGTGGAGGCGCCTCTGACCTCGTATGCCTTGGTTGATGAGCTCGCGGTGGAGCTGTCACCTCCAGGAAGCTTCAGAGGACAAGAGAGGCGGAGAGGGGTGGACCGAAGGGACCCGAATTCGAATGGGAAGTTGGGGGTTCGTTTTAAGTGGTTTGACCCAAGGTGACAAGAGCTCAAAGAATGAGGCACCACAGGTGCGTTGATGATCCGCAACCCAAGATGAAGCTTGGGCGGGCATCCTTGATGCAAGGGCTACAAAAGTCGTGAAGAGTGTTTCATGTTTGGATGAAAGAGGTGACCTCGAAAAAAGGGTGAAGTTGGGGTCAAACTCACTTCTGACAGGCGCACATGGGTGGAGGGCAGGCAATTGACCAGAGTCAACAAAGACCGCCCCCTGGTTGGTCCACGTGGACCAACCAGGAAAAACCCTGAAAAAATGGTTTATTAATTCATTTAAAAATAGAAAAAGGCTGAATTAAATTATGATTATTTAATAAAAAAATATTCGTTATTTGATGTAGTATTTTATTCTGATTTTTAATTATTTTTAGATAGTATATTTTTACAAGTTTATTTTTAGCCCTATATAGGTATAATACCTATATATTTTATTCTTATATTTTTATTTTGTGTATTTTAATTTTATTATTTTTGTTTCTGATTTTATAAAATTATAAAATACTTTTATACATGTAAATATATTTTTATTTTATTTTTCAGAATTGTTTAGTATATTTAATAAAATATAAGTAAGTATTGTATAGGTATGTATATAGGTATAATACCTAGGTTTTGTATATACAAGTATTTTTATTTTGAGTTTTCTTTACATTTTTATTCTGATTTTATTGTACATAACTATTATAAATAATATTTACAAGATTATAAAAATTTAATAATACAAAAATAATGAATAAAGAATAAATTGAATATTTTAATCAGTACAATTGTACAATGAGGGTCAAAAACTCAACTTTCAAACCGTAGCTCCGCCAAATGCGAAACCACCACCATTAAATAGATTATTTTATTCTATATACAAATAAAGGTCATTTTGTTGCATTTGGAGTTTTCATTTGTGAGATACGGGTCTGGGAAGTTGGGATTCTGGATTCTAATTCAGACCGTAACTTTTTATCTGTACATTATTTTTCAGTGAAATCAATTTTGTATTTTCTTTATTAAATTATCTACAACTTTCATGTACAAAGTTTCTTTATTTGATGTATAAAAAGTGGAACCAAAAATAGGTCCCAAAATGAATAAAGAATGAGTAAAAAGGATAGGTATTTGACCCTTATCTCCCCCTACTTTATTCCTTGTCGACCTATTCATCAAGATGCCTAGGTCTCGGGGGTTTGGGTCATAAAAAATTTACAATATTTTATTCTTTTTCTTTTCTTTTATTTATTCTATAATTTTTGCTTTAATTACAGTATCTTACACACTAATTGGATGCACATGCATGGATGCTAAATTGCTCTATTTAATGCTACTTACAGGCATTTGCTAGGGTTTTTGGTGCCAAAATGATAGAATAAAGATGATGAAATGTGGATTCATCATCCCCCTATACTTTGCCTTTGCTAGTCCCTAGCAAACACTTATGCAATAAGTGCAAAAAGAGAATAAAGAAAAGAAAAAGAAGAACTTGGATTTTATTTGATTACCAAACTTGTCTTCACAAAATCAAAGTTTGGAGCTTAAGTCGGACCTTTGTAATTTTAGTGCGGGCGGAACCTTAGTGAGAACCGAATTTGAAATCCAACAGTCCCTGAGAATCCCAAAACTCTGTCCAAGTCTCCTCAATAGCCAGGTCAGAAATATTTCAATTCATACACAAACTCTTACGACTATGAGTCTGACTCGTACAGTGTAAGTGATGGTGGCTCTCCCCAACTAGAATGACAAAGAGACTGACTTCTCCAGTACGACAACCCAATGATTCACCAATCCAATAACTCCATCCTCGAGGAGCGGGGTATTCCCTTCTAAGTTCAAGTGGCAACCAGCTCAAGAGGAGGGGGTGAAGAGAAGAATGGACGGTAGCCAGTGTAGCTACCTATCCCGGGATGCAAGACCAGTGTAGTCAAGTCATCCAGCTGCAGGCTCACATATTTGACTTTGGAACTCAAGCTTGCTTATTGACTTTACAACATTTGTACATACTTTGCAGGCTTTTTATTTTTGTACATGCCTGAACACACATTTTTTTTAATACTATTCACAGCAGCATTTACATAAGGAGTTTTTCCTCTTGAGCCAGTAGACTATCCCTCTTTTGAAGCTTTATCACAACCCACAGCCTCCTGTCTTTAGGCTTCCTAATCACTGGACGGGTTGGGGTGCACTTCCCTCCCTAGAGGAGGACAAATGTTTCCACTTGTGTGCGTCTCATACCAGCAAATCCAATCCCCTCACCACTCCAACTGAGTTGAGCCATGTGAAAGGTGCAGGTGTCCAAGTTAGGTCATTATCAACAAGAGTCGTGTGTGTGCTCCGAAATACTCTACTTAGGAAGTCAAGAATCCATTGAACTAAGTCACGTGATCCTCAAAGAATTAAGTCAACTAGACCTGAAGTACCTCAAACCCAGTTCCTATAAGGTTCCTGTTATTAGGTAGATTTTAAGATCCAATCAAGCTCCAATCTTCGGATTTAGACTTGTTCAACTATCAAACTTAATCCGAAAAATGTGAATGCTATGCAATGTGATGCAGAAAATATTTTTGTTATGCAATTTTCAAAATTTTAAACTTTTTATGGATTTTTGAAAAGATGATGATGATGCATATGCATTTTTTGTATTTTATTTTTTTCAAAAGATTTTTCAATTGTTTTTGGATTTTACTTTTGCAAATGTTTTTGGGATTTTTGAAAACAAAAAGATTTTGGTTGAAAACAAGGTGAAAAATATGTACACAGGAGTGCTTCTTATATTTACAAGAAGTGGATTTTAAGAATTTACAGGGTAAGTGATCAATTTTATAAATATACACATAAAGAATTATTGGCGTGATGTTTGTATTCCTCAAACTTATTTGACACAAGCTTTCCACAAAATTTTTGAAAACTATAGTCCAAAATAGTTTTTACAAACATTTTACAAACATGTACATACATTTGAAAATCATTTTGCAAAGGCTTTTCAAAACAGTATAGATAGATTTTTCAAAATATTTTTGCAACCATTTTTCAAACCATTTGCAAATCATTTTTCAAACATTTTATTTCACACAAAGAAAATAAATTTTCAAAACAAAATCTTTTTACAAAGGTTGAAACATGTAACAAAATATTTTCAAAATAGTTTTCAATAGATTTTCACAAAGGTTTTCAAACTATTTTTCAAACATTTTGCAAAAAACATTTTCACCTGATTTATTAATCAGTAAATACAAAAAGAATTTGAGGAATGATAACATCTTTTTATTAAGGACTTTAATGAATTTTAAAGAATAATTAGCCATATTATTAAGAAAATACGAAAGTACGAATTATGGCTAAAGTATATACGCAGTATAGACGACCCCCCTATACTTAGCTTGAGCTATGTCCTCATAGATCGGAGAGAAAAGAGAAGACATAACTTGTACTAAGTATAGACAAGTCTAAAGAATAAATAACTGATGAATGAATCAATGAATGAGAAGTTGACCGTCCCCCCTATACTTAGGATCAAATAATCCTAAGTATACCAGACTGTACACAAAGCAGGGAGGGTCAAGGGTGGGAATGAACAGATCGTACTCAGATTGTCTCCCCCTATACTTAGGGTAAAATATCCCTAAGTATAGACAAGAAGAGGAGACAATGGAGAGGATCAAAGAATAGAACAACTCGGGATGCACACCCCCCTATACTTAGAACAAAGTACGTCCTAAGTATGGAAAACTGTCTACAAGAGTGACACCTTTTTGATAGATAAAAAAATGGAGAAGGAAAAGAAGAAAAGAAGAAAATAAATCAACAGATGAAAGAGTGATATGAACATATGGATCTGTACAGCGGAAGATGGAATTAAGCACCATGTATGAGATGCAGATGATGTGAGTCAAAGAACACATCTCATACCAAAAGAATTGGGGCAACGTCGATGGTCGGCGGATCATGATCTAGATATAGTTTCAGGCGTTGACCAAGAAGGTAGAGGAAGATGACGGTTCGGATACGTCGATGCTGCCATTGTCATGTACCTTCCTGACCACATAAGGACCTTTCCACTTGCTCTGTAATTTCCCTGGAAATAATTTCAGCCTGGAATCAAACAACCATACTCTCTGATCTGGCTCAAACTGTTTATGGCTGATATGAGAATCATGCCATGTTTTCACTTTCTCTTTGTACCGTAGGCTGTTGGAAAAGGTTGTATCTCTCAGTTCTTCCAGGGCTGCCAACTCTGCTCTTCTCTGTTCTCCTATACTCTCGGGATCTAACAGTAACTCAGTGACTGCCCAAAAAGATTTGTGCTTGATTTCCACTGGCAAATGGCATGGCTTGCCATAGACGAGATGAAAGGGAGATGTCCCCAATGGATTCTTGAAAGAAGTCCGATAGGCCCACAGGACCGAGTCCAAAAGCTGTGACCAATCCTTTCGGTCTGGGCGGACAACCTTCTGCAAGATAGTTTTTATTTCCCGGTTCGATACTTCGGCAAGACCATTAGTCTGAGGGTGATATGACGTGGCAACCCGATGGTCAATACCGAACTTGTCTGCAAGGGCCCTGACCTTATCATTGATGAAATGAGACCCCCCATCTGAAATCAAGACTCTAGGTACCCCGAACTGTGAAATGATATTTTTCCTCAAAAATTTACACACAGTTTTAGCATCTGCGGCTCGGGCGGGGATGGCCTCAACCCATCGGCTGACATAATCTACAGCGAGCAAAATATGCTCGAATCCCTGACTCTTAGGAAATGGGCCCATGAAATCAATTCCCCATGCGTCAAAAACCTCACAGAAGTGAATGGGTTGCATGGGCATCATGTCTCTCTGTCCGCAGGTTCCCATTTTCTGACAGTCAGTACATCTCTTCACGAACTCATCAGAATCCTTGAAGAGAGTAGGCCACCATAGGCCAGATTGAAGCACCTTCTGTGCTGTCCTTTTTCCAGAATGATGTCCTCCTTCCTTAAGCTTGTGGCAGTATGTGAGGACGCTATGATGCTCTTCCTGATGAATGCATCTCCTCCAGATGATGTCCCCTCCTTCATGATAAAGGACGGGATCCTCCCAATAATAAAACTTGGCCTTCGCCAGGAAGGTCTCGAGTTTCTGCCTGGGCCAACCTTGTGGGACTATCTTGGCGATAAGATAGTTCACAATGTCAGCGTACCACAGGAGCGAGGTGATAGCCAAGATCGCCTCATCTGGAAATGTCTCTGTGATCGGTGCGTTGGGCTCAGATTCCTCAAGATTCTCCAATCTGGAGAGATGATCCGCCACCACATTCTTGACTCCAGGCTTATCTTTAATCTCAATATCAAATTCCTGGAGAAGAAGGATCCATTTGGTCAGACGTGTTTTAGCATCCTTCTTAGCCATTAAGTACCGGATGGCGGTGTGATCAGTGTAAATTGTCACTCTAGATCCGAGAATATAAGATCAATACTTATCCAGAGCAAAAACTACGGCCAGCATATCTTTCTCAGTCATAGTGTAATTCCGCTGAGCGGCATCCAAAGTTCGGTTGGCGTAGTGAATGGCAAAAGGTAAACCATCCCTCCTCTGTCCAAGCACAGCCCCAACGGCAAAATCTGAAGCATTCGTCATGATCTCGAATGGGAGAGACCAATCAAGCGGTTGAAGGACAGGAGCTGAGACAACCATATTTTTGAGAGTCTCAAAAGACGCAAGATACTTATCATTGACAAGGAACTCGGTGTCTTTGGTCAGCAGATCAGTGAGCGGTCGGGCAATACGACTGAAATCCTGAATGAACCGTCGGTAGAAACCGACGTGCCCCAGAAAAGACCGCAACTGACGCAAATTGGACGGTGGATTGAGTTTTCTGATGATATCCACCTTGGCCGGGTCGACCTCCATGCCCCTGTTGGAGACGATATGACCAAGGACCGTCCCCTGAGTCACCATGAAGTAACTCTTCTCCCAAGACAATACGAGATTGACCTCTATGCAGCGCTGAAGCATACGGTCTAGGCAGTCAAGACAAGCATCGAACCGGTCGCCATAGACCGAGAAGTCATCCATGAAGACCTCTAAACAGTCACCCACCATGTCCGAGAATATGGACAACATGCACCTTTGGAATGTCGCTGGAGCGTTACATAGACCAAAGGGCATACGTCTGAAAGCATACGTCCCAAACGGACAGGTGAATGTCGTTTTCTCCTGGTCTTCGGGCGCAATGGCCACTTGATTATATCCAGAATACCCGTCAAGAAAGCAGTAATGACTCTTCCCAGCTAGCCGCTCGATAATCTGATCAATGAAGGGTAGCGGGAAGTGATCCTTCTTGGTGGCCTCATTCAATCGTCTGTAGTCCACACAGACCCTCCAAGAAGTGGGCACTCTAGTAGCGATCTCCTCTCCAGACTCATTGACAACTGTAGTGATACCCGTCTTCTTGGGTACCACATTCAACGGACTAACCCACTTGGAGTCAGAGATGGGGTAGATAAAATCGACGCTCCACCACTTCGAAATTTCATTCATGACTATGTATCGAAGATTCGGGTTCAGCCGTCGCTGGAACTCACGCGACGGCCTAGCATCATCCTCCCCTGGAGATCAGCTATACTCCAACCTATTGCCTTGCGATTTCTTTCAAGAACCTCCATCAGACGAGATTCTTGTTCTCCAGTCAAACCTGCTGAGATAATGACTAGGTGCATGTCTGGCTCACCCGCAAGGAATCTATACTTCAACGACTGCGGCAGAGGTTTAAGTTCTGGACAACTGGGAGGTGGTAGATCTGGCTTCTGATATGTCTGTGTGAAAGCTACGAGGTCTGCATGGGAGAACTCTCGCTCTACATGAATTTCCGACGAAGGGCGGCCTGCTGAATCATCAATAAACTGCACTGGCTCGCACTCTGTCATGGTTGTTGGTTCAGAAGGAATCAGACAAGGTAAATAGTCATCAAAATCATCCCAGTCAATGTCTGAATCCGAAGGATCACAAGAAGATGAGCAAGAATGAAAATCCTCAGCACCATTTGTCCCAACGCTGTCAGCCTCAGGTATATCCTCGTCCAGGGGTGTACTCCCCCGGCTCTCGACTGCCATGAGCTTTAGATACAGTGAATCTGTAGGCAAGGCAAGGGTCGGTGCTACAGGATCTATCCAGTTGGATTCATCATCTGTCATCACAAAATCGCACTTCTGGTGGATGTCTAGCTCCTCCTCTATCATCTGCGCGGCTTCGCTTGACTGCTCCGAGCATTCAAGTTCTCTGGCTCTAGTTTCCTCGATCATCTCTATTTGTATGGTTTCGCCCTCTACGCGAAAATATACCATCCCACAATCATGATCGGTCACCGCCCTGTCTATGGCCAAGAATGGACGTCCGAGTATGATGGGGGCATCAATTACCGACTCAGGGATCTCCATGTCCAACACAACGAAGTCCACGGGGAATTTCAGGCCCTAAATGGTAACAACCACGTCTTTCAAGAACCCCTTCGGCCTCTTAGTCGACCTATTAGCAAACTGAAGGACTGTCCTGCTCTTAAGAAGAGGACCAAACTCGAATCGGTCGAGTAAGGCTGCCGGAAGAAGGTTGATTGAAGAGCCGTTGTCTAATAGAGTACGATCAAACTGCTTCTCCTGAATCTCGCATTTGACATAGGGAGCTCCTGCATCTGGTCGCTTGGCTGGCAGCTTGTTCTGAATGGTGCAGCATGTGGAATGAGTGAGCACATGAATCTGATCTCTGTGGTTCCTCCTCTTCCTGCGGACGGTAGTCTTCTCTTTCAAGTTCTTTTTGAAGAGGGGGATGTGCTCAAGTGCTTCTTGTAGAGTCAGCTGAATATGGAATCTGTCTATCATCTGATTGTTGAACTCTACCTGTTGATCTTTTTTAGGATTTTCTCTTTTATTTCTCCTTCGCTCGGCGGAGTGCCTCAGGGAAGGGGATGGTAGGGGCCTCCTCAGATGGAGGGCTAGGAATAGGTCCCTGTGCCTGTGAAGGAGGAGAATCCATACAATCATCATCATGCAACACATATGGATCTGCAATGTGAACAGAAACCTTTCCTTTATTCATATTTTTGTTTTTCTTTTTGTTACCACAGTCCATAGATACAAAAGGTGGTAACATCACAGAGGGAGGCTCAACAAAAGTAGATGTGGTGGCCTCAGTACCACCACCGGCACCTGTGTTCGCGGCATCAACACCGCGCTCTGGCTCAGCATCCAAAATGGTGGCATCAGCACCACCGTCTGCAACTGGTATCACGACGGACTCACAACCGTCGTCTGGATCTCCATCATTGGTGGCCTCAGCACCACCGTCTTCAACGTCATCATTAGCGGCATCAGCACCACTACTCTGCTCCTCTGGCGCTCCTGGTTCAGCTTGTGATTGTCGCTCAGAAGAGGTGCCGCCGACTGGCATCCTACCGCTCCTATTAGTCACAAATTCAGCATCACACAAAGAAAGAGATATGTCACTTAAATAGTCACTAGGAGAGGTATCCTTTGTAAACTCTATCTGCTCAGACTTCCTTTTCAGATTGTTCGGGTTAGGTTCAATCTGAGCGGGTATGGCGGCCTTGCCTTTGATGATCTCCCTCATCTCCTGCCGGAATTCATCCATTTCTTGCCTGAAGGATGCTCGCTATTCGGAGAGCAAGCGGGCAAGATCATCGAGAGCTGGGTTCTCAAAAATTGGGGCTTGAGAACCGGATGGGTTCCCTTGCGGGAAATGAGGCTGTTGCTGCTGTGGTTGCTGGTATGGATAGTTCTGGGTCGACTGGGAATAAGATTGATGAGGCTGTTGACGCTGCCTCCACTGTTGTCCCTGATAGGAGGGGCGAGGACCACTCTGATATTGCGACTGGTGGGCATACTGGGGCTGCTGCTGCTGTGGTTGCTGGCTGTTCTGCTGTCCTTGAGCGGGATTCTACTGCTGGGATTAGGAGCCACCGTTGCCCCAACGGAATCCTGGGTGATCACGATGAATCCCAGGCTGAGGGTATCGGTCGTACCAAATCCCATTGACTCCCATCAATGGTTCCTGCTCGAAGGAGGGTGGAGGAAGAACTGCCAGTGGCTGCTCCGGCTGGTAGACCACCATCTGAGTGTCTGGAGATGGCAGCTGCGCTGGGTAGTACTGTAGCAGTGGAACCGGCTCTTCCTGGATATGGTTGACCTGGCAGTACGAGGTAGAGGGTTGGTTGGAACTGCTACTGCTGGGGTTAGCCCGTGACCTGGGAGGTTGCTGGGAATGAGTTTGTGCCTCCTGTACGCAAAGGATCTACGTCTTCAGGTCACTCATGGTTTTGGCGATCTGGTCCATTTGGGCCATGCCTTGCATTTGTTTCTTCTCGAGGATCTCGAGACGGTCCAGCTTCTCACTAATGATGCCCATGTCGGCTGCTGATGACCGTCCCGCACCCTATGTTAATTCGGTCAAATTAATGGTCCAAATTAAGTTTAAGTCGTTCGTTGCAGTCGGATACGAGAGGTTAATCAAAAACCACTTTAATTAGATTCGAGTTAATTTCAAGCGGCAAAATTTTTTTACTTGGTGAAGTCCAAGGTCGAACTCAGAGAGGCATCTGTCTCCTTAGGTAGATTTTTAGCAAATTTCCAAGTGTCAGATTTTCGAGGAATATTTTTTTTTGGTCCTTTTCGGTTTTTATGCAAGACACATGCGAAATCAGGCCAGTTTAAATGTTAATTGAGAAATGTAGTCAAATTAATTCCAAAAATTATGAAACTTGGTCAGATTATAAATTATGGTGAAATTAAGCTACACTAATTTTTTTTGGATTTTCTGATGCACGGATAATAAAAAATGCAGACCTTAGTGAAAATGACTAAACTAATTTTAATAATTATCAAACGATTATATTTCTCAGAAATAAAATTAATCCAAATAGGTCTAGGCAAGAGCTATCCAAATCAATTTGAATTTCATTAAAACACTTCACGGTTGATTAACTAAAAATCGATTAATTTTTTCACTAAATGATTTTTCTAAGACAAATGATACGTGTAAATGAGATGATTTTTGGTTATATTGTAGCATAAACTTATATCTACCAATGGTGATTTTTCAGAGATTTTTCGATAAGCAGACAATACGCAATAAATTAATCAATCAACATGGGTAAAATATTACAATTTTCACCAAATTAATTTCCAATAAATACTCTGCAAATCAGAAAAATACAAGAAAATGCTAAAATGGTAGACCAAGAGTTATACTACACAATGCAACTTTCGGAATTAAAAATAGATGGAAAAATGACAATAAGATAAATGTGCAAATGCAAGGTTATAAATGCAATACAGAAAATCAAAAATAAGCTCAAATGAAGCACAGGGACTTACATGTAATTATGGAAACTTGAAATTTTTTTAAGAACTTGCAAAGGGGTGCAAGTGTCCCCTTTGCAAATGCTCCTTTTTTTATTGTGCGATGTGAGCTTCTCTGTTCCTTGGTTGAAACAGGGGGGTCTTGAGGAAGAGCTTCACGCGCGGAGGGAGAGCTTGACGGCAAGGGGGCGCACCACGGAGGCGAGGCGGATCTTGGAGGGGCGGCGCACGGCCGCGCGTCGCACGAGGGCAGCGCGCGCCGGCCTGTTGGCGTAGAGGGTGGCTGGCGCGCGCGCCTGAGGAGGTGGCGGAGATGGCTGGGGGCTGCAGCCGTGGAGGCGTGCGTGAGGAGGGCTGCTGGTTGCTGGAGTCCGGCGCCTGTGGCCGCGGAGTTGCTGCTGCAAGACCCAGGTGTATGGAGCTCGCGCGGGGATCTTGGCGCGCGGCGGTGGATGCACGCATGCGCGCAACCGGATGGGGGTCGGGGCTGCGCACAGCCTGGTGCCCGCTCGTGGACGGTGGACTGCTTCTGGGGCGAGGGGCGGTGGCCGTGGAGCTTGGCGTTAGAGAGGCGCGGGCTGGCCTGTGGTGGTGGTGACGTCGGCGGCAGTTGGCTGAGCTTGGTCGCTGGTGTGTAGCTCCAGCCGCAGGTGGTTGCGGTTGATGAAGGTTGACGGTGCAGCGGGGCGATGGAGGTCTTGCGGACGACGGGAGCTTGGTCGCGAGCGTGAGGTGGTGATGGCGAGACTACTTAAGGAAGAAGAAGCGAGGAGAGAGAGATCACAAGAAACAGGGGACCTCCCCTAATCTTCATGCATTTGTTTAAGGGATTTAAATGACGGACAAATCGGTTGATGGAATTTCGTCGAAAAAATAAATAAAAATCACCGTTGCGTTCGCAACGTGTGATCTATCCGTAGAAGTGCCATTGGTTTTGCGATCCAGTGGGAGGAAGATGATGAATCGAGGAGAGAGAGAATATGTGTTTAAAAGGAAGAAGAAGAAAGGTACCTCAAGATGGAGTCGGATTGCCTGGGGATGGAGAAGATGGGGCTTCTCCTGTCGTCGCTCAAGAGTCGGCAAGGCTCGAGCTCGAGCAGCTGCAGTTTGCGGCTGCGGCGGTGGATGGAGGGCCACCGGATCTCGCCTAGAGGAGCAGGGTCGTCGCTCACCGTTGGCACTCTCTCCCTTGCTGTCACCAAAGAAGAAATGGAGCTCTCCTCTCCCTCACTATGAAGATGGCGGATGGGTATGAATGGAAGGGTAGAGGAGATTATAAAGAGGAGAAGGTGGAGGTTGGAGAGGGCATGGAGAGAGTGGGAGAGATGGAAGAAGGAGTGGGGAAGATGGGATGGAATAAGAGGTGTCGATGAGGCCTCTCCCTTAAGTTAAGGAAGAGTGGGGAGGAATGGGTAGGGAAGAGAGAGAGGATGCCACTTGGCACGCTAGGATGCGGCCATGTGGCTTTTATTTAATTAGTAGCCAAAAATCAAGGGATTGACACGTGGCGGCTTCCGGAGCCACCACGTGTCGCTCTCAGAAAAAAACCAAAATTAAAGGGAAAGAAAAATAAAAAAGACATAATAAAAGAGCTTAAATCAAAAAGTCATCAACACGAAAGTTGCTCGTCTCGATGAGATCTACAACTTTCGCGAAGGGTCGGAAATCAAACGAGATCATCTGTACAAAAGCATATTTTTGGCGGTACCTTATAGGTATAAAATACCGCATTTTATCTTTTGCAATTTTTTTGTCATTTTTAATTAAGAGAAAAATCAAAATAAAAATAAAGAAAATATGAGAAGAATATTTACAATTTAATCTATTTTTTTTGGATTTTTAATAATTAAGAAAATAAAAAGATAAAATACAGGGGTAAAACGGTCAGTATGTACAATGTACAAAAGGGGCCCAAAACTCAAATTTTACATACGAGCTCCGATTTTAATGAAATTGATCTTATTTCGAAGGTCTTGAAATGTATATTACTTTAAAAATGAGTAGACCTAATTCGGAGGTCGTATGAGAGAGATATTTGCGTTTTAAGGTCTAAGGTCTTCAAACTTGGATTCAGGTTTTATTGGGTGATTTTGCAAGTTAGTATTTTTTAGATATTTTTCTTTAATTAGTGTTAGTAATATGTACACAATAGAGTTGGTTTTATTAGATTCGGAGTTAGTATAAAATACATACAAATAAGGTATTTTAGCTAATATACAGGTGAATATTTACAAGTGAATTGGGCTTCTTATTTTATGCAAATGCGAATGCTAAAATGCAGATATTATGCTTGCATGCATGAATGCTAATTTTACAATATAAGTGGAAATATGCTGCTATGTACTCGAGAACAAGACTCTATTTTCAACTTTTAGAGTGATAAATCACAGATTCATCAGCTGCGGCTGATTCAGCTTGTGCTGCGGCTGCCGAGGATGTGTTAGGACCGGCATCGATGCGGGCGATCCTCTGGAATGATCCCGCTCCTTGCGGGGGCTTCCGTTGTGTGTAAACACGGGCCTGGGCCATCACGGTTGAATTCTCTGCCATGCCCTCGTAGATTGCCCAGATGTCGTCTTCACCTTTGGAAAAGTAGGACCCACTGCAAGAGGCGTTGACAAGCCCCTGCAGCTCCGGTATCAGCCCACAAAAGAAGCTTTGAACTAGATTGGGCTTGGAGATATCGTGATGTGGACACCGGTCGATGAGCTCTCGAAATCGATCCCAAGCTTCATGGAATTGTTCATTCGGGATCATGACAAAGTTGCTTATCATAGCTCTGGCTGCATTAGTCCGATCGAGAGGGTAGTACTTCTTCAGATACACGGTCCGGAGATCTGCCCATGTGTCGATGAATCGCCCCAAGTGCTTGAGCCAATATGCGGCTCTGTCAACCAAAGAGAACGGGAAGGCGATCATCTTGATCGTGTCCTCGGTCATCAGTCTGTCATGGATCGTGCTGCATATCATCTCAAATTCTTGGAGGTGGAGGTGTGGCTCTTCGGTCGGCAACCTATGGAATTTGGGTAGAAGCTGAATGGTATGGGGCCGAAGCTCGAAATCTCCATGGATAGGAGGGAGTCTGATCTAACGGTGAGTGAGGGATGCTGCTGGATTGTGCAATTCCCTCATGATAGTCTGTGGCGGTCTCTCAGCGTCGGGATCACCTCCTCCTGCATCAGGTCCTCCTCCTCCACCTCCGCCACCGCCCCCAGGTCGGTTCTCTCTCATCTGTGCTATCTCTCTCATGAGATCACCCATGAAGGTACCCTGGTCACGAATCTGCCTCTGCATGGTCTCCAGGGATGCAAGAAGTGAATTGTTGATGGCGTCTTGATCAATGAAGAATGGAGGGTGCTCATGATCATCAGAATGCTCGCCTCTGTCAGCCATCTCGGGATTCTCTGAAAAAGCAAAAGAGGCCATCTCAGGTGCTGTCGAATGTCCTGAACTCTGTGATGCACTGAATTCTGAAACTATTGGACTGAGAGAAGGAGAAGGTGGTCGAGGGGGAACATGGTGGAGGTAAACTCGGGCTCGGAGAGCGGACTCTCCGAGGTCGTCCTAGATGAATGAGGAGGAGTGCTGGATAACGGTGCCGACAGAGTCGGCCTAAGAGATCTCCGTCCCATCATCTTGATTATTGGGAAGATCAGGGTGAATGCAAAAGAAGAAGGAAGAAATGAGAAGCAAAATTGCGCACAATTGTACTGTGTTTTTGATCTTGATCTAAATAAACTAGCAATCAAACACAAAGCATGGGTAAGTTCACCAACTCAACACATGAAGCGATGAAGGTTCGGCTTTTATCTTGTCGGTTTTAGCTTGAATTCAGGAATTAGTCTTTTCACGAGTCCTTAGAGTGCTACGCCTAAAGGAGAGAGAGTACTGCCGGAAAAGTATTCCCGTACTTGTCCTCCTCCTGTATAACCTGTAACTTGCACTTTTTAAGGTCCTTGTAACCCTTCCCGGATCCTATTCAGCCAAAGAAATAGAGGGAGGAAGCCGATAGGCGAAATCGATACTTCGGATCTCGATCGCAACGGAATCACACGTGAGCGTGCAAGATCCTACTCGGACGCAGACGGTGAGACAGACACACCCGTGAAGGCATGGCCTATGCTCAGTACTTCGGACAAGGTCGATGCTCACACAATAGTGAGTCACCAATTATGACCAAGCCCTACTCGCCTACGTACGATAGTAGCGCCAATACTTCGAAAATCCATGCGATACACAAGGAAGCCACAAGTTGGGTTTTGGGCTCTAATCCTTACGAAGCACTCTGCTCACTTGGAAGGAGACCTTCCCATGCAACCTGAATACAAGTGAGGGTGTTATTCTCCCCAATCAATGAATCCAATTACCGATTTTTTTGGTCAAGGTTTTCTTAGCAGTCCCTTTTTTTAATTTTTTTGGTGTTATCGCTTCTTTTGAGTGAATTCAAACAAGCGCCTAACGGTTTTTGTATTTTCTTGATCCTACTTTGTCCAAAAACAGAGGGAGAATAGAGTCAGAAAAGCTAATGCAAGTCGAAACCAAGGTGGAAATCTCACCTTTGTGCCTAAATGATGGATGCAAAGTAAGAAGACTTACAACGAATCCCAGCTCTCTCCATGCGGGATGCAAAGCAGAAATTTATAAACCTAATCTACATGCCGGTATGCAATGCGGAAATCGTCCTAAGATAGGCAACTGCTAGCGTGAAGAACCACAAGTCAACCCACTAATCTTCAATCCTAATGTCCGGTCTAGGCTCACCCCTCCTTCTCTCGACACATCGAGTTTAGGAGAAGCGCTTGGCGGGATGAGCTTGCGGCGTGGCGGATCAAAGAAAAATGAATTGACTGTTTAATTAAACTAAGTCCAAATACGATCTATAGGAACATGCAAAAGTTATTAGTGTGTTTGGACCTAATCTAATCGAACAAGCAAGCCTAAAATCTAAGGGCTCACACCACAAAAGAAATGGAAAAGAAAATAAAACCGGAAAATGACTGTCGAAAAACTCAAAGAAAACCGCGGTGAGCCCCCGGGTGAACAAACACCAGGAAATTAGGCCCGAAGTGTCTGAAAGTCCAAGGGTACCTTTATTATTACAAATTATGAATCACTCTCTCACGAAATAAAATGCAAGCTAACTAAGCACTCTCTCACTCCTCCTGCTCTCTCCTGCCGGCTTGGCTAAAGAACAGCCGGCTCCGCTTCCCAAGGATGCTTCGGATCCCCTAGGCGATCCGCCTTGCTCCGCGGTCCCTCGCAAGAAGACAAGAAAAGAGTGGTCAGAAAGCTCAACACTATATGTCAAAAATAAGAGAGATAAAATAGCAAGCAATGGTAGACAACAAACACAAACAGACAAAAAGATGAACTACTCGCTGTTGCTCCCCGGCAACAACGCCATTTGATTTAGCCAAGATTCGGTGGTCGTAATTTCCACACAAAGCTGGAACTCAGTCGGTGTGTTGACCACACAAAACCTCAACTAAAATCAACAATTAACCCACGCTATAGATCAAACAATTAGAAATAAATGTGGAGTTAAAATTTATTTTTAACTCTGCACAAAAGATGTATAGCAAGCAAGTATGCAGAGAGTTCGAATACATGGAGCAAACAGGGTAGAAGCACAAGTGTGTGTGTGTGTGAATGAATGTGAGTGTTGTCTACACTATGCAAGCAAATGATTTTTGTGGGTTTTTAAATTTTAATTTTTTTAAATTTTTTTCAATATTGGAATATAAAAAATGTAATAAAAGGGATAACAAAATATTTATAAAAAAAAGCAAAAATAGCAAAAATTCAGGAATAAAATCTTTTTGGTATTTTTATAATTTTCTACTGTTTTTGGGATTTTTGGGTATTTTTCCAAATGTTTTTGGTATTTTTAAAACTGAAATAAAGGTAAACAGCGAGTTAGCTACTAGCCGAGACTAAAAATGGGAAAGAAAATATCAAAAGATCTCAAAATTTTCCCAAATAAGTCTTAAAACAAAGAGAATAAAATATGGAAGAAACAAGAGAGTTTTCAATTTTTGGAGTTTTATAGAATTTTATATATTTTTTAAAAGTTTTTGAGTCTTTTTGAATTTTTAAGGTTTTTCTTTTGAGATTTTTAGTGATTTTTGGACTGACACTAAAATATGATAAAATAGACAGTATGGAATTTTTTTGGAATTTTTCGAGATATCTTGATATTTTTTTGGTATTTTCTAAGCTAGACAGTAGGCAAAAAGCAAGTTTTTGATTTTTAATAAATATAAAGATGCAATAAAATCAAAAACTAAAAATATGGCGTTAAAGTACAAGCCAACATGAGCTTAAGTTTAATTTTTGAGAATTTTTCGATTTGAAATGATGCTCCAAATAATCAGACAAGTTTACCAAAAATACCACAGCCTAACAGGGGTATATATGTAAATATCAAAACATCCAGGGGCATCCAAGCAATTTTTCCACAAAATTTTATACTAAATCTTGCATTTAATAGACTAAATAACAATTACAAAACCTGGAAGGGTATCGATGCAATTTCCCCAAACCTTACGCGTGACTGTCACGCGCGTGGGAGGACCTAACTGTAATATCCAAAATCTTCCAGGGCACGCATGCAAAATCTCCAAAAGTTTTACACTATGAAACAAAATTCTGGGACTAAAGTTAAATAACTAAACCCCCAGGGGGGTCCCTGCAAAATGCCCACCCCCTCACGCGCACAAGCACGTAAGGTGACGTGGAAAGGGGCCTAAGTGCAAATAGAAGAAGTACGAGGGTTCACATGCAATTTTTACAAAAACTTTTACATTACAGACGAAAGTTTGTGGAATAATGTTAAATACAAAATATGCGGGGTAAAAATAGCAAAATACCCCTTGCGCGCGATCCAACGGCGGAGTCGATGCCACTTATCCACGTGGCGAGCTGCGGACGGCCGATGACGCTTCGACGATGCACGACTGAGATCAGATTTTCCTCGAATGATCGGACGGTCAAGGCGATGGAGGATCGGATGGCTGCTATGCAATCTAGGGCTTCTCCACGATCCAACGGTGCGGAGGCTGGGACTAAGAACAGCGAAGAGCGCCGGCAAGGGCGAGCTTCTCCGCCCGAGATCTCCGTCCTCCGGTGGCGGATAAGCTTCAAAATGGACGTGGAGACTCCTGGAGGTCTCCTCTTGCTGCTGGCGGCATCAGAAAGCCTCGGCGATGGCCGAGGGGCTCGCGGGAGCGTGGCGGAGCTACAAAGCCCCGTTAGCTCCGGTGAGGCTCCAAAATTGCCTCCAGGCTCTAGTCAAAACCCGTTGACCTGCAAAAATGGTTAGACGGTCCATGGCAAACTGCCTGGACCTCGCAAGGGTGGAGATATGGCGTAACGCGGTGGGGTGATGCTCGGCCGGAGTTGCGCTCCGGCGAGGAGATGAGATTTGGCGAACTACCCGATGGATTCCAAAATTTCTTGAGGGCTTTTACTCCTACGACTAAGGCTAAGCTAAAGAACGAAAAATAAAAAGGAGGGATGGCTTCCTCGATGGTGTACACTGGAGGGAAGAGTACCTCAACCGCCGGTGTTGCGGGAGGTGGTGGAGGTGCCTCCGACCTCGTACGCCTTGGCTGATGAGCTCGCGGTGGAGCTGTCACCTCCAGGAAGCTTCAGAGCACAAGAGAGGCGGAGAGGGGTGGACCGAAGGGACTCGAATTCGAATGGGAAGTTGGGGGTTCGTTTTAAGTGGTTTGACCTAAGGTGACAGGAGCTCAAAGAACGAGGCACCACAGGTGCGTTGATGATCCGCAACCCAAGATGAAGCTTGGGCGGGCATCCTTGTTGCAAGGGCTACAAAAGTCGTGAAGAGTGTTTCATGTTTGGATGAAAGAGGTGACCTCTAAAAAGGGTGAAGTTGGGGTCAAACTCGCTTCTGACAGGCGCACATGGGTGGAGGGCAGGCAGTTGACCAGAGTCAACAAAGACCGCCCCTTGGTTGGTCCACGTGGACCAACCAGGAAAAACCCTGAAAAAATGGTTTATTAATTCATTTAAAATAGAAAAAGGCTGAATTAAATTGTGATTATTTAATAAAAAATATTCGTTATTTTATGTAGTATTTTATTATGATTTTTAATTATTTTTAGGAGATATATTTTTACAAGTTTATTTTTAGCCCTATATAGGTATAATACTTATATATTTTATTCTTTTATTTTTATATTGTGTATTTTAATTTTATTATTTTCATTTCTGATTTTATAAAATTATAAAATATTTTTATACATGTAAATATATTTTTATTTCATTTTTCTGAATTGTTTAGTATATTTAATAAAATATAAGTAAGTATTGTATAGGTTTGTATATAGGTATAATACCTAGGTTTTGTATATACTAGTATTTTTATTTTGAGTTTTCTTTACATTTTTATTCTGATTTTATTGTACATAACTATTATAATAATATTTACAAGATTATAAAAATTTAATAATACAAAAATAATGAATACATTGAATATTTTAATCAGTACAATTGTACAATGAGGGTCCAAAACTCAACTTTCAAACCGTATCTCCGCCAAATGCGAAACCATCACCATTAAATAGATTATTTTATTCTATATACAATTAAAGGTGAGTTTGCTGCATTTGGAGTTTTCATTTGTGAGATACGGGTCTGGGAAGTTGGGATTCTGGATTCTTATTCAGACCATAACTTTTTATCTGTACATTATTTTTCAGTGAAATCAATTTGTATTTTTCTTTATTAAATTATCTACAACTTTCATGTACAAAGTTTCTTTATTTGATGTATAAAAAGTGGAACCAAAAATAGGTCCCAAAATGAATAAAGAATGAATAAAAAGGATATGTATTTGACCCTTATCTCCCCCTACTTTATTCCTTGTCGACCTATTCATCAAGATGCCTAGGTCTCGGGGGTTTGGGTCATAAAAAATTTACAATATTTTATTCTTTTTCTTTTCTTTTATTTATTCTATAATTTTGGCTTTAATTACAGTATTTTACACACTAATTGGATGCACGTGCATGGATGCTAAATTGCTCTATTTAATGCTACTTACAGGCATTTGCTAGGGTTTTTGGTGCCAAAATGATAGAATAAAGATGATGAAATGTGGATTCATCAGTGCTCGATTGGGCTCTAGAGGGCTCCTCGGGTTACAAGACCTGCACCAACAAGCTCGAGGGTTCGAGGTGCGTCGCTTCAACCAAAAAGTGAAGTAAAACAACCATGGAGATGGAATGGAGGGAAGGCCTAACGATAGCGGTGGAGCGACCTTTGATTTGCCAGGTCAGTGCGTGATCTGGGTTAGAATGTGGGGGAAATACGTAGAAGGCGAAGGGGAGTGAAATGAAGGTGGATTGGCCGTGGAACAATGATCGGAGAATGATTGATTTGGCCTGGAGCTCAAGCTCTAAGCAAATTAGAGACTTTCTAATTCAACCTAATTTGTGGAATGAAATGACAAATTAAAGATCAGAATCAAAATTAGAACTAAGAAGTTACCTGGGAACATAAAGATAGGGCCTCGACTCGACCGGAGTCAAAGAGGCAAAACCAACCGACGGAGCTCCTCCGGTGATGAAGTGGATCACCTCCTCCGCTGCTCTTATGCATTGCAAATCGATGGATTACGCTCCTGTCACCAGCAACAACCCATTGGAGATGATTTGAGGGGCTAAGAATTTAAGAAGAGGGATCAAACTTGGAATGGGGGCGACAAAGGAAAATTTATAGGCTGAGCGAGGAGGCGAGTCTCGATGTAGATGCTGATCAATTCGATGAAGATTGGAAATCCTTCTGGCCAAGGTGTGAATCAAGGAGATCAAATCTCCTCAAATCACGCAGCATGCCAAGCCAGATCATGATGATCTCGAGCAGACAATGGGTGAAGTTGTGGGTCTGGCAGTCCATGGCTCGAGTAAGAGAGATGGGAGTCAGTTGACCCGAAGTCAATATGCAAAAGGATCTGGTTGGTCCACGTGGACCAACTAGATAAATTCAAGGTAAAAATAGCTTTAAAGTCGGAAATAAATAAATAAATAAATAAATAAAATTTTTATTAATACATGGAAAATATTTGTAATTTAAGTAGTACTTTATTCCTATATTTATTTTTTCGAGGCTATTTATTGTGAGTTAATGTTTACATGTATAAATATAGGTAAAAATACTTGCGTTTTGTTTTTTTATTTTTATTTTGTATTTTACAATATATTATTTTATACATGTATTTTATAAATTTTTAGTTTATTTAAATACAAATTCAAGTATTTTCATTGTATTTTTCTGAATTTATATGTACATATGAGGAAAGGGAAGCTACATCATGATGTAGCTAACCTTAGCTACATCAGGGGCATTTTTGTCTCTTTTTTTTATTTTTTTTCGAAAATACCACGATGGATTTTCATACATATATCCCTCTAATATGTCATTCAAATTTTGTTAGAAACTGAGACTCCTACGACCTCCATCCAGAACAAGGAAAATACAGCAAATCTGTGACCGTTAAAAAATGACTGTCTGGATGGAGGCCATAGGAGTCTCTGTTTCAGACGAAATTTGAACGACATATTAGAGGGATATAGTTATGAAAATCCATCACGGTATTTTTGAAAAAAAATAAAAAAAGAGATAAAAATGCCCCTGATATAGCTAAGGTTAACTACATGTAGCTTCCCTTTCCTCCTTAAATAAATTATGTACAATTTATTATAGGTTATACATGCTTATCTATGTATCGGTATGTATTATTTTTTTTATTTCCTTTTTGATGCTTTTATTTTATGTTAATTATGTCTATATGTTTTAAATATATATATATATATATATACATTTTTATAAAAATAAAAGAAAGTGAAAAATTATAAAGAATAAATATATTGAATATAATATACATGTATGTTGCACAATAAGGGTCCAAAACCTAACTTTTGCATCTTAACTTCAAATTGAATGAAACCGCCTTCATTAACTAACTTATTTAATTTTATATAAAATTAAAGTGAATTTGATCAATTTTGATATAGTATTGAGAAGTCTGCAAATTTTTTATGGCCTTTTATTTTGTGCGTCTCAGGCACATTGTGCATTATTTTTCAATGAAATTAATTTTGTATTTTTATTTGTATTTTTATCTGCAATATTCATGTTGAGGATTTTTTATTTGAGGTATAAAAATAATAAAATAAATAGATACCAAAATGCAATATTTAGACAAAAATAATTAGGGTTTTAATTGTATTTTCTGTACAATTACTATGCCCCATCTCCCCTACTTTATTCCTTGTCGACCAAGTCATCATGATGATTGGGTCTTGTGGTTTAGGGTCATTCAATATCTCTGGTATCTCATTTCCTTTTCTTTTCTTCCTTTATTCTTTTATTTTGGATTTAAATACATTAAGGGTGCATTTGGTCCGTGGGTTATCTGGGGAAGGATAACCCGTTTTTGTGTTTTGGTGTTTGGTTGGTGGGTTAAGGGTTAAGAGGGCTTGTGTGATGTGATTGTATTGAAATTTGAAAAAGTATGTAGTTATTATGGTATGATTATATTGAAATTTGAAAAAGTGAATAGTTGTTGTGATGTGATTGTATTGAAGTTTGAAATAGTGAGAAGTTGAGTGTTTTATGATTTTTAGATGATATAGTGGTATAATATATATTTTTTTTAATTGGAAAGAGAGTGGGCCCCACTAGTGGGTTGGAAATATGGGTTTTGGTGGGTAACCCACCCAAAGTGTGGGATAACCCCCCAACCAAACACCCCCTAAAGATACAATATTTTATACAATATTTTGTACAAAGAGTATTTGTTTTGATATGATATATACATGCATTTAGCTAAGGATTTAAGAACAGAATGAAAAAATAAAGGTGATGAATGGAGATTCATCACCTTAGCACACACTGTGCAAGACAATTTCATCTGCTTGTTTGTTGCCTTCTTTGTACATACTTAATTATCGAGATACATTGAACTCATAACCGAGACATAAAAAATCAAATTATAATTTTACATCCAAATCCATAACTAATAAGTTCATCCAACAAAAATCTACATATATTCCAAATGTATTCTTTGAAATATGCAAGTGTTTATGCCTTATATTTATTCGAGCAAGTCCAACTACAGCTTAGCTCAATAAGCTTATCAAACTCAGGCTCAAACTTCGTTTAACAACTCAACAATTTGGCCCACCAATTTCTCGTTGATTTTTTTCATCAAGCTCTTGCTAGACAAACCAATTATCGCTTATCATTCCGCACATGTCGAATATCTTAGTTTATACGTGCGGAGAATCACTTTCAATGAAATGTGAAACAAGGCGGAAAATCGAGCTTATAAGCTAGCCCAAACCAACTTTGCTGATTTCTTCAGCTCCAAAGTTGATGCCAACCTCCATTAGTGAGGACATGCAAACAAAGTGGTGACCGAACCGAAGCATGTATACTTAGGGGAGTTTTGTTCAGGAATAAGCATGAATAAGGATGGTGAATAAGGAGAATAATGGTCTATTCTCCGTCCGGCTGGAGGATATGAATAAGGAGAATAAGGTGAAATAAAGATAGGTTAGGTGGGATAAAGATAGGAATAAGGGTGAAATAAGATGGAATAATGAGCAATAGTCTTACCACTGGAAACCGTATCAAGAGGATAATTAGCCCCTTAATCCATGACTAATTCTCCTACCGAACATGCCCTTAGAAGTTAACTTTGCTAAATTTTTTAATTCGCATGTAACTTCACTATTGTAACTAAAGTTTTTGCCTTTTTCTTTTTGTATTTTTACTTACTTATATTGCAATACACAGAAAACTTACCAAAAAATGTCCTCCTCGAAACATCTCTAATAAATGGTTTTTGTGATGAATCAAATTCAAAACAACAAGTGGCTAATCTCAATGGTGCTTCAACTGTTGCCTCTTTTGGGTGTAGTTTGGGACTTGAAAAACCACAGCAGGGATTTCACGCAGCCGACCAACAAAGTACATAATGTGCAACTGTGCTGGATTAGGGGTGCTTTGGTGTTCTGGCATTATCCCACAACTTACATTGAAAAAGGAAAAAAAGTTTGTGGAACGTGAAAGGTGGAGAAATAAATACCACAAAGTAAACTTTACTGCGCCTCCTCGAGAGCACATACATTGCCTTGAGAGAAAGGAGAGGGAAAGAGGTTGGACTCCGGGTTGATATGGAGGAACCCAAGTGAGAAAGATCGGAGCTTTGGCAAGAGAAGGGGAGAAAGGTGGCACCTTCGCCCTTGTACCATAGTGTTTGAGGAGGAAGAGTAGGAGGGAGTAATGTGAGCTCATCACCATCATCATCTTGCCCTGGCCTTGTCAAAGATCTCGTCTTTTTAAGAAATGGGGAGTCGGGTTCTTTAGATCTCCCTCAAAACTGGTAGGTGTTTATTAATTTTATTGTTTTTAAAATTTTGGTGTGCTGTTCCTTCTTGGAAACTGAGGAAATTAGGGTTTTTTTCCTTTTCTAGTTTGGTCAAGGGTTTTTGTGCTTCTCCTTTGTTTTTGGTATGGAATAAATATGAGATTCTTGCCTTGTGATCTCTGGTTTATGGGGATCTTGGTGGAGAGTTGTGTGCTGGAGTTGTCAGATCTAGAGCTTCATGAACATCCTGCCCGTGAGTTCGAATTTATCTGATCCTTACTCGAGGGGCAATGCTGTTTCCATTTCTGGATGCTCTGGATCCGCAGCAATGGAAGTATCTCTTCTTCAAAAAGGCTTGGTTTTTTCCCAGAATATTTTTCAGTACATATTAGGTTGGTCAATCTTGATGTGGTTGTGTTCCACTTGATCCAATGAGTCCAGAAATATTTCGCCCCTCCGAAAATATTGCCAATAATTTTATTTAGAGTTTTGCTTAATATTACGGGCATTTATGTTCACAAAACCTTGGGGTGCTTCTAGGATATGCTTGTCCCTTCTTCCCCCAACTTGATCAATTGGTTTCGTGCGAGTTTCTGTATCACTTTCTTATCATTTGGTGTCCCAACGGGGAAACTAGTTTTCTAATAGTCTTATTTATATCAAAACTTGGTATTGTAATCACTGTGGCAATTCTGTTATGCACTAGGCAAGAAATATGTCTACACTGGAAATCAAATTCAACAGAAAAGCACAGAAAAAAAGCATGTTTAGAAATTACTGGTAAAAATAAATGACATTCAAGCTGTCATCTATTTGTTTTCTATTTTTGGCGTTTATTTTTTAATATGAATTTGTCAGCCTCAGCCACTGTGGAATAGTTTCTTAAATCCATTTATGTACCATCAGGGAAGATTCATTCTGATATCAATGTCTAATTATATCTTTTTTTAATGAAAATCTACTGACAATCCCATGCCATCTTCCAGTAGTTTTTAAAATATTCTTTTTGCGAGTTATATTGTTCTGACTCCTGAGAAACACGTTAGGCTGTCCTTCAATTATGATAGGTCTTCTCGATTTGTTTATTTCGTTAGATGGGAAACTTGCAGATGCTGTCTTGCTTCCTGAGAATTTTATTATGTTTGATGTTTTCTTCATTATGTATCCAATGTTCTCAGTATTATCTGAAGTTCAAATCTACTAAACCTCATAATTCATCATTAAAGCACTGAAGTTTAAATCTATCAAAGCTCATATTTCATCATTGCAGCATGGGAAACGTGGACAGTATCTATCTGTTTCCTGCAAAAGTAGTGTTTGTGTAAAATTTATAGTATTTTCACAATTTTTTAAATGACTGATCTTATAGTTAAACTACAAAGGAAAGCGGTGATTCTTGAAAAGAAATATTATGGCACCAAGCGAGCTTGTTGTTTATTCTTGAATCTTCAAAAAAATCCTTTAAATTCCAACAGTCAATGTGGAGAAATATTGTGATTTTTATTTTGTTTTGTTTATACTTGAACTTTAAGTGTTTTGGCCATTAAAACGATCTACATTGCTTCAGGAAAAGCTAGAGCGGATGGGAATAATTCCCATTGGCTAGAGGGCTACTTCATGACGATGGATATATGGATCTTCAACAAGAAAGCTCTAAAATCGGGGCATTGCCTGCCACAACATCACGAAACCTCTCGTCATCTTCGTCAGCATTCGTTTCAGCTAGCCAATCTCCTTTCTTCTCTCCGAGATCTCCGAAGTGTGAGGAATTAGAACAAGTACAAGCCAACAAGCTAAGCCCCATTGCTCTTCTTTTAGGAGGAGGTCGTTTTCTCTCGAAAGATCAAGCCAAAACATCCGAGTCACTTTACAGTGTCCAGGTTGAGGAACCAGATGTTTCACCTGTTCCAAGTAGTTATACTTCTAACTTCGGTCATGCAAAGTGGGGGCTCCGAACCAGTGCTCAGTTATCGCGATCGAATAGTGCCTCTGATGGCAGTCCATCGTCTGTTCAAAGTGAATGTTCAGGCAGATACAATACCGCACAGAGAGCGAAGCATACAAGAAGGACGAAAAGCCATGGGAAGCTTTTGTTTGCCAGGGGTTCTTCTTTACTTTCCTCCACGAAAAGGCCTAGGACTTGTGATATCTACATAGGATACCATGGGCAAAAACCCACATTGCTAAGATTTGTGAATTGGCTCCGTGCTGAACTCGAATGCCAGGGAATAAGCTGCGTAGCGGCGGATAGAGCTCGAACAAGAAGCGCTCGTGCCGACGAGACGCTTGCAAGGGCGATGAACAAGTGTACGTTTGGTGTGGTCATACTTACCAAGAAATCATTTGGGAATTCCTACAGCATAGAGGAGCTCAGAAATTTCTTGGGTAAGAAGAACTTGGTTCCCATCTTTTTCGACCTTCGTTCCACCGACTGCATTGCCAGGGACATCGTTGAGAAGAGGGAGGAGCTTTGGGAGATGCATGGAGGTGAATTATGGATGTTGTACGGCGGGGAAGAGACGGAGTGGAGAGAAGCTGTGGATGGGCTCATGAGGATGGACGACTGGAAATTGGAGGCCCATGATGGCAACTGGAGAGATTGCATTCTGAACGCCGTGATTCTATTGGCTACGAGGCTGCGGAGGAGAAATGCCGTCGATAGCGTGAATAGATGGAGGGAAAAAGTGGAGAAAGAGGAGTTTCCTTTCCCCCGAAATGAAGAGTTCATCGGTAGAAAGAAAGAACTCGCTGAATTGGAACTCGTCCTGTTTGGGGACATTAGCGGAGACGGCGAAAGCGAATATTTCGAGCTCAAGCCAAGGCACAGGAGGAGAAGTTTCGTGCGTCGCCAGGACGAGATCAGCAGAGAAGAAGGTGTCAATGGCCGTCAGACAGAAAGCAGCAGCAAAGGAAAAGAGCCTGTTGTATGGAAGGAGTCGGAAAATGCAATAGAAATGCGAAGATCTAAAGGCTCTCACAGGGGTTCCCGATCGCCGAGAGGAAACGGAAGGCATTTCAGGAAGAAGAGGTCCATGAAGCTGGTGTATGGGAAAGGCATCGCCTGTGTTTCTGGTGAATCGGGTATCGGGAAAACGGAACTTGCACTGGAATATGCTTACAGATTTGCTCAGAGGTACAAGATGGTTCTGTGGGTTGGAGGTGAAAGCCGATACATCCGTCAGAATTACTTGAATCTCTGTTCCTTCTTGGACGTCGATTGCAATGTCGAGAACCATACCCTCGGAAAGGGAACGCCAAAGAGTTTCGAGAAGCAAGAGGAGGGGGCCGTCACAAGAGTTCGAAAGGAGCTTATGAGAGACATCCCTTATCTTGTTGTGATAGATAATCTCGAGAACGAGAAAGACTGGTGGGACCGTAAACTCCTCACCGATATCCTACCGAGTTTCGGAGGGGAGACACACTTCATTATCACCACCCGGTTATCCCAAGTCATGAACTTGGAGCCCATGAACTTGTCGTTTCTATCCGGTGTGGAGGCAATTACTCTGATGAAGGGAGCCTCCAAGGAATACCCTGTTTCCGAGATCGATGCCCTCAGGGCTATTGAGGAGAAGCTCGGGCGTCTAACGCTTGGTCTTGGGATCACAGGATCCATATTATCCGAGCTTCCAATTAGTCCGAGCCGACTGTTGGAGACTGTAAACAGAATGACACTGAGAGATATGATCTGGAACGACAGGGAGGGTGTTGCTTTGCGAAGAAATACCTTCTTGCTGCAGCTTTTGGAGGTCTGCTTTTCAATCTTCGATCATGCAGATGGGCCTCGGAGCTTGGCCACGAGAATTGTCCATGTATGTGGTTGGTTCGCACCCGAAGCCGTCTCGATCCCGCTCTTGAGTATAGCGGCTCAGAATATTCCGGACAGGCACCCCCGATCAATGTTCTGGACGAAATGCCTGCACGCACTCGCTTGCAGATGCTCAAAATTGCAAATGAGGAGATCTGAAGTGGAAGCTGCATCCATGCTTGTTCGTTTCGGTATTGCTAGGACCAGCAGTAAACCGGGATGCCTACACTTCCACGAGCTCATCAAGCTATATTCTCGCAAGCGAGGTACCACCAAAGTCGCGCAAGCCATGATTCAAGCGATTAGCATCCGTGGGTCGGTCTCGCAAGAACCCGAGCATTTGTGGGCGGCTTGTTTCTTGTTGTTCGGATTCAGGACAGATCCCATGATCATCGAACCGAAGCCGAACGAGTTGATATTCCTCGTGAAGCGTGTTGTCCTTCCTCTCGCGATACAAACCTTCATCACATTCTCGCGCTGCAATGCTGCATTGGAGCTGCTACGCCTCTGCACCGAAGCATTGGAAGCTTGTGCGGAGACCATGCTGACCCAGTCGGACAAATGGCTCGACCACTCATGTTGTTTAATAAAGCCGTCAAAGGCGAAATCCCATCGTACGTACCTATGGCAGGAGCTCGCGCTTCTGAAAGCAGCCGTCCTCGAAACGAGGACGAAACTGCTGATCAGAGGCGGGCAGTACGACGCAGGGGACGACCTCATCCGCAAGGCGATTTTTATCAGGATGTCGATATGTGGCGAGAATCATCCTGACACGGCATCTGCACGCGAGACGCTCGGTAAGCTCACGAGACTTCTTACTAGTGTCCATTCATAGGTGCGATCTCGATACTCCGATATAGCTCCTCTCACCATGTAATTCTTTCATGCTGTTTTGGCATTAGAATCACATAAACTTTGTTTCAAGTTACACCAAAAAGGGAAATAAATCCACAGGTTTTCCCCTCTGTGTCCTAATCACTAGTGTTGATTGTGATTTGAATCCATGTAGAGAGAAGAACTTCTGGCTTTTTAATGTGCTTTAAGTGTGTTACCTTCAAGCTTACTATTGATCTATATTTTCCCATGAAATTAACGATGTTGTATATAATTCAGATCAGAAAAAAGTTAGTGTTTTCTATACTATGTCATCACATGTAAAGAAAAGAATGGCACAATTAAATAAAAAAACTGACCAACGTTCTGCAATCCTACTTACTGCAAAAGATTGAAACCAGTGGGGAAGCAACTGCAGGCAGAAAGGCTGGCCTGCCAATGGGCAGAAACAGTGCTCTGCAGAGTTGATGCCATCACCTTCGCTTCCTGCGATAATTAATGGAAAGCCAGTGCCAGTAGTATGAGCCAAAAGTGTTCAGTAACATTAAAACAACTAAGGTCTAGAACATCAAAGGAAGATAAGTCAAACTCTAAGTAGTGCAATCTTAATATACTCTGGACTGTTAATTACCTTTATATGATTGCAGCTGCTAAGCCTGCTTATCAGTCACTGGTAGAATCCTCGAAATGGATGCATAGATGCTGCGACGGTTGCATGATCTATGCTCATTCGATACCAATTAACAGTATAAATACTCTTGGATAAATGAGATCTGGCCAATGGGTCGGAGCCCGCCCGCCTAGCCCGCTCATGGACCGGGCTTGGGCCAAGAGATTTCTTGAAGCGGTCGGCCTGGCCCGCTCTTTTGCCTGCCGTCAACCGGGTCGTGGACATGTGCCATAAAGCCTGGACAGGCCTGCAAATATAAAAAAATATATTTAAAAATTACAATTTACATACATCTAATATAATATACTTCAAGATTTTATTTTACATTATCAATATTATATCGTTTTTTATAGTTTACATGTCAAGTAACACATATTATGGTAACTTAGACTTACAATGATTAGATGATGTTCAAAAAACTTATTTATTTCTATAAATTAGAATAAAAAAGAGAAAGAATATTTTACATTCGGCCCATGAACCGGCCCGACCCAGACCGGCACATACATGGACCGAGTTTGGATCTTGAAGTATGGCCAATGGAACGGACCGGGGTGGACCTAGACATGGGGTTTTAGAACCCCGGCCCAGCCCGCACTTTGACTAGGTCATAAATCCATGCCTCCCAACACAGCGTGCACGCGGAGGCACGCACACGCACAATTTATGGCTTTTCACGTGAAAATTAAGACTAACCATTCAATGAGAATAATCTTAAATCGACTGTCATCTTTTTTTTATTTTTTTTGTAAATCAACTGTGATCCTTTATTTTTCAGAATTCAAAATTTTGTTACACGACCCTTAAGCTGAAGAAGAGGCTACTAACAATATAACAAATCGGGCTATAAAATTGGGGTAAACTACGAGACGGTCATTCATTATATTTTTGAACTGCAAATGTTATTTATAACAATAAATTTGCAATAATACGAATATGGGGCGACGGAATACAGTTGTTTTTATAAAAAAAATATTGAATATAATTTTGTTATTAAATAATATATTTTTAGTCCAAGACTAAAATTATAATCTCGTAGTCCTCAAAGAACTAAGGAAGTATAACACAAAAAAAAAGATTAGATGAGTGATCTTGTCACAGGAGAGAAATAATAGTTCGCTTTCATTTATGATGATATTTTAAGAATTAAAGTAGAGTTGAAAACGGATCTGGATATATTCGATTTTACGTGCAGCTCATACTGTTTCTTGAGGACTTTTTTTAAAATAAATATTAATTTAATCATAATTAAATAGATGGTATGAGAATAAAAAAATAGGCATGAATCATGTACTGATTTGGGGAGAATGCCCAAAAACGACACCTCAAGTGCCAATTTGGGTAGGGATTTGCACTTCTCTCCCACTATTTTGCATCCATGTTCTATTCCAAAAATTATTAATATAAATAGCCCTCTCATTTATACTAATAAAAGTAACTATACTTAAAGATATTCTTTCACTTGATGCATTCATTTTTATAATCCCAATAGAAGTTAATTAGTTTGCGAATGTAGACATGAATATATTAATTTTTAGTTTTTGATATGGATATATACACAATTATATAACTTTTTTGATATAATTATGGATATCTTTGAGACATATACTTGAATATTTTCAAGAGCTATACTTAATATAGGGAAAAATTATATACCCACAAATAGGAAGAATCCTAGAACATATGTATATATAATCTAAAAAAATTAAAAACGATATATATATTGCTTATATCAAAAAACGTGACAAAAAATAAAAATGATATTAGTATTTTTCTATACAGACATATAACTAATACTTATTTCCGTGTCTTTATCAAAATAAGGAAAATGATATCTGTATTTATATTGGTTTTCTTCACCATGAAAATGTATTAGATAGATACAAATTATCCGAACTCCTTGTTACAAAAAATATAAGTGATATCCCACTAATTGAGCTATAGTGGCGTTTTTTTCAAAATCTATCACTAAATCATCCATTGTTAAATATATAACAACGATATTATTCGTTGCAATATGAGTTTTCCTACTTGAAATTAGCGATATTATATATATCACTATATCATTAGCGATGGTCCATATAGCAATATCTATCCGAACTATTTTTTAAAATATCAACTGATCGTCGCTATTTTTCAGTTCAAAATTTAGCAATGAATAATTAAAAGTTTGAAAAATAGCAATGGATATACATCGCTATATAGACTGTTTCTAATGATATAATGATATATATGATATCTGTCACTATTTCAAGTATGAAAAATCATTTCGCAATGAATAATATCGTCGTTATATATTTAACAACGGCTTGTTTAGTGACATATTTTGAAAAAAAACGTCATTATATCTTAATTTTGTTGTAGTGTCCGTCAATATCCGTAAAAATAATTTAAACTTCTTTTATTTTATGTATCCATATTCTTTAAAAAAATTAAATATTCCTACCCATCAAAATAAAATGCATATCAATATCCACCTAAAATGGTATATGATAGTGCATGTAAAAAAATATTCGATCTTATTTTTTTGATATGAGATAATAAGCATAAATGAACTTGCAAAAAATATCTATCCGTATCCAACTATCTACATGTATAAATCTAAATGTATCCATATATATATATATATATGTAGATTTAAAATATTAATTTTTATTATCGTAATTGTGAAATTAAGAACTAATTAACTTCTATTGGGGTTACAAAAATGAATGCATGAAGTGAAAGAATACCTTTAAATATAGTTACTTTTAATAATATAAATGAGAGGGCTATGTATATCAATAATTTTTGGGACATGGCATGGATGCAAAATGTGGGAGAGAAGTGCAAAATCCCCACCCAAATCAGCACTTGAGGTGTTGTTTTGAGCATTCTCCCCAAATCGACATCTCAGTTGCCGATTTATGACTAAATTTTTATTTTTTTTATAATCATACTCATCTATTTAATTAATATTAAATTGGTATTTATCTTTTTAAAAAACATCCGTTTCTTGACCGTAATTCATGAATCCAATTACCATAGGGAATATAATGTAAATATATATGAAATAAATAAGTTGATGTTATTTATGTTGTCTAAGATATGTTATTATGAATTTATAAATCATTATCATATTCTTTTATTTATTATTTATAGTGAAACAAGTTGGGAAGAGGTTTTTTTGTCAATAATAGATTACCCAAAGAAATAGGTAATGACCTGAGTAGCATGAGGCACGTGGAATCCCGTGTGAATTTGCAAGGAACACCTTGCAAGGCTAAGGAATCATCTAAGGAAAGGGATTCTTATTTGTACAAATGATATTTCAAACTTGGAACGAGCATGAAGAAATTAATGATACTTCTTTATCTTTTGAGTTGTTCTGCCGGATCGATCACTCAAGATCTTTGATCTCCATTCGGGCCTGATGAAAAATGGGATCACTTCTTTAAAAGTTTTGAATAGTGGTATACATATTTAAGTGTTAACCGATACAAATCTTAAAAGAGATATCAATTTCGAAGATATAGCAACGACACCATAAGTGCAGGATATAGCCAAGGTACGCCGATCTTGGGATCGCAAGAGAGAACGAGATAGAGAGATGGGGGGAGAGCTCCCTAGTGCGAGGGAGATCGAGAGATGTCTTCCCCTCCCGGAGGAGGTGTATTTTTATAAGGCGTGAATGCCCCGCGCATAGTTCACCCTTGCCCTCCACCCCACGCCCAACGGATTCCTCGCAAGACTCGGTCTTGCCGCAACCGCCGGCTCCGAATGATCGGCAGCGTTTCTTTGACCATGCGGTCATTTGGACCCTTCTACATCTCTAACTTGACCGTAGTCGTCAAAGTCTTTACACTCCCACTATTCGTGTAGTGTATAGAGATATCTACATTTAAGGTTTATTATTCATAAAAAAACTTCTTCAGTGACTCATTGAGTCCCATTAAACCAACATGTTTAATGTAGTTGCTAGCTACTATTCCCTTAGTTAGGAAATCAGCTAACATATCGCTTGTATGTATATAGGTTACCGTGATTTCTTATTTCGCCACTATATCTTGTATATAGTGATATTGAATCTCAATGCATTTTCCTTTAGGACTATTAGCCACACTATTAATCAAGCTTATCGCAGCTTGATTGTCACAATACATTTCAATTGGTCCTTTGACCAATGCGAGACTTAGATTCTCTAGAAAATGCCATACATCATGAGTGGTGGCCACGCTACATGCAATGTACTCTGCTTCCTGTGTATGTCTAGATGCACATCCTTGTTTCTTGCTATCCCAAGAAATGGCTGCACCACCAAACATTAACATTTAACTCGATGTGGATTTTCTATCATCCACATCCCCTCTGAAATCAGCATCGGAGTATCCTACCACTTCAAGCGATTCTGCTTGATACACAAGTTTTAGGTGTAATGTCCCTTTCAAATATCAATGAATCCTCTTTACAGCTTCCCAATGTGTTGGATCGAGATTGCTTTGATATCTGCTGACTAAGCTTACTGTATAGGCTAAGTCAAGTCGAGTACACATCATTGCATACATTAGACTTCCCACCGCTGCATATTGTACATAAAGGTTTCTGCCCCTTTCCGGGACACTGACTCTTGTTGAGTCTCTTTCCCATCACAAGTGGTATTGGAGCTGGAGTGCTATTCTGTATTTCAAATATCCTTAATATAATATGCAAATATCTTTCATGACTAAGGCTCAATGTCCTTGAGTCTCTTTCTCTTTTGTTATTTGAATTCCAAGAACATAGGATGCTTCGTCCATGTCCTTCATCTCACATTCATTGTTCAATTTCTATTTAATTTCATTGAGCACTTCTATGTCATTATCTGCTAGTAAAATATCATCCAGATATAATGATATGATTGCAAACCTGCTCCCACTCTTCATGACATACACACAGTTATCCAATTTATTTGCAACAAATCTAAATTGGATAACTTTCTCGTGAAACTTGAGATACCATTGCTGTGAAAACTACTTCAAGCCATATAATGACTTTCTTAGCTTGTAAACCCTTTTCTCCTAACCTTCAACCTGAGAGCCATCAGGTTGTCGCATATATATCTCCTCCTTTAATTCTCCATTAAGGAAGGCCATCTTCACATCACTGGAGAGTAGGTTTCCTAGAAATCTATTCCAGCTTGCTAAGTATAACCCTTGGCAACTAATCTGATTTTGTATTTGTCAACAACACCGTCAACTCGGTACTTTTTCTTGAATGCCCACTTACATCCTATGGATTGCCTACCTTCTAGCAAATCACATAATTCCCAAACACCGTTTCGCTCGATTGAGTCCAACTCATCCCTCATGGCGGCCGTCCATGATTCCAACTCAGATGAATTCATAGCTTCATCAAAGGATATGGGATCTGTACAATCCCTGACATCCTCATCCACGTTGTAGCACGATGCCTCGTATCCATAGAAATGATAATCTTCCATCCATGCGGGTCATATTCTGGGTCTCTTGTTACCGACTATACTCGTGGGTTGTGTGGGTCCATCTACTTCCTCTAAAGGATCATCATGTTCCATAGGTTCATTCTCTATATTTAGATGATCGATATCATCTTCAAGTTCTTGTCTAATGCTCAAGTCATCTTCATTGTCATGAAGGACAATCGAAGGATCTGATTCCTCTACTTCATACTGCTTTTCTTGATGAATTTCAAGGAAAGTAGCATCATGACTTTCGATTAGACCTTTAGTTTCATGGAAGAATCTATATCCTTTAGAATTCTCACTATAGCCAACAAACTTGCTCTTTAATATCCTGAAGTCTAGCTTGTCCCTAAGCTGACTCAGTACCATAACATTTCCGGAGATGGTCCAACTTGAGCTTTCTGTCATTCCATATTTCATATGGCGTTGATTCTACGAACTTGGTGGGAATCATGTTTTGTACATAGTTCGTAGTTAACACTGCCTCTCCCCAGAATTTCTTGGAGAGTCATGAGTATGAAAGTATACATCTTACTGCATTCATCAAGGTTCGATTCTTTCTTTCCGCTATACCATTCTGTTGTGGTGTATAGGGCATTGTAGTCTACCTACAAATGCCTATCTGAATGCAATAATCCTCAAACTCCTTTGAGGTATACTCCCCACCTCTATCTGTCCCAAGGGTCTTGATTGGTTTTCCCAATCGTCTCCACTTCTGTCTTATATCTCTTAAATATTTCAAGTGCTTATGACTTTCTTCCTAAAAGATAGACATAGGAGAATTTCGAGTTATCATCAATGAATGTTATAAAGTATTCCTTACTTCTATGTGTGCTGACACTCAGTGGTCCACATATATCTGAATGGATCAAATCTAGTAACTCTGTTGACTGAATTCCGGTTGGAAGAGTCTTCTCGTCATTTTACCGGTCAGACAGTTGTTTGCAGAGCAATGTCCTTGCACTCGTAATCTTAGGCAACAGATTTGCCTTCATCATTTGATCCATCTTAGAATTTCCTGGATGACCCAGTCTCATGTGCCACAAGTCATAGTCAGACAAACAACATAAGGAATACTTAGAAGAGACATTCATTGATTCACTAGAGTTTATTACAGGAAGATAGAACATGTCATGCCCGGGCACAAACTTTGCCATCGTATAGACATTCTTATTCTTGCCTATAGATACATGTTTATTATAAAAACAGACTTCAAAATCCTTCTTGAGCAGCACTGGGATAGACATCAGGTTCCAATGTATCCGTGGGGTATATAGTACTTCATTCAGTACCATAATGCTATCCCCCAGGTCAAGTCTGTACGTCCCAACACCTTCCACGTCCTGATGGGTGTTGTTCCCCATGAAGATCCTTTGTTCTCCTTTGCTCAGCTCCTTGAAGTCCACCAGGCCCTCCTTCGTCTTTGAGATGTGTCTGGTTGCTCCAGAGTCGATCCATCATCCGTCACTATCCGTGATGACGGAGTTGCATTCCACGACATCCGCGAATTCCATTTTCTTCTTGCATTTGTTTTCAGGCATTTTAGAATTTCCTAGCTTCTTCTTGTTGGGGTAATTGACCTTGAAATGGTCATATTTGTTGCAACCATAGTAAGAGCCACGTGGGTATTTCCCACTCTTTCCCCCGAAATTCATCTTGATGGGGTCCAACCTTTTCTTCGCGTGCACGGCATTTGCTTCTTCGTCTTTCTCAACCTCAAAGATCTCATCTTTCGATCTTTGCTTAGAGAGGTCCTGCTCAATTGCCAGCTGTGCAGGTAGGTCCGTCACAGACATAATGTTGTCATTCATCCGTAGAGATGTGGCAATCCTGTCGAATGACGATGGGAGTCTTCCTAGTATGACTGCGATCTACATCCTCTCAAAATAGCGCAATCAACCGTCGCTAGATCTTTGGCCATCACAATCATCTTGTTCACGTGCTCGAGGAAGCTTTCAGATTCCTTCATTCTATACTAGTTGTACTTGAGTAGAAGAAGCTGGACGCTCACTTCCGTCTTGGAGTGATATTTCTCCTTAACTGCAATCCAGAGCTCGTAAGCTGATTCGCAGGTCTCAAAGATCCGAATCAGGTTCAAATCCATGTGGGTCAGCTTGAAGCTCCTAGCCCTACTATCTGTTTTCTTCCACTGTTCGCGGGACCTAATTTCCTCCATAGTTGGATTTTCAGATAAGGTTGGACCGGGTTTGTCTATAATGGAGTGTATACTATCGTGCAACATGTCATAGTAGATTTTCCTTCTCCATAACTCATACCATTCAGGGACTCAATTTTTCCCACCTTAGTGGCAATTACCTTGCTTGTCATTTTTGTTGATCTAATAAATATAGAAGTTGTATGAGAAGGTGTAATTTAATAAGAGTAAGCAAAGATAAAAGTTTTGGTGCGATGGCTATAGACGAAAGAGTAAGATGAAACTATATTTTTAATAACTACGTTAACAGTTAGCGATAGTTAATAAAAGATCATATTTAACTACAAGGAAATACAATCAACAACAAATAACAAAAAATTAAGATAATGTTGGTATAAGGTGTGATTTAAACACTATTTTTTAAACATAAGGAAATTAACCAGATTCAATTTTAACAAATAATAAAATAAAATAAATAATTGAGTAAACAAACCTCCCCCTTTTTTAAAAAAGCTGTTTTTTTAAGTCAGTGAACACGCGACTAAAATAACTTTCCAACTTACGTTTAAACAAGATTATTATTATTATTAACACTTTCAGGGCCAAAAAATTAATCTTAACCAATGTTAAAGCAACCTTGATTTTAATATACACCAAAAAAATCCAATCAAAAGAAAAGAAACTTGTATTAAAAAAACTTTAATCCAAATTTTAAAAAATAACTTTCATCTTAAAAAACAGAATGTGAATATAAAAAAATGGCAGAAGGTTATAAATACGAAATCAGATTTTTTTAAAAAAAGGATGATGGATTGGATTAATGGTATAACAATTAAAAAATTAATCACTTCAATAAATTGGTGGAAAAAAAACAAAACACAAATATCCAATTTTAAAGAAACGTAATTTTCATTGGATTAAAAAATGGGACCCATCAGAGAGTAAAAAACGGAACAACCGTGCTAGGGTTTTGAAAAAAAGGGCAGCCGCAAAAAAAGGGTTACCAGGAACCGGAGAGAAGGATATTTGGTCGGTGGCGACGATGGATGATGGAATCTGATGGCGTTGTGTTCGGGTTGACAAAGAAGCGAGCCTCGCTCGGAGCTCTGATACCAGTGCGGGATATAGCCGAGGTACGCCTATCTTGGGGTCGCGAGAGAGAACGAGATAGATGGGGGGAGGGCTCCCTAGTGCGAGGTAGATCGAGAGATGTCTTCCCCTCTCGGAGGAGGTGTGTTTTTATAGAATGTGAATGCCCCTCGCATAGTCCGCCCTGCCCCCCCCCCCCCCATGCCCAACGGATTCCTCACAAGACTTGGTCTTGCCACAACCGCCGGCTCCGAACGGCCGGCAACGTTTCTTTGACCATGCGGTCATTTGGACCCTTCTACACAAGGTATCCAAAAACTTACTCAAATCTAATGTGGATCTCACATAGCATTCACATTATCACATGGCATGGTATTCACATTACGTCGTGCCATGCACCTACGTTCTTACCTACTAGGGGTGCACACGATTCGGATAAAATTCGTAATCAGGTATGTTATTGGATTGGATTGGTTTGGTTTTATCATTCCAATGGATCGGAATGGATTAGGATTTTTCAAATCCGTTAAAGTATGGATTGGATTGGATTATCGCCAAAATATGATTCGATCTAATCCATTAATCTGTTAACATTTACATACATACATATATACATACGTATACACATGCACATGCATGTGCACCCATTCCCATAAGATCATAATCAATGCCATTCCTCTTATTTTTTCATATCAATAGTGGATACATGTCATCTTGTCACCACCCTCTCTTCTCTTTTGAGAGATAAATGTTAAATTCCTAAATAATAAAATATAACTATACCTTGAAAAGTTATAATCCCATTGAACTATTCCTCTCTCAGTTCCCATCCTCTCTCATTTCACTCTTGACCCCAATGTTCACTCCTAGTTCCATCTCCTTTTTAGTCCGTTTCAACAGCTCTCCTCTCTAGCACAACGCCGCCACTCCTCCCTCGCAATGCCATCATCCCTCCCTCATGATATCGTTGCTTGTTTCACACAATGTTGTTTCCCTTCTCATGCGATACCATTTGTTCCATCTATGTTGCCATTCATCTGATCTCCGTTAAAAGAAATTAGATTTAGGACAGTTGTCTTGCACATCTACTTGTTATTCTTAGCCTTTTTGCTTCTTACATTTTACTTGTTTCAACTTGCAAGCTTATCCTAATGGTGAAACTAGATTAGTTGTTTCATCTAAGAATTAATGTTCAAATATAGTAAATCCATCTAAGAATTAACAATCATTACTTGAATTCCTTTTTTCTAAATTGATATCCAAATTTGATCAATTTTTTTAGAATGCATATTTTGACTATAGCTCTAATCTAGTAAATAAATTTCATTTTAAATGAGAGGCATGATATCCAATTGGTGAGCTATAATTAAGTTGGATTTACGTGATACTTAATAAAATATAATTATTTTATGATTGTCATTTGTTAATAATATATTAAAAGACTATTAAGGGTGTTATTGAAGTAGTTTGGTTTGATATAATTTAATAGTTTAGATTAGCCATGGACTTCATCAATATCTGACTGTAGAGATCACATTTTTTTGTTTGTGTAACTTATTTTTGGACCATTATTTGGTAACTTGTATTACTCTTAGTTGAATCATTAGTTGAAAGTCATTTGCAAAAAACATATTAATATAACGTTTATAAAAGGAATATCAAACTCTAAATTCAATATAATCATTTATTTTGATTGCATGGTCTTAGATTTTTTTATTACGGATTAATGAAGTTCTCCAACTTTAATTTGATTGAGTGGTCTTCAAATATTCTTTTCTTTACAATGATCTATATTATCGATTTTCGAGCCATAATTTAAATGTTGAGGGCTAGTGTGTGATAAAGCACAAATATGAGAGGGTAAACAATTGAGATGGAATACACAAGTATAAAAAATTTGAACCAATCTGATCCGATCGGTATGATGGATTGGATTGATTTGGATTTAGATATTTGATGGATTGAATTGGAAAAAGTTAGAATGTGTTAAGGTTGAAATGGACATGGATTAAGCTAAAATCAGATCCAATTTGATCCATGTGCACCCATATTACCTACCATCCAACATGGTCTACCACATGCGGATTTCAAGAATTCAAGAAAATTTGACAATATCTGTAAAAGGAGGAATATGACACCTCACATCTTGTTTTGATAGCTCCAGTAGCATGTGTGTGACGACATTGTGGACAATCATACCTCCCTTACTAACACACAACATTGGTGTGTGACGACTTTATGAATGGAAATGTCACATGATAGAGAATAGGAGATGGTGGAGCATAGGAGACATGTCGGTGGTGCACGGTGACACTGAAGATGGAGGAAGGAAGGTGGCATGGGAAGGACTAAAGGATGTGGTGGTGATGGTGAGTGGCGGTGGCACGTGACAGTATGGTGGTGGCGCTATGGTGGTGCGGAGCGGGACATGACATTGGTTGCGACGATGAGTGGTGATGCGCAACGCCAAGCATTGGTGGTAGTGGTTGCGGCGATGATAGGTGGTGGTTTCAATGGTGGCACGCCAATGGCAGTGGTGATGCGAGTGGCGATGATGGTGCACCTCATGTGATGGCACTAGTGGTGGGGGCGGCGAGAGTGGTGCCAGTGGCGGTGATGATGCGGTGTTGGGTGGTGATGAATCTCCATTTCATCACCTTTATTCTATAATTTTAGCCTTAAAAATCCTATCTAATGCATGTAAATATCATTAATTACACAAAATAGCATTCATCATTTATTGCATTTATTGTGTAAATAATATTGTTTTTAATCAAAATTATAGAATAAAGAGAAGAAAAGAAAAATAATAAAATATCATAGATATTTTATGATCCTAATCCCCGAGACCAAATCAAGAATCGAGTTGGTCGACAAGGAATAAAGTAAGGGGAGATAAGGGCCAAAAATACAATAAATACCCACTTCTTTTATTCATTATTTCTTCATTTTTGACACCTATTTTATTCTTTATCACTCATACATCAAATAAAAAAACTTTGTACATGGAAGTTGTAGATAATAATGTAAATAAAAATATAAATTTAAGTTTGTATAAAAATAATATATAGAGTGCATTTTATACACAAAATGAAAAGCTATCCCAACTTTACAGGCCCATATCTTCCAAATAAAAACTCAAAATGTATCAAAATCATTCTAATTGTACATAACTTTTCATGAACTATTTAATGGAGGTGGTTTCTTTTTTCTAGAGTTAAGGTGTGATAGTTAGGTTTTAGACCCTCATTGTACATTATACCTGAATAAAATATTCAATTTATTCATTCCATTATTATTTTTATAACTTCATATTTTTATAATTTTGCAAATATTATTTATAACACATGTACATAATAAAATCCAAAATAAAATCTAATATAATACATTAAAATAAAATAATGTATATAAATAATAGATAAAATACCTATAAGTATACATATATATTATACAGATCTATTTATTTACGTGTATAAAATATGCCATAAAATATAATAAAAATATATTTATGTACATAAAAATAAGATATAAATATATAAAATAAAATAATAAAATAAGATGTACAAAATAAAATAAAATAGTCAAAAAATAGGTAAACATATACCTATAAATATGTCCCTAAAGGTAAACTACTAATAAATAACACCAAAAAATAAAAATCAAAATAAAATACTAAACAAAATAATAAATATTTTTATTTTATAAGCAAAAATTAATAAAATTAATTACTATTTTTAAATAATTTAATACGAATAAAACTCATAGTTTTGTCCTGTAGCGGGTTGTGTTGGACCAATAGGGGCGCGTCAAGAGTTAAACCCCAGTCAACTCACTCCCCAAGTGATCTGACCGTTAATGCCCGTCTCCTCCCGCGATTTCATCCCTTTTTCCCGATTGATTCGTCGATCAATCACCTTCACTTCCTTCAGAGAAAATGCTCCCAGATCAATCATGATTCACGTCGACCTTGTAAATCCTTTGTACATAGTTCGATCTCTTTGCAATCGATAGGTCAATAAGGGTGCATACATTGTTCTATAAATAACTCCACCTCCTCTGCATTCCTATTTTGGTCACCATTTCGAGTCTAGGAACCCTCGTCCTTGGTCTAGCGAGTCTTCTCGTGACAGGGGAAGCCTTCTCACAGCTAGGCGGAGCTCCATGAGTACGGAGGTGCACCCACAACCACCTCGCCGGTGGTCCTGTTCCCTGGCCAAACCCCAAGTATAAGAGCTGTCTTTTATCATTTTTCTAATCACATTTCATTGTAGATTTAATTTCCCATTCTTAGTTTAGGATGTAGTTAGTCAAATTAGGGTAATCAGTGATTCACGTAGTTCACCGGAGCTGAACTCCAATGAGTTCCTCTATGCGTGATCACCTGCCTCCCGTCACTCAGATCACCTTCATTTCCTTCCCCATCGCATGCTCCACGTTTTCGACTCATCAGACCAACCAGATCCACCATGGGTCTGTGAATCTAAGTCCATCTCCACCGCATCACCGGAATTCATCGCCCTTCACTCATCCCCTACATATTCCACGCCTAACCGGGTCGAGGCAGTTTGCCATCGACCCGTGTTCTTTTCTGTGCAGTTTGTGCACTCAACGGGGTCCATCTGGGCTCAAATCATCTGGACTAGAAGCTTCCCAGGACCCTCCTCTTCTCCGAGCTCGCCAGGCCTATCCATAGGTTCCTGGGCCTATTAAAACCTATCAGCAGATGCGGACGTCCTTGCCGGGCATGTAGAACCATTGAAGATGGGAAAAGAACGCGGGTGGAGGGAGTAATCAACGAACGAAGCCCGGGGAAGAAAAGTTCTTCCCTGTTCTTCATAAGGAACAATCACCATCCGATCTGGGGAGGAGCCCCAGATCAACCCGTCACCATCTAATCTCTGGATCCAGCGTTGTAGGATCCTTGTGCAGGATCTGATCGGAATCGTCAAAGCTGAAGTGTCATCGACTCTTCTGGAGGTGACGCGTGGCAATTGGATGGCTCTACGCCGTTCGATCGGGTACAATAAAGGGGTAGATTGTATACATGCCCTGTTTTGTTTTACTATTTACTATTTAATTAAAATAAATTGTAGAGTTTAAAATAACTTGGGGATTTTGTAAAAAAACCCCATGTACTTTTGTTATTTGCATTTGGGTCCGTTCCACTTCACCTTACGTGTTGTCCCATGAGAGGTGGCGAAATTGCATTCAGACCCTGGCGGTTTTTGTAATTGGTTAAAAGTGCAATAAAATTGAATTCACATTGTATATTTTTGGTAAATTTGCATATTAACCCCTGATATTTAGTTTTATTGCAAAAATTCACCTGCCAGGACATGGATTTTGTTACTTTTCATCTATTTATTAAGTATAGCTAATGTGCTCCTAAAATCCACAAAAATCAGATTAGATGTTGCTTGCCTTGTACATTCGCGCCCATATTTTTATTTGCATTTTTGAGCATTTAATCATTTATTAAAAATAAAATGGAGCCTATTTATTTCCTGTCTAACTTAGAAAAGATCAAAAAATATAAAAACGTATCTAAAAAGTCCAAAAAATTATATATAGTATATTTTGTCATGTTTTAGTTACAGACCAAAAATCACTAAAAATGGAAAAAGAAAAAACATAAAAATTGAAAAACCCCAAAAATCTTTCATAAAAATCAAAAAAATTCATTACAAATCCAAAGATATGTTTTTCTATTTTACAATTTTCTTTATATAAATATGTATCTATTAAAATTAATTTGAGTAATTTTGAACCTTATTTACTATTTTTACTACTCAAATCAATTTCGGGTATTTATTTAATCCCTTATTTGGGATATTTTAAGAATTTAATAAATATATATAAATTGGCAAAAATTCCAGAAAAATTAAAAAAAATATTATAAATATATATAATACAAAAAGAATTTTTATTTTGAATTTTATTGATATTTATTAGTATTTATAAATATATTATTCTAAATGAATAAATATATACCCTTATGTCTTATATAACTGTATTTGAAGGGAAAAATCTAATAATCTAAAAATCTAAAAAGAAAAATAAAATCATAAAATTTAAAATAAAACATAAAATATGAAATATAAAATAAAATAAAAATAAAATCCAAAAACCTACAAAAAGATATGTGTATATGCATGATAAATCACATGGTTGTAAATAAATAACCCTAGGCTACTTGTTTTGGTCTCTATGGTTCAACCTCTACATGCTTAATCACTATGCATTTTATGGTAAAGTTAATAAATTTTAACCTCACATTTTTGTTATTCATGACTTTGTATTTATTGTGGGTTAATTGCTGATCAATCCAGGGATCTCGTCAATTGCCTCGACTACTATGCTCCCGCCTTATGCGGAACACATGATCGGTGATGATATTTGGTTTATCAGATGGCGCCATTGCCAGGGAGCAATGAGCGTAGCCTAGTTCTGTCATTTATATTTTTGTATATTCATTTATTTTTGATTAATTGCTTTATTGTTGTAAATAATTATTGAGTTATTTTCATTTATTAATTCTTTGTCTATAGATCAGTTGATTTAATTTGATTAACTATGCTAATACCATCAATTTATAACTTTGATGTGAGGACCCTCCACACGAGGATGACTTTTTAGGAGGCCGATGCAGCTAAGCTTGGAGGAGGCTGGTCTTCTCTCTCTGTGATCAGGCTAGAGAGGGTATCAAGGAAGCAAGGAGAAGGATTTAGCTTAGAAATTAGATTAAATTTCATTTATATAATTATTGGTGAGAGAGAGACAATTTTGGTATGTAATAATTAACTTGAACTCTACTCTCCACAACGAGGTCCAATGCCCGGGTGTCTGTTCACCTGGGGGTCTCATCGTAGTTTTCCGAGTTTTTCTCGCCTTCTTTTATTTTATTTTCTTTTGTTTTGAGTTTTCTACCTTATTTTATTTTGTTTTGTGTGCATGGAGCCCCTAAACATTGGTTGCTTGACTCAGTAACTAGGTCCAAACCCTAATAAGAATGCATGTTCCTATAGACCTTTACGTTTGGATCTAGTCAAATAAATAAATGTTAGTAATTTGGACTTGAGACCACATGCCAAGAGAGGTAGTATACAGTGATTGCAGGACCCATTGTGGCAGGCACCGATCACCATCGAAGACCGGACCTTGGTCTCATTTCTGAATAACTAACAATTGGTTCTTCACGATTAATAGCAGCTGTTGTTTATGGCGATCTTGTCAATTGCATACTGCCATGTAGAACAGGTTTAAAAATTCTATTTTGCATACCACATGGAGAGAGCTGGGAAGCACTGTAAGTCCTCTAACTCAGCATGCATTATTAGACTTAATGGTGAGATTTCCATCATTGAATCGACTTGCACGGCTTTTTCGCTATCTCCTCTGATTTTGAGCACCCAGGACTCAAATGAAAATCTACAAAAATGTTAGGCGCTTGTATGAAAACATATCCAAATAAAGTGAAAACCCAAAAAAATATTAAAATAAGGGGACTGCTAAATAAACTTTGACCTTAATTAAAATCCGTAATAGACTATCATTATCTTGGGTTCATAAAGCCTTCATTATTTTTAGGTACCTTCAGAGGGGACCTAAGCCCCTCCCATGAGCGAGGCATGACCCGCTAAGGATTAGAGCTCAAAAACCAGTCTGTAACTACCTTGTATATTTCCTGGATTTTCGAATTAATGGTGCTTCTATTGTACGTAACCGATAGGGCCTTGTCAATGATGGTGTTCCCGCTTTGTGTGGAACATCGACATGCTCTGAAGTACTGAGCATAGGCCACGCCTTCACGGGGGTATCTGTCTCATCGGTTTGCGTCCGAGTAGGTTCTTGCACGCTCACGGGTAATTCTGTTGCGAGCGAGAACCGAAGTAGTGGTTTCGCCTATCAGCTTCATTTCTCTATTTCTTTGGCTGAGTAGGGATCCATGAATGGTTACAAGGACCTCAAAAAGTGCAGATTACAGGTTACAAAGGAGGAGGATAAGTACGAGATATTTTTCTGGCAGTACTCTCTCTCCTATAGGGTTAGCGTGTTAAGGACTTGTTAAAAGATATGCCCGAAAATAACAACTCTAAAACTGAAAAGATAATAAATAGCCAAACCTAACATCACATGGAGTGAGTTGGTGAACCCAATTTGTATTGTGTTTGTACGAATCTAGATCAAGGTTCAAAGAGTACAGTCCCACGCATTTGCGCAAATTTTGTCATGTGTCTTCCTCTTGACCCTTGCTCGATTCAAGCCTCTCTACAGTTTTATACTCCATTTTTCTTCCTCGTTGACCACTGTATCTTTCCTCCTGCATCGATCTCCTTTTTGCTTCACGATGTCGATCATGGATGGCTTAGTCGGGATCCCGCTGTCACCTACATCGATTCCATTGACTCGACATCGTCAATAATTTAAGGTGATTCCTGAGAACCCGATCCAGATCTTGTGGATCGATCTCCAGACTCCTCGTCTTCTATCCAACCCTCTTGACCACCCAATAAATCGGGATCACCTTTGTCCCACCTTTGCCGTTGTGAATGAAAGTCGATTACAATCCGCAGCTTTTTCATTCACAACACTCTAGAATTGACCCTAATTTCAGATCCATCTTGGCAGTTGAAGATTCAATTGCAAATGGTCTGATTGGGGATTTTTCACATTGCAGATAGAAGACAATCCCAATCCTGGATCCAAAAACAGAATACATCTCTTTGGACTCAGACCCTGAGATGGCTCTTCAAGGAAAGGATAAGGGTCAGCAGCTACCTTCACAGTCAGAGTAAGGACATATGCCTGATCAGAATCAGGTGAACGCTCGATTGTTGGCATCTATCCGGGACAGCAACAACTGATAGAGCAAGCCCTAGCACAGACTACGTTTCAGGATATGCTGAATGATGTTGTGAATAGACAAGCAGGAGGAAGAGGAGGATGTGGATGATGAACCCAAAAATCAAGAGGCTGTGTATTCCACATAAGGTGGGAACACAATCGATGCGTTGATCGATTAGAAATCCGGACTTCAGTCAACAATAAACCCACAAATAATATCAAGCAATCAAAGTGTGGAGTTAAAATTTATTATAACTCCACATAAAAGATGTGTATAGAAGCAAGTATGTAGAGGTCGAACACAGGGAACAAGCAGGACAGATCGGGTGAAATCAATGCACAAGAATGAATGTGATGTTTTTGTCTATAAATGCTATTTTTGTGAGTTTTTAATTTCCTATTTTTATTTAATTTTTGATTTTATAATTTTATATTATGATTTTTAATTTTCTGATTTTTATTTTCTTTTTATATTTTATATTTTTTCTTTTCCAATAATGAAGTATGTATACAAGAAAGAAAAGAGAGATATAATATATATAGGTAAAATAAGCAAAATTCAGGGAATGAAATATTTTTGTGCTTTTTATAATTTTCTAATGTTTTTTGTGATTTTTCTATATTTTCCCTATTTTTTGTATTTTTGAAGTCCAAAATACTGAAAACAATGAATAAAATAAAAAGCTAGAATTAAAATGGAGAAATAAAATAGCAAACATGAACCAAAATTCCCCAAATTAATTTTTAAAAAAAGATAACAAAATAGGGAAGTTCAATAAAAAATTGGATTTTTAGGAATTTTAGGGGTTTTGCTATTTTTAGGAGTTTTCTTTTGTATTTTTCTATAATTTTTGGACTAAGTTAAAACACATAGAAACAAACAAAATCTATTTTTTTGGAATTTTTCAAAGGTTTTTTATAATTTTTATGTATTTTCTAATGTAAACAGAGATGAAAATGCATGTTTTGAATTTTTATAAATATGAAAATTCAAGAAAAATGCAAAATAAAAATATATCGTAAAAGAGCAATGAAATAGGAAGCTATGCTAATTTTTTGGGATTTTTTTAGAATTTTATAGATACATGAAATAAAAACTAGAAACAAAAATAAATTACTCTTCTAGCAGGGGTATTTTCATAATTATCCAGAAGTCCAGGGGGCAACTTGTAATTTTTCCACAAAATTATAAAGCAATAAAAATCTTTCTGTACTATATACAAATAGCCAAACACCTAAGGGTATGTGTGCAAATTTCCACCAGACGTATGTGGCGGCAGGGACTGATATGTAATTAATAAAAAACCTGAGGGGCTATATTGCAAATTTGCCAAAAATATTGCAACTGAATCGAAAAGCTTCTGGACTAATTATAAATTACAAAATACGCAAGGGTGCTAGTGCAAAATTTCCTCACCCCACGTGCGCAAGTCACGTGAGGTAACGTGAACATGGCTGAAGTGCAAATATGAGAAAACCAGGGGTGTTTTTGCAAATTTTACAAAATAATAAAACTAAAAATGAAATTTTTTGAACTGATAAATAAATGCAAAAAATGGTGAGGTGGGCGTGCAAAATACCCAGCTCCTGCTGATCTGACTGCTGATGTGCTTCCACTTGCCACGTGTCGCGATCTGGATGGCTGATACCCCTTCGCAGATGAGTGGCCAGGATTATATCCTGGCCCTTGATCGAACGACTACAGCTCGGCGAAATCGGACGGTTGCTGCGCTGCCTGGGACACCGGCGTTGATCCAACAACGGAGAACCAAGGAGGAAGAACAGGGAAGAAACACCGACGAGGCAATCTTCCTCATCTTTGATCTCGATCCTCCGGGTGTTCCTTTGTGCACAAGAATGGTCGGGACGACTCCTGGCATGTCCCTCTCGGTGCTGGTGGCCCCAAAAATCTCCGACGGTGGCTGGAGATCTCGCGAGGAGGCGACAGAGCTTGGAGGCTCCAAGTACCTCGGCGAGAATCCAAAATGGGCCCCCAGGCTTCTCTGTTGTTCCTGGACCTGCAAAAAGGGTGAAGAGAGTTACGGGCAAAGTGCCGCAACCCTCCAGTGTTCAGAAAGGGGCGGAAGACGGTGAAATGGAGGATGGCCGGAGTCGGTTCCGACGAAGGGGGTGATTTGGTGCTCGGATGGGTTAAATGCGAAAAGGAGAGGGGGAATCGATTCCTAAGACTACGACGAGTAAAGAAACGTAAAAGAAATGAAGAACAGGGTACAGTCGAAGGTGGAATCACCTGAGGAAGAAATCTCAACGGCAGGGCTTCGCTGGAGGTGGTGGAGACCGCCACAGACGATGCCGAGGCTCGCCAAGCACGGGTGAAGACTCCCCTGTCACAGGAGACACACCAGAGCATGAGAGGCGGGGCGTTACTAGGTCAAATGGGGTTCAAATTTTCAAAGGAAGGTCGGGGGTGTATATGAATAGGTTGACAGGGCGCTCCAAAGATCGAGAGAGATCGGGAGGATCGATGATCCATTCCCCGAAAAAACTGCTAGGGCGTGAAAGAGGGATCATCGAGGAAGAAAAGTCAAGAAGAGCTCAGCATGAGACGAATCAAGGCGTGGCCTCTAAAAATGGGAGAAAATCGAGGAAGAACCACGTTCTGACAAGGCTACAGGGCGAAGGACAGTCAGTTGACCGAGGTCAACGTTTAGTGCCACCTGGTTGGTCCACGTGGACCAACCAGGAAAAAGCTCTGAAAAATTATTCAAAAATTCCTTTAAAAATAGCAAATCAATTTATGATTTTTTGGTTATTAAATAAAAAATGTTTATTATTTTGTAAATTATTTTATTATGATTTTTATTTATTTTTTAGAGGTCTAAAAATACAAGTTACCTTTTATGGCCTATATAGGTATACATATCTATATATTTAATATTTTATTTTTATTTTTGTATGTTTAATTTGTTTATTCTGGTTTATTATCTATAAATTATTTTTATACACTTAAATATATTTTTATTTTATTTTTTGATGTATTTTATACACTTAAATAAATAGAAGTAGTAATTATATAGTATAGATATAGGTCTTATACCTATGTATTTTATACAAGTATTTTATTTTTGTATTTTCTTTATGTTTTCATTCCTATTTTAATATATATATACATCAGAAATAATATTTACAAAATTATAAAAATAAGAAATTATAAAAATAATGAATAATAAATAAAATGAACATTTTAATCTGTACAAGTATACAATAGGGGTCCAAATCTAACTTTCAAACCGTAGCTCCGCAAAATACGAACCACCTTCATTAAATGGCTTATTGAAAACTATATACAATTAAAGGTGACTTTGATACATTTCGAGTTTTTATTTGAGAGATACAGGTATGGGAAGTTGGGATTCTGGAATCTTATTCAGATCATAACTTTTTATCTATACATTATTTTTAAGTGAAATCAATTTTGTATTTTTCTTTATTTAATTATCTACAACTTTTATGTACAAAGTTTCTTTATTTGAAGTATAAAAAGTGAAACCAAAAATAGGTCCCAAATGAATAAAGAATGAATTAAATAAAAGGATTTTTTATTGGATTCTGGCCCTTGTCTCCCCCTACTTTATTCCTTGTCGACCTATTCATCGAGATGCCTAGGTCTCGGGGTTTCGGGTCATAAAATATTTACAATATTTTATTGTTTTTCTTTTCTTTTCTTTGTTCTTTTATTTTGGCTTTAAAAATAGTATTTTATACACAATTTACACATACATGCATGAATGCTAATATGCATGAATTAAGGGTATTTACATGCATTTACTAGGGTTTTTGAGGCCATAATGATAGAATAAAGATGATGAAATGTGGATTCATCATCCCCCTATACTTTCCTTTGCTAGTCCCTAGCAAACACTTATGTAATAAGTGCAGGAAAGCGAAAAAAAAAGAAAAAGATGGATTAAATTCGATTATCAAACTTGTCCTCACAAAATCAAAGTTTGAGCTTAAGTCGGACCTCTAGAACTTTAGTGCAGGCGGGAACCTTAATGAGAGCCGGATTTGAAATCCAACAACCTTCGAGAATCCCAAAATTCTGCTCAAGTCTTCTCAATAGCCAGGTCAGAAATATCTCACTACATACGCAAAACCTTACGACTATGATCTGACTCGTACAGTGTAAGTGATAGTGGCTCTCCCCAACTAGAATGATGAAGAGTCTGACTTCTCCAGTACGACAATCCAATGATTCCCCAATCCAGTAACTCCTTCCTCGAGGAGCGGGGTATTCCTTTCTAAGTTCAAGTAACAACCAGCTCAAGAGGAGGGGGTGAAGAGAAGAATGGACGATAGCCAATGTAGCTACCCATCCTAGGATGCAAGAACAGTGTAGTCAAGTCATCCGGCTGCAGGCTCACATGATATGACTTTGGTGCTCAAGCTTTCTTATCGACTATACAACATATGTACACTCCAGCAGACATTTTATTTTTGTACATGCCTATCCACTTTTTTTGGAGTTTTTTTGAAATACTATATACATCAGCATTTACATAAGGAGTTTTTCCTCTTGAGCCAACATACTATCCCTCTTTTGAAGTTTTATTGCAACCCACACTCTCATGTCTTTAGAAGTCCTCATCACTGGTTGGGTTGGGGTGCACATCCCTCCCTAGAGGAGGACAAGTGGTTCCACTTATGTACGTCTCGTACTGGAAAATCCAATCCCCTCACCACTCCATCTGAGTTGAGCCATGTGAAAGGTGCAGGTGTCCAAGTTAGGTCATTATCAACAAGAGTCGTGTGTGTGCTCCGAAATACCCTACTTAGGCAGTCAAGAATCCATTGAACCAAGTCTCGTGATCCTCAAAGAATTAAGTCAACTAGACCTGAAGTACCTCAATTCTAGTTCCTATAACGTTCCTGTTAATTAGGTAGATTTTAAGGTCTAATCAAGCTCCAATCTTCGGATTTTACTTAGACTTGTTCAACTATCAAACTCAATCCGAAAAATGCGCATGCTATACCGAAAATATTTTTGTGATGTAATTTTCAAAGATCTTGAATTTTTTATGGATTTTTGAAAAGATAATGCATATGCATTTTTTGTATTTTTCAAAAGGTTTTCCAAATATTTTTGGTATTTTAGTTTTGCAAATGTTTTTGGGATTTTTGAAAACAAAAGATTTTGGATAGAAACTAGGTACAAATATTTACACAGGGATGCATTTTATATTTACAAGAAGTAGATTTTAAGAATTTACAAGGGTAAGTGGTCAATTTTATAAATATTAATAAAGAAGTTTAGTGTGATGTAAATATTCCTCAAACTTATTTGAAAATCATTTTACAAACAATTTTGAAAAACTATAGTCCAAAATAATAAAAAAAATTTACAAATAATTTTTACAAACATGTACACACATTTGAAAATCATTTTGCAAAGGTTTTCCAAACAACATATATAGATGTTTCAAATATTTTTGCAACCATTTTTCAAACCATTTGCAAATAATTTTTCAAATATTTTATTTCACACAAAGAAAAGAAATTTTACAAATAAAACAATTTACAAAGGTTGAAAACATGTAACAAAATATTTTCCAAATAGCTTTCAAAAGATTTTTCACAAAGATTTTCAAACTATTTTTCAAACATTTTGCAAAAAATATTTTCACCTAATTTCTTAATCAGTAAATACAAAAAGAGTTTGAGGAATAATAACATCTTTTTATTAAGTATTTTTAATAAATTTTAATTAATGTAATTAGCCATATTTATTAATTAAAAATACGAAAATACGAGTTATGGCTAAAATATATACACAGGATATACGACCCCCTATACTTAGCTTGAGCTATGTCCTCATAGATCGGAGAGAAAGAGAAGACATAACTCGTACCGAGTATAGACAAATCTAAAAAAAATGAATGAATCAGAGATGAATGAATAAATAAACTAATGAGAAGTCGACCGTCCCCCCTATACTTAGGATCAAATAATTCTAAGTATAGCAGACTGCACACAAAGCAGGGAGGGTCAAGGGTGGGAATGAATAGATCGTACTCATACTATCTCCCCCTATACTTAGGGTAAGATATCCCTAAGTATAGACAAGAAGAGGAGATAATGGAGAGGATCGAAGAATAGAGAAACTCGAGGTGTACACCCCCTATACTTAGGACAAAGTACATCCTACGTATAGACGATTAACAAACAGGGGCGACACCTTTTTGATAGATAAAGAAGATAGAAAAGGAAAAGAAGAAAATAAGAAAAGAAGAAAAAGAGAATAAACAGATCACAGCTCAGTGTGTGCATCCCCCTATACTTAGGACAAGGCGTATCCTAAGTATATCAAAATCATAAGATAACGATGGGGTGGAAGACATAACGGGAGAATGAATGAATGATCTGGACATATGAATCTATACAGTGGAAGATGGAAGTGATAATCATGTATGAGATGCAAGTGATGTGAGTTAAAGAGCACATCTCATACCAGATGAATGGGGGCAACGTCAACGGTCGACAGATCTTGATCTAGATATTGTTTAGGCGCTGATCGTTAACTCGAAAGGTAGAGGAAGATGAAAACTCATATATATCAATACTATCATTGTCATGTACCTTTCTGATCACATACGGACCTTTCTATTTACTCTGTAATTTCCCTGGAAATAGTTTCAACCTATAATCAAACACGTTGATCGGGCTCAAACTGTTTATGGCTGATATGAGAATCGTGCCATATCTTCACTTTCTCCTTGTACTGTAGGCTACTCGAAAAGGCTGTATCTCTCAGTTCCTCCAGGGCTGCCAACTCTGCTTTCCTCTGTTCTCCTATTCTCTCAAGATCCAATAATAACTTTGTAACTGCCCATAGTGACTTGTGCTTGATTTCCACTGGTAAGTGGCACGGCTTTCCATAGACGAGACGAAAGGGAGATGTCCCTAATGGTGTCTTAAAGGAAGTCCGATAGGCCTACAAGACTGAGTCCAAAAGTTGTGACCAATCCTTTCAGTCTGGGCGGACTACCTTCTGTAAAATAGTCTTGATCTCCCTATTCGATACCTCAGCAAGACCATTAGTCTGAGGGTGATATGGCGTGGCATGTAACACCCCGTAATTTTCAGATTTTTCTGAAGTTTTAAAACCTATTCAATATTATACTCAAAAGAAGCGTCTCGTCGCAAGCTTTCCAACGAGCCCAAAAACGCGTAATTCCGAGTTCGGGTGTGGGAGATATGCCTGTTTTGGTGAAGAGTGGTCATGGTTATTGAGGGGATTAATGGTTACAGGATTAGATAAGTTAAGTACGAAGTAAGGTTATTTTAGGGTTTCTAAAACTAGGGTTTCAATCCCAATCTATATTAATACCCCCACCCTTCATCTCCTCTAATTGCTACTCCTTTTCAAACCTTAATTCATCAATTTTCTTCCTCCCCAAGTCATTCTCTTATCTCGTTCCCTCTCCTTCTCTAGAGAGTCAAAAGGATAACGGTGCAAGCTCCGTAGCTTCGCGACAAGAAGAAGACGAGGAGGGCCATCGCAAGGGAAAGGCAAACCTGTCATCAGATTCGTGATCGGACGATCTAGCACGTGGATCAAAGACGTGCACGAGTATAGGTAACGGATCTTCGACTTTCTCCTCTTTTTTTTTGATATTGTCATATCGGGATTAAATACTCGTTTTTGATCCTATCCCGAGGATCTCCTCTTGATGTTGGTATAATCCTATTTCAAATTAGTAAATGAGACCTTCATCTTTCGGATGGGAAACAAACTAATACTCTTTCACTTTGTTGACATCTCAATGCCGTAGCGTTATCACCATGCTGTGGCATATGTGCAAAATTAATACTTTTATCACCATGTTGTGGCGTCATGTGCAAAATTAATACTTTTAGAGAATAACTAAAGGAGTACAATGGTGTAGAATGTTATAAGCCTCCATCATTGGCTATCCCTAAATGTGTTGTTGTCGAATGTGTCCCATGTATCATTCTATGATGGAAGCCTATTGAATATGGCTGAATTAATCACTAACTTGTTCGTCTCTGTAATACCTAATATGCTCTTGACGTTTGTTTCTATCGGAAATTAAGATGGCTTATGAATCGATTAAAGGTGAATTGTTAAACATGTGCTGATGTTCATAGCAGTGTCCATAACTTGTAATAGACTGCACACAATTAGTGATTATAAAAAGGATTAATTAATTTCTTTTTTTCTTTCTAAAATATCTAAATATAGGTTCTCCAATTTTAAGCATGTTCTCTCCAAGTAGAGTTACTTTCCATGATATTGAGGATTATCCTGTTCCAAATTGTGGGTTAAAATCTCGATGGATGAAAGTCCCCCATGTCCGTAATGTCATATCTATTGGTTTGACCAAATCAAGAGTATCATCTTAAATTGTCGTCACACGTAATGATCATTGACCCGTTCCTTATATTCTAATTATAGCATGACCTTTCTTACGTATGAGTTGTTATCATATATTATTTTTTTATTAGGGACAGTTATGACCCTTGGCGTGCATATCAATAGTTAGGACATTTAAATTCCATGTTGTTAATAATATTGAACACATATGATGAGTCATTGTTCTCTTACTCATTACGTATTACATGATATGGCCTTTCCATTATGCCTATTTATATTATATGTTATACATGATTTCCTTTATCTCGATTAGTGATTGAAAATTTGTTTTAGATAGCTTTTTGTATAAGATTTGCAGGAGTCTCTTTTTTTTCCATGTACGCATGTAGTCACTTAACCATACTATTATATATATTCAGTAATGTGTATTCTCTTCTATCAACTTTTTACTATAGAGAGTATCTTATTGGTTACAATAATTCTTTTGAACCATATAATAAGGCTTAAGGAACTTTAGATCTTACTCGTTGATGAGGTTTTGATTGTTTAGTTCGTTAATCAAACTGACTCGGAGAACTCATTTGTATTTGACTAATATGGGATGCTCTTTGATAAGCATGGAAAACAATTAGTGAATGGATGATACCTCGAGGGCCTTAAATATGTTGGTCTGAGAATTGAACCATGGAGATTTGTGGTTTAGCTCCAAGATTAATTGATTAATCATGTGCAAGTGTAGGAATAAAATATATTTACTACAAGGTGGGTGCACACCCTTGTAGTCCGGCTGAGCCGACAGTTAGTCATCCTCACTCGCGGGGCATCACAGAGTGAGGTGGTGGTAGGTACTCTGGTGGAATTGAGGTTTTATGCATGTGTGCATTGCACTATACGGATTCGTTCTTGTTGCACTTGTTTTGGAGCGAGCAAGACTCCTCCGGCAGACTCGATTAATAGAGTTGCGACTCACCGGACTTGTATGTCCCGTCTCGAGTGTAAGAGTACTACCAACTAGACTAGCTGAAGGATCGCGTTTGCGCACAGGTTTTAGGTTGCACTTTAAATGAGGTGTTGCAGGCTTCATTTCTAGTGTCATCTTTCTCCTTTGACAGGCGAGTCCGGGATAAGTAAATGAGAATATGGATTAAGATATGTCAAAGAATTATTTTTGATTGTGTAATTGTAAAAAGGCTAGATTATAATTGAATGTATATTACTAGATGCTTTTAAATGTTCTCTTCCAAACTTTTTCAGTTACAACATTTGCAATTTCCACCTATAATCTCCTAATTTATAATTTATTTTATCCTTATTGGGTCAATTGACTCACAAGTTACATTCTTGGAAATCCAACAGGAAGTATAGAGCAGGAGACAGAGGCTCACATCTTTGGTGGTGCATCTGCAGGACGTTGTTAAGGTTGAGGACTAGTTTCACAGTAGCTTCTGTTTTCCTTCCTTTCCAATTATTTATGACATAATAAAGAGACTTTGAATTCTATCTTTATTTTTATGTGGACATTGGTGATCAATGGAAGTTAGATTTTCTTTCCCATGTCTTTATAATTGTATTAATGGTATATCATGTAGGTTGTTTATGATTGTTGTTGGGTAAATCTTGAGAATGAGTGTTTAGATGCGCTCCCGCTGAGGCGGGGTGTTTCATTTGGTATCAGAGCCCAATTACCCCATCAGTCATAGACAACTGTATGGTAGGAGAAATACCATTGTACATTAGACAAGTAGTCTTCTGATTACTGTCAAAAAAAATTTATTGATCAAGGTTGACTAATGACCTTTACTCTAGAATCTAATTGCAACTCCCTTTTTATTTCTACACTTGCAGATCATGCCGCCTCGTAGAGATCAGACTGCGCAGCAGTTGGCTGCGATGATGGCGATGCTGCAGGATGTACAGCAGAGACAACTTATGCTCGAGGAGAGATTGTCGATATCTACGTCCGAGGGCGGGTCTGGAATGGGTGGGGGAGATGGTGACCCACCACCACCACCACCACCACCTCCTCCTCCTCCTCCGTCACCGCCACCACCGCGACAAGAGGACATATTTTCAAAATATCGAAGGTCCAGAGTTTCTGGATAATACAAGCCCAGATGTGGCAGAGAGATGGCTGAAACGTGTGGAAAATGTATTTCGCACCATACATGTACCATATGAGGAGAAGGTTACCCTTGCCACTTACTCCTTAGCGGGCTATGCTGAGGAATGGTGGAGTTCTATGGAGCTGCAGATTGCAACGCCAATTACTTGAGAGAAATTTACTGAGGTGTTCTGGGAGCACTTCTATCCGAAATACTGGCTAGAGCAGCGCCGTGTGGAGTTCACACTACTCGAGGAAGGTAATAGGACCGTGACTGCTTATCTGAACAGGTTCACGGAGTTGTTGAAGTATGCTGCTAGCGCTGTGCCAATCGAGGCCGACAAGGCATTCAAGTTCTTTCGAGGTCTTCGTAAGGAAATTCGCGAGAGGCTAGTACCCCTTAGATTGGTTACTATGAAGGAAGTGATTGATGCTGCATCCTGAGTGGAGGAGGACTTGCGTGAAGGCAGGTCAGTGCAAACCAGGCAAAGAGGACCAAGCTATTATGAGAGGATTGCTTGTAATGATCGTTCGACAGCACGAAGAGGACAACGTATCCACCTCTACCGGCATGGCATGTCTACCAGGTCCACACATGGAGGAGCTCCTACCTAGGGGCAAGTGCTTTTCGAGCCATCCCGACCAGCACATCCAATGGTGAACACCATCACCGATGCACGCATTTGCTACCGATGCAACCAAGAGGGACATATCAGGTCCAACTGTCCGTTGGGAGCTTCACAGATGTGAGGTACTGTACGGTGGTGATGTCCGCAGCACCAGGGACATGGTTCTACCTCTCGTGGTGGCAGGGGACATCCCAACCTAACTCGAGGCACGACAGGTTCCAGTGGGCCACGAAGAGAAGGACAACTCAATGCCATCACCGATGGGCAAGCACATGCTTCAGGATCAGTAGTACGAGGTATGATTTCAGTAGGCGACTTTACAGCTCATGCTCTTTTTGACTCGGGCGCATCTCATTCCTTCGTGTCATGGAGTTTTGCGGATACCTTAGGCCGAGAGCCTACCATAGTTTCAGACCCTTATCTTATTAAGGGACCTGGAGGTCAGGTGTTTGTTGTCCATCGGGTGTTTCCCGATTGTACGGTCTATATTAGAGGTTATATGCTTGAAGCCTACTTTCTGCTTATTCAGATGGAGGATTTTGATGTTATTCTTGGCATGGATTGGTTAGAGAATCACCATGCATGTCTAGACTGTTTTCAGAAACAGATTATCTTCAGGATACCTGAGCTACAAGAATTTGTATTTGATGGAAGCACCTCGTCGAGAGGGGTAACCTGCATATCAGCATTGCAAGCTCATCGTCTGTTATCTCAAGGATGCGAAGGATTTATTGCTCACGTCATTGGGAATCAAACTCTCATGGAAGGAATAGAGGCGATTGAAATAGTAAAGAACTTTCCAGATGTATTTTCTGTAGATCTTCCTGGGCTTCCCCCACCTCGTGAGGTGGAGTTTGAGATTTCTATCATTCCAGGAACTCAACCAGTATCCATGACACCATATAGGATGGCACCAGCTGAGCTGAAGGAACTCAAGGTGCAGTTACAAGAACTGCTGGAGAAGGGTTTCATACGCCCTAGTACATCTCCATGGGGAGCGCCTGTCCTTTTGTTAAGAAGAAGGATGGATCTATGCGCATGTGTATAGATTATCGGCAGTTGAATAAAGTAACAATCAAGAATCGTTACCTTTTGCCACGCATTGACGATCTCTTTGATCAGCTAACCAGACCATAGATCAATCTTGGAGAAGGTGGATGACCCTTGTAGCTTGACAAATGCCCCAGCAGCATTCATGGACATGATGAATCGGGTGTTTCAACCTTTCCTCGACAGCTTTGTTGTGGTCTTCATTGACGATGTCCTCATATACTCTCGAGATGAGAAGGAACATCGCACTCACTTACAGACAGTGTTGGAGACCTTACGGAGGCACAAACTATATGCAAAGTTCAGTAAGTGTGAGTTTTGGCTTCAAGAAGTATCATTCTTAGGCCATGTTATCTCAGGTGTTGGAGTGTCTGTGGATCCTGCAAAAATCGAAGCAGTCCTTAGTTGGGAACGATCGAAGAACGTGTCTGAGATCCGAAGCTTTCTTGGCTTAGCTGCTTATTACAGACGGTTTGTGAAGGGATTTTCTCAAATTGCTCTTCCCCTCACCCAGCTGACCAAGAAGGAGATGCCATATGCTTGGTCAGAAGAGTGTGAGAATAGCTTCCAGACACTGAAGGAAAGGCTCACTACAGCTCCAATCTTGACCATTCCGTCGGGTCCAGACGGATTCACAGTTTACACTGATGCATCAAAGGAGGGTATGGGTGCGGTTTTGATGCAACATGGTAAGGTTGTTGCATATGGATCTAGACAGTTGAAGCCACATGAGAAAAATTACCCAACTCATGATATGGAACTGGCAGCAGTTATCTTTGCTCTTAAAATGTGGAGACATTATCTTTATGGTGTTGCTTTCGAAATCTTCACAGACCACAAGAGTCTCAAGCATCTTTTTGACCAGAAGGAGCTCAATATGAGGCAAAGGAGATGGCTGGAGCTTTTAAAGGATTACGAGTGCACCATCTCTTACCATCCTGGTAAGGCGAATGTGGTTGCTGATGCCCTTAGTCGTAGGCCTCATTCAAGTGAATCCTGTCCACAGCTTAAAGCATGGAATCTTCTTGCAGCTTTCAGTGATTGGCATCCATTTCAGAGTAGTCGAGAGACTGTCATAGTTCCATCCCCTTCTCGTCCAGAGTTAGTTGAGCGAATCATCCAAGGACAACATGAAGACCTGAATATGCAGAGACTCAAGGAGAAGGCTATCGCAGGAACCTTAGTTGGCTTTTCTTATCAAGATGGTGTTCTACGAAATGGGAATCGATTGTGTGTTCCAGCAGATTTACAATTGAGGGAAGTGATCATGTGTGAGGCACATATTTCACGTTTGTCGATACATCCGGGTGGTACCAAGATGTATAAGGATTTGAAAAAGAATTTTTGGTGGAAGCAAATGAGAAGGGATATGGCCAAGTTTGTGGCAAAATGCCTGACGTGTCAGCAAATTAAGGCTGGGCATAAGAGGCCACCTGGACTTTTGCAATCCCTTCCTATTCTTGAGTGGAAGTGGGAGGGTATATCTATGGATTTTGTGACGGGTCTTCCTAAGACCACTAGTAGTCATGATGCCATCTAGGTCATGGTTGATAGGCTTACTAAGTCAGCACATTTCATACCTGTGAGTATGGCATGCACTCCCTTACAGCTTGCAATGGTCTTTATTAAGGAGATTGTCAGACTTCATGGGCTGCCGAAGCAGATTCTATCTGATCGTGATCCAAGGTTCACCTCTCACTACTGGAGGGAATTCATGAGTTCTTTAGAAGTACAACTATGCCTCAGTTCTGCTTACCATCCACGGACCGACGGGCAATCCGTGAGGACGATTCAGACACTGGAGGATCTTCTTCGAGCATGTGTGCTTGAGTGGAAAGGGTCGTGGAAGGGCCATTTGTCGTTAGCAGAGTTTACTTATAATAACAATTACCATGCCAGCATAGGCATGGCTCCTTTTGAAGCATTGTATGGAAGACGGTGCTCTACACCTCTGAGTTGGCAGGAGATTGGACATAACCTTCTACATAAGGTGGAGTATTTAGAGGAGACTGCTAAGGCAATCAAGATAGCTCGGAAGAAATTTCTTACTGCACAGAGTAGGCAAAAGAGCTATAGCGATAGACGACGCACTGATCTTAGCTTTGAAGTTGGAGATTTTGTCTTCTTGAGAGTTTCTCCCACAAAGGGAGTTCAGCGATTTGGAGTGAAGGGAAAGTTAGCACCTCGGTTTGTCGGACCGTTCGAGATTCTCGACAAGATTGGTAAAGTTGCATACAAGATTGCTCTTCCACCTCACCTTGCTGGTGTGCATGATGTTTTTCATATCTCCAAATTGAGAAAATATGCGCATGATCCATCGCATGTGATTAGTTATGATGACCTTCATGTGGATACTGACCTGAGTTATCCGGAAGAACCAGTTTGGATCATCGATCGTTCAGTGAAGAAGTTAAGGCACAAGGAGATACCTTTGGTGAAGATCCTTTGGCAACGACACAACTCCGAGGAGGCCACTTGGGAACCTGAGGCGGATATGCGACGGGACTACCCATACCTTTTTGAAGGTAATATATAAGCTACTTTCATCCTTTTTAAGGTTGTTATCTTTTACTCGATAGGATTCAACCTTTTAAGGTTGTTATTTTTACACCTTTTGCATCCTAAGTCTCGGGGACGAGACTGTTTTTAAGGTTGTTATGATGTAACACCCCGTAATTTTCAGATTTTTCTGAAGTTTTAAAACCTATTCAATATTATACTCAAAAGAAGCGTCTCGTCGCAAGCTTTCCAACGAGCCCAAAAACGTGTAATTCCGAGTTCGGATGTGGGAGATATGCCTGTTTTGGTGAAGAGGGGTCATGGTTTTTGAGGGGATTAATGGTTACGGGATTAGATAAGTTAAGTACGAAGTAAGGTTATTTTAGGGTTTCTAAGACTAGAGTTTTAATCCCAATCTATATTAATACCCCCACCCTTCATCTCCTCTCATTGCTACTCCTTTTCAAACCCTAATTCATCAATTTTCTTCCTCCCCAAGTCATTCTCTTATCTCGTTCCCTCTCCTTCTCTAGAGAGTCAAACGGATAACGGTGCAAGCTCCGTAGCTTCGCGACAAGAAGAAGACGAGGAGGGCCATCGTAAGGGAAAGGCAAACCTCTCATCGGATTTGTGATCGGACGATCTAGCACGTGGATCAAAGACGTGCACGAGTATAGGTAACGGATCTTCGACTTTCTCCTCTTTTTTTTTTAGATTGTCATATCGGGATTAAATACTCGTTTTTGATCCTATCCCGAGGATCTACTCTTTCTGTTGGTATAATCCTATTTCAAATTAGTAAATGAGACCTTCATCTTTCGGATGGGAAAAAAACTAATACTCTTTCACTTTGTTGACATCTCAATGCCGTAGCATTATCACCATGCTGTGGCGTATGTGCAAAATTAATACTTCTATCACCATGCTGTGGCGTCATGTGCAAAATTAATACTTTTAGAGAATAACTAAAGGAGTACAATGGTGTAGAATGTTATAAGCCTCCATCATTGGCTATCCCTAAATGTGTTGTTGTCGAATGTGTCTCACGTATCATTCTATGATGGAAGCCTATTGAATACGGCTGAATTAATCACTAACTTGTTCGTCTCTGTAATACCTAATATGCTCTTGACGGTTGTTTCTATCGAAAATTAAGATAGCTTGTGAATCGATTAAAGGTGAATTGTTAAACATGTGCTGATGTTCATAGCAGTGTCCATAACTTGTAATAGACTGCACACAATAAGTGATTATAAAAAGGATTAATTAATTTCTTTTTTTTTCTTTCTAAAATATAAATAAAGGTTCTCCAATTTTAAGCATGTTCTCTCCAAGTAGAGTTACTTTCCATGATATTGAGGATTATCCTGTTCCAAATTGTGGGTTAAAATCTCGAAGGAAGAAAGTCCCCCATGTCCGTAATGTCATATCTATTGGTTTGACCAAATCAAGAGTATCATCTTAAATTGTCGTCGCATGTAATGATCATTGACCCGTTCCTTATATTCTAATTATAGCATGACCTTTCTTACGTATGAGTTGTTATCATATATTATTTTTTTATTAGGGACAGTTATGACCCCTGGCGTGCATATCAATAGTTAGGACTTTTAAATTCCATGTTGTTAATAATCTTGAACATATATGATGAGTCATTGTTCTCTTACTCATTACGTATTACATGATATGGCCTTTCCATTATGCCTATTTATATTATATGTTATACATGATTTCCTTTATCTCGATTAGTGATTGAAAATTTGTTTTAGATAGCTTTTTGTATAAGATTTGCAGAAGTCTCTTTTTTTATCCATGTACGCATGTAGTCACTTAACCATACTATTATATATATTCAATAATGTGTATTCTCTTCTGTCAACTTTTTACTATAGAGAGTGTCTTATTGGTTACAATAATTCTTTTGAACCATATAATAAGGCTTAAGGAACTTTAGATCTTACTCGTTGATGAGGTTTTGATTGTTTAATTCGTTAATCAAACTGACTCGGAGAACTCATTTGTATTTGACTAATATGGGATGCTCTTTGATAAGCATGGAAAACAATTAGTGAATGGATGATACCTCGAGGGCCTTAAGTGTGTTGGTCTGAGAATTGAACCATGGAGATTTGTGGTTTAGCTCCAAGATTAATTGATTAATCATGTGCAAGTGTAGGAATAAAATATATTTACTACAAGGTGGGTGCACACCCTTGTAGTCCGGCTGAGCCGACAGTTAGTCATCCTCACTCGCGGGGCATCATAGAGTGAGGTGGTGGTAGGTACTCTGGTGGAATTGAGGTTTTATGCATGTGTGCATTGCACTATACGGATTTGTTCTTGTTGCACTTGTTTTGGAGCGAGCAAGACTCCTCCGGCAGACTCGATTAATAGAGTTGCGACTCACCGGACTTGTAAGTCCCGTCTCGAGTGTCAGAGTACTACCAACTAGACTAGCTGAAGGATCGCGTTTGCGCACAGGTTTTAGGTTGCACTTTAAAAATGAGGTGTTGCAGGCTTCATTTCTAGTGTAATCTTTCTCCTTTAACGGGCGAGTCCGGGATAAGTAAATGAGAATATGGATTAAGATATGTCAAAGAATTATTTTTGATTGTGTAATTGTAAAAAGGCTAGATTATAACTGAATGTATATTACTAGATGCTTTTAAATGTTCTCTTCCAAACTTGTTCAGTTACCGCATTTGCAATTCCCACCTATAATCTCCTAATTTATAATTTATTTTATCCTTACTGGGTCAATTGACTCACAAGTTACATTCTTGGGAATCCAACAGGAAGTATAGAGCAGGAGAAAAAGGCTCACATCTTTGGTGGTGCATCTGCAGGACGTTGTTAAGGTTGAGGACTAGTTTCACAGTAGCTTCTGTTTTCCTTCCTTTCCAATTATTTATGACATAATAAAGAGACTATGAATTCTATATTTTTTTATGTGGACATTGGTTATCAATGGAAGTTAGATTTTCTTTCCCATGTCTTTATATTTGTATTAATGGTATATCATGCAGGTTGTTTATGATTGTTGTTGGGTAAATCTTGAGAATGAGTGTTTAGATGCGCTCCCGCTGAGGCGGGGCGTTTCATGGCAATACGATGGTCAATGTTGAACTCATCTGCAAGGGCCCTTACCTTGTCGTTGATAAAGTGAGACCCCCCATCGGAAATCAGAACTCTAGGTACCCCGAGCCGTGAAATGATATTTTTTCTCAAAAATCGGCACACAGTCTTAGCATCAGCGGCTCGGGCGGGGATGGCCTCGACCCAACAACTCACATAATCCACAACAAGCAAAATGTACTCAAACCCCTGACTCTTAGGAAATGGGCCCATGAAATAAATACCCCATGTGTCAAAAACCACAAAAAAGTGAATGGGATGCATGGGCATCATATCTCTCTGTCCGCAAGTACCCATCTTCTAACAATCAGTACACCTCTTCACGAATTCGTCTGAATCCTTGAAGAGAGTAGGCCACCAAAGACCAGATTGGAGCACCTTTTGCGTTGTTCGTCTCTCAGAATGATGTCCTCTTGCCTCAAGCTTGTAGCAGTAGGTGAGGACGCTATGCTGCTCTTCTTGAGGAATACACCTCCTCCAGATGCTATCCCCTCCTTGATGACAAAGGATGGGATCCTCCCAGTGGTATGACTTGGACTTCGCAAGGAAGGTCTCAAGTCGTTGCCTGGGCCAACCTTGTGGAACCGTCTTGGCGACAAGATAGTTCACAATGTCGGTGTACCATGGGACGAGGCAATAGCCATGATCACCTCATTTGGAAACGTCTCAGTGATAGGTGCAATGGGCTCAGATTCCTCAAGGTTCTCTAAGCGGGAGAGGTGATCCGCCACCATATTCTTAACTCCAGGTTTATCCTTAATCTCAATATCAAACTCCTTGAGCAGAAGGATCCATCTGGTAAGGCGAGCTTTGGCATCCTTCTTTGCCATGAGGTACCGGATGGCAGTGTGATCTGTAAAGATAGTCACTCTTGATCCCAGGATATATGATCTATACTTATCCAAAGCAAAGACTACAGCTAGCATCTCCTTCTCAGTTATAGTGTAATTCCGCTAAGCGGCATCTAAAGTCTAGCTAGCATAGTGAATGGCATACGACAATCCATCCATCCTCTTTTCAAGCACAGCCCCTACGATAAAATCAGAAGCATCTGTTATGATCTCGAATCGGAGAGACCAATCGGATGGTTGAAAGACATGAGCCTTAACAACTAGATTCTTGAGAGTCTCGAAGGACGCAAGACACTTATCATCTACAATGAACTCGGTTTCTTTTGTCAACAAATCAGTGACCGATCGAGCAATACGACTGAAGTCCTGAATGAACCATCGGTAGAAACGGACATGCCCCAGAAAATACCCTAATTGTCGCAGATTGGACGGTGGATTGTGTTTCCTGATGATATTCACCTTAGCCGTATCAACCTCCATGCCCCTGTTGGAGATTATATGACCAAGGACCATCCCTTGAGTCACCATGAAGTGACTCTTCTCCCAAGATAAGACAAGATTGACCTCTATGCAGCGCTGAAGCACACGGTCTAGGCAGTCAAGACAAGCATCAAACCCATCGCCATAGACCGAGAAGTCATCCATGAAGACCTCTAAACGGTCACCCACCATGTCCGAGAAGATGGACAACATGCACCTTTGGTATGTCTCATGTGCGTTACACAAACCAAAGGGCATCCATCTGAAAGCATATGTCCCAAATAGACAGGTGAATGTCGTTTTGTCCTGGTTTTCGGGCGCAATGGCCACTTGGTTATAACCGGAGTACCCGTCAAGAAAATAATAGTGACTCTTCCCAGATAGCCTCTCGATAATATGATCAATGAATGGCATTGGGAAATGATATTCAATCGTCTATAGTCCACACAGATCCTCCAAGAAGTGGGTACCCGGGTAGCTATCTCCTCTCCAGACTCACTCACAACTGTAGTGATACCCATCTTCTAGAGCACCACATGTAATGGACTAACCCATTTGGAATTGGAGATGGGGTAGACAAAATCAGCGCTCCACCATTTTAATATTTCCTTCATGACCACATCTCGAAGATTCGGGTTCAGACGTCGCTGGAACTTACACGAGGGCTTAGCGTCCTCTTCGAGGTAGATATGGTGGGAGCACAGAGACGGACTAATCCCTTGGAGATCAGCTATACTCCATCCTATTGCCTTGCGGTTTCTTTCAAGAACCTCCATCAAACGAGATTCTTTCCCTCCAGTCAAATCTGTTGAGATAATGACTGGGTGCATATCTGGCTCACCTGCAAGGAATCTATACTTCAGCAACTGCAGCAAGGGCTTCAATTCCGGGCAACTGGGATATGGCAAATCTGGCTTCTGATATGTCTGAGTGAAGGATACCAGATCTGCATGAGAGAACTCTTGTTGTACGTGAAAATCTGACGAAGGGAACCCTACAGGAATCTCTGCAAACTATGATGGCTCGCTCTCCGTCCTAGCTGTCGGCTTAGAAGGAATCAGACATGGCAAGTAATCATCAAAGTCATCCCAATCGATGTATGAATCCGAGGGATCTGAATCAGAAGAACATGAATGAAACTCTGCTTCACCACTCAGCCCGTAACTGTGGGCCTCTAATGTGTCCTCTGCTAGGGGTGTACTATCCAAACTCTCGACTGCCATAAGCTGTACGTACTATGAATTTGTTGACAAGGCAAGGGCTCGTGCTACTGGATCTGACCAAATTGCTTCATCATCGGTCATCATAAATTCACACTCATGGTGGACATCTTGCTCAGCCTCTATCATCTACTCTATGTCATTGAACTGCTCTGAGCATGCTGAATCTCACGCTCTGGTCTCGTCGATCGTCTCTATTTGTATACTTTCGCCCTCTACACGAAAGTACACCTACCCACTATCATGGTCGGATACCGCCTTGGCTGTGGCCAAGAATGGGCGTCCAAGTATGATGGGGGTATCTGTTACCAACTCAGGGATCTCCATGTCCAATACAACAAAGTCCACGGGGTATTTCAGGCCCTGAATGGTAACGACCACGTCTCTCAACAACTCCTTCAGCCTCTTAATAGACCTATCAGCAAACTAAAGGATTGTCCTACTCCGATGGAGAGGGCCAAACTCGAATCAGTCAAGTAAGGCTGCAGGAAGGAGGTTGATTAAAGAGCCAATGTCTAATAGAGTACGATCGAACTGGTGATCTTGAATCTTGCATCTGGCATAGGGATCTCCTGCATCGCATCTCTTGGCTGGCAATCTGTTCTGAATGGCAAAGCATGTGGCACGGGTGAGCACATGAATCTCTCCTCTGTGGTTCCTCATCTTCCTGCGCACTGTAGTCTTCTCTCTCAAGTTCTTCTGGAAAAGGGGGATGTACTCTAGTGCCTCCTGTAGAGTCAACTGAATCTGGAATCTATCAATCATCTAGTTGTTGAACTCTAACTAATGAGTCTTTTTTGGATTTTCTTTTTTATTCCCCTTTGCCAAGCGGAGTACTTGAGGGAAGGGGATGGTAGGGGCCTCCTCAGATGGAGGGTTAGGAAGAGGTTCATGTACATGTGAAGGAATGGAATCCATATAAAGATCATCATGCAACACATATAGAATCGAAGTAGATGAATAAACCTTTCCTTTATTCATATTTTTGGTCTTTTTCTTGTTACCACGGTCCTGAGATACAAAAGGTGGCAACACAACAGGTTGAAGCACAATAGGAATAGAAGTGATGGCCTCAGTACCACCCACGGCATCTATCTTCGCAGCATCAGCATCGCGCTCTGGCTCAACATCAAGTGAAATGGTGGCATCAGCACCACCGCCTGCATCTGGAGTCACGACGGCCTCAGTACCGTCAACTAGATCTCTATTATTGGTGGCATCAACACCACCGTCATCAACATCATCAACGGCATCAGCACCGCTGCTCTCCTCGTCTGGCGCTCCTAGTTCCTCGTGTGGTTGTCACTCAGACGAGGCACCGCCGGCTGGCATCATACTGCTCCTAGTAGTCACGAAATCAGCATCATACATAAAAGAAGACATGTCATTCAAAGAGTCACTAGGAGTGGTATCCTCTGTAGACTGTACCTGCTCGGATTTCCTCTTCAAATTATTCAGATTAGGCTCAATCTGTGCTGGTATGGCGACTTTGCCCTTGATGATATTCCTCATTTCCTGCCGGAACTCATCCATTTCCCGCCGAAAGGATGCCTGCTGTTCCAAGAGCTGGATTCTCGAAGACATGTGCCGGAGAATCGGAAGTGTTTCCATGCTGGAAATGAGGCTGCTACTGCTGTGAATAGTGAGGGGGAGGCTGGGAGTATGGCTGGTGAGGCTGATGACGCTGACTCCATTGTTGTCCCTGATAAGAGGGACGAGGACCCTGCTGGTACTACTGGTGAGAGTGGTAGGGTTGCTGCTGCTGTTATATTTTTCACTTCTTTTATTTTTATAAAATTATATATATTTTTTAAAGCATATATGCATAATTAACATAAAATAAAATCATAAAAAAGAAAATAAAATAAATAATACATACCAATACATAGATAAAGCATACATGTATACACCTATAATATATATGTATTTAATTCATTTAAGTGTACATATAAATTCAGAAAAATAAAATAAAAATACATGAATGTGTAATTAAATAAATTAATAATATATAAAATACATGTATAAAATAATAAAATGTAAAATACAAAATAAAAATATCAAAACATAAGTACTTTTACCTATAATTATACATGTAAAAATTATATTTACATATCGTATTATTTTTTAGAAGACTTGTCGTAGTATTTAAAGAATCTTGATTGTTGAACGGTATGCAGGGTAGATGTGAATTTCATTTATACTAAACATCAAAGGTAAATGTGGCAATGCTATGATTTTAGTTTCTGAATACGAGGATTTTTACACGGTTCTTAAATGGCATAGTCATCCTAAGGAAATGCTATGCATGTTAGTTATATAGTCTATCAATTGAGAAAACATCACCTAAAGATGATGAAGAGATTCTAGCAGTTTCTCAAAGAATTCAAGTCTGATTGTTTAGTAGTTGAATGATGTTGAAGAAATTCTAGCAGTTTCTCAAGGAATCCCTGCCAATTTCTCATAGAAATATATACAGAACTTTCAACTCAACGTTTCGTACACAAGATCAGATTTTATTCAAACTCTATCTAATCTCAAAGAAATCAAGTAAATGCAAACATAAAAGAGCTCTTGATTCTGAATTGCCTTAATCAATGACAGAACAATCAGTTGGTGAAGATCAGTTTTATATGCGGGCTACTGCATGAGCTTTTTTGATCCATGATCAACAGAATAAAGTTTGGATGTAGCATTGGCGGGAGGCTGCTGTTGGGATGAGGAGCCTCCAGTGGTCCAACGAAATCTGGGGTGATCGCGATGAATCCCGACCTGCTGTGGGTACTGGTCGTACCATATCCCATTGACTTCCATCAATGGCTCCTGCTCGACGGGTGGTGGAGGAAGAACTGCCAGTGGCTGATCTGGCTGGTAGACCACCATCTGAGTGTCCTAAGATAGTGGCGGCGCTGGGTAGTGTTGTAGCTGCTGGACTGGCTCTGCCTGGATGTGGTGAAACTGGCGGTATGTGGCAGAGGGCTAGGTGGAGCTGCTACTGCTAGGATCAGCACGTGACCTGGGAGGCTGCTGAGTAGACGTATGTGCCTCCTGAATGCATAGGATCTGGGTCTTCAGGTCACTCATGGTCTTTGTCAACTGGTCCATCTGTGCAATACCTTGACTCTGCTTCTTCTCAAGGATCTCGATGCGGTCCAACTTCTCGCTAATGATCCCCATGTCGGCAGCGGCAGATTCAGCCTGAGTTGCGGCTGTTGAGGGAGTGTGGGTACCGGCATCGATTCATGCAATCCTCTGATATGAAACTGCCTGTGGTGGGATCTTCGGCTGTGTATAGACCCGGGCTTGGGCCGTTACTGTTGAGTTCTCTGCCATCCCTTCATAGATGGCCCAAACCTCATCTTCACCCTTGGAAAAGTAGTATCCTCCACAAGAGGCATTCACAAGCCCCTGCAGCTCCGGTGTCAGCCCACAAAAGAAGCTTCGAACCAGGTTGGGCTTTGATATATCTGATGTGGACACTGGTCAATGATCTCTCTAAATTGATCCCAAGCCTCATGAAACTATTCATTCGAGATCATAGTGAAGTTGCTGATCATAGCTCGCGCAGCGTTGGTCCGACCGAGTAGATAGTACTTGTTCAAGTACTCGATCCGGAGCTGCTCCCAAGATGTGACATACCTTCCTAGATGCTTCATCCAATAGGCTGCTCTGTCAGCTAAGGAGAACGGGAAGACAATCATCTTTATAGTGTCCTCATCCACCAGTCTGTCGTGGACAGTGCTACAAATCATCTCAAACTCCTGCATATGGAGATGAGGCTCCTCGGTGGCCAGCCCATGAAACTTGGGCAACAACTGGATGGTCTGGGGGCGAAGCTCGAATTTCCCGACAATGGGAGGAAGCTGGATCGAGTGAGGGTTGCAGCTTTATTGTGCAACTGTCTCATGGTCCTCGGTGGTGGCCTTTCCTGGTAAGGGTCTTCCTCTGCTCCTCCTCCTGCTTCTGGTATCTCTCCACTGCCCTCGGGTCTATCTCCTCTGTCCTCTCGCATTTGTGCCAGCTCTCTCATAATGTCACCCATGAAGGCTCCATGATCTCTGATCTGTCTCTGCATGGTCTTCAGGGAAGCTAATAAGGAATTGTTGATGGCAGTCTGATCATATACATACAGAGGCGGTCCCTGCTCATCTGGGTGTCCCTCACTGCTGGCCATATCTTGGGTCTCTGCAAAGGCAAAAGTACCCATCTCAGGTGCCGTCAAATGTCCAGAGGTCTGTGCTGCACTAAACTCTGACACCACAGGACTGACTGAAGAAGAAGGGTGGTCGAAGGGGAACAAGGTGGACGTAAACTCATGCTCGGAGAGTGGGTCTAAAATCCCCGAAGCCGACCTAGATGAATAGGAAGGAGTGCTCAATAGCGGTGCCACTAGACGTGGCCTAACGGATCTCCTTCCCATCATCGTGATCTGGAGAAAAAGGAGGATGAGATCTGGAATGCAAACAAGATGTAAAAACAAACCCCTGGTTCACATACACAACTCTTGAGTTGATGATCGTAAAGGCTCGGTCAATTATCTTTTCAATTTTATTTAGGTGATCAATTAATCTATCATAGCGATTAAGCGAGCTGGTAGGAACCCGATGCTCCTAGGAGGTTGTCTTGATCTAAGGCTAGATCTTTCCCATCCAGTATGAATTGCGGACCGTTTACCTGCTACCCGATCAATTCACTCTGCAAAGGACATCACGGTTCGCTTTACTGGTTACCTGAGAGATCCTCACTGGCGAATGACTAATCCCAGAACAATAATATGAGAGGATTTCAGGTATGGCTCTATCCTAGTGTGCGGGTCACTCTCTCGCTACAGATAAATCAACCAATGAGGGGGTTACTCTCCTCAAGACAAAATTTTATGTGGTTATCTCTTTTTAGTATTTTTCTGAATAAAAACAACACCTAATGAATTTTCCGATTTCCTTGGTTATTTTGAGTCCAATAAAATGGGGGAGGAAGTCGGAAAAGCCGATGCGCGATCAAACACAACGATGCATGCAGAGTTAGAAATACGTACCTTGCTCCAACACTCTATATGTAGGGTGATCCACGCATAAATTTAAAGACAGGAAAATAAACTACCTATATGATGCACGAGGAGACCGTCCCTAGATGAGCAATTTCTATTGATCGTGAAGCACAAGTATCTATCAACCAAGAAGAGAAATCGGAGTCCGGTCTAGGAGGCCGACCACCACAGTGGATCCTGCCAACGCTGTATACGACCTCTCTCGGCACGTGGTCTCTAATCCAAGTTAAATAGCTTTTTAAATGAATTTTTGCTAAGTTCAATTACGGTCTATAGGTGCAGGCAAGATATTAAGTGTGGAGCCTTAGCTATTTACGTCACAATCAACAAAAACTCCTAAATCTAGGGTCTAAATCTGCGTGAATCCAAATAAAAGAAAAGTCAAATAAAACAAATTGGCGAGAAAACCGCAAAAACCGACGAGGCCCCCAAGGGAACAATCCCTCGGGCAATGGACCTCGTGAAGTGTCGAAGTGTCCAAGAGACCCCTGAATATTACAAATTAATGTGTTTCTCTCTCTCACATTCAAATTACACAAATATAGGCAACAAAGTAAATAGAGCTAGATCTACAAAATCTCTCTAAATCTTCTTCATACAGGGATAGCAGGTCGAAGCTGGCTTCACGTGGGTGCGTAGGTTCCTAGGGAAACGCACCTCCCACGATCCGTGGTACCTCGCACAAAGTCAACAAAGAGAAGGGGTTAGACGGCTCAAACAATATATATCAAAAATAAAGAAAATAAATGAGGCAAAAATATCGACAAATAATCACAAACAAGCTCAAATAAATCCGACCTATACGATGTTCCTCCCCGATAACGACGCCATTTAATGAACCCTAAAATCAAGCAGTCGTGTATTCCACACAAGGTGGGAACACGGTCGATGCATTGACTGCTCAGAAATCTGGACTTCAGTCAACAATTGACCCACAAAAAATATCAAGCAATCAAAGTATGGAGTTAAAATTTATTATAACTCTACATAAAAGATGTGTATAGAAGCAAGTATGTAGAGGTCTAACACAGAGAACAAGCAGGATAGATCGGGTGAAATCAATGCACAAGAATGAATGTGATGTTTTTGTCTATAAATGTTATTTTTGTGGGTTTTTAATTTTCTGTTTTTTATTCAAATTTTGATTTTATAATTTTATATTTTGATTTTTAATTTTCTGATTTTTATTTTCTTTTTATATTTTATATTTTTTTCTTTTTCAATAATGAAGTATGTATACAAGAAAGAAAAGAGAGATATAATATATATATAAATAGGTACAAATAAGCAAAATTCAAGGAATAAAATATTTTTGTGCTAATTTTCTAATGTTTTTGTGATTTTTTTCTATATTTTTCCTAATTTTTGGTATTTTTAAAGTCAAAAATACTAAAAATAGTGAATAAAATAAAAAACTGAAATTAAAATGGAGAAATAAAAAAGCAAACATGAAGCAAAATTCCCCAAATTAATTTTAAAATAAAGATAACAAAATAGGAAAGATTTAGAAACAGAAATTGGATATTTAGAAATTTTTAGGAATTTTAAATATTTTTATGAAGATTTTAGGGGTTTTGCTATTTTTAGGAGTTTTCCTTTGTTTTTTTCTATGATTTTTTGATTGAAGTTAAAACACACAGAAACAAACAAATTCTGATTTTTTTGGAATTTTTCAAAGGGTTATTATAATTTTTATTATTTTCTAATGCAAACAGAGATGAAAATGCATAATTATGAATTTTTATAAATATGAAAATGCAATAAAAATGCAAAATAAAAATATGGCATGAAAGAGAAATGAAACAGGAAGTTATGCTGATTTTTTGGGATTTTTTAGAATTTTAGAGATGCATGAAATAAATGCTAGAAACAAAAAGAAATTACTCTACTAGCAAGGGTTTTTTGTAATTATCTAGAAGTCCAGGGGACAACTTGCAATTTTTCCACAAAATTATAAAGCAATAAAAATCTTTCTGGACTAAATACAAATAGCCAAATACCTAGGGGTAAGCGTGCACATTTCCACCAGACGCACGTGGCTGACACGTGCCTGGCAGGAACTGATCTGTAATTAATAAAAACCTAAGGGGCTATACTGCAAATTTGCCAAAAATATTACAACTGAATCGAAATGTTTCTGGACTAATTATAAATTACAAAATACGCAGGGGTACCAGCGTAAAATTCCCTCCCCCACGTGTGCAAGTCACGTGAGGTGACGTAAACAGGGGTCGAAGTGCAAATATGAGAAAACCAGGGGTGTTTTTGCAAATTTAAAAAAATAATTAAACTACAAATGAAAGTTTTTGAATTGATAAATAAATGCACAAAATGGCAAGGGTGAGCATGTAAAATACCTAATGCCTGCAGATCCGACGGCTGATGCGCTTCCACTTGCCATGTGTCAAGATCTGCACGAATGATACCCCTTCGCAGATGAGTGGCCAGGATTAGATCTTGGCCCTTGATCGAACGGCTGCGGTTGGGCGAAATCGGACGGCCGTTGCACTGCTTGGGACGCCAGCCTTGATCCAATGGAAGAGAACCAAGGAGGAAGAATAGGGAAGAAACGCCGGCGAGGCGATCTTCCCCGGCTTCGATCTCGGTCCTTCAGCATTTCTTCGTGCGCAAGAACGGCCGGGACGACTCCTGGCATGTCCCTCTCGGTCCTGGTGGCCTAAAAAATCTTCGGCGGTGGCTGGTGCTCTAACGAGGAGGCGGCGGAGCTTGGAGGCTCCAAGTACCCCGGCGAGACTCCATAATTAGCCCCCAGGCTTCTCTGTGGTTCTTGGATCTGCAAAATGGGTGAAGAGAGTTGCGGAAAAAGTGCCGCAACCCTCCAGCTTTCGGAAAGGGGCGGAAGACAGTGAAATGGAGGACGACCAGAGTCCGCTCCGGCGAAGGGGGTGATTTGGTGATCAGATGGGTTAAATGCGAAAAGGATAGGGGGAATCGATTCCTACGACTACGGTGAGTAAAGAAACATAAAAGAAATGAAGAACATGGTACACTCGAAAGTGGAATCACTTGAGGAAGAAACCTCAACGGCGGGGCTTCGCCGGAGGTGGTGGAGACCGCCACAGACGACGCCAAGGCTCGCCAAGCACGGGTGAAGACTCCCCTGTCACAGGAGACACACCAGAGCACGAGAGGCGAGGCATTACTAGGTCAAATGGGGTTCAAATTTTCAAAGGAAGGTCGGGGGTGTATATGAATAGGTTGATGGGGCGCTCCAAAGATCGAGAGAGATCCGGAGGATCGATGATCCATTCCTCGAAAAAAATGCTAGGGCGTGAAAGAGGGATCATCGAGGAAGAAAAGTCAAGAAGAGCTTAGCATGAGACGAATTAAACCGTGGCCTCCAAAAATGGGAGAAAACCTAGGAAGAACCACATTCTGACAAGGCTACTGGGTGAAGGACAGTCAGTTGACCAAGGTCAACGTTTACCGCCACCTGGTTGGTCCATGTGGACCAACCAGGAAAAAGCCCTGAAAAATTATTCAAAAATTCCTTTAAAAATAGCAAATCAATTATGAATTTTTGGTTATTAAATAAAAAATGTTTATTATTTTTTAAATTATTTTATTATGATTTTTTTATGTTTTAGAGGTTTAAAAATACAAGTTACTTTTATGGCCTATATAGGTATACATATCTATATATTTTAATATTTTATTTTTATTTTATATATTTAATTTGTTTATTCTGGTTTATTATTTTATATATTTATAAATTATTTTTATACACTTAAATATATTTTTTTATTTTTTTGATGTATTTTATACACTTAAATAAATAGAATTAGTAATTATATAGGTATAGATATACGTCTTATACCTATGTATTTTACACATGTATTTTATTTTTGTATTTTTTTTATGTTTTTATTCATGTTTTAATATATACATATATCAGAAATAATATTTACAAAATTATAAAAATATGAAATTATAAAAATAATGAATAATAAATAAAATGAATATTTTAATCTGTACACGTATACAATAGGGTCCAAAACTTAACTTTCAAACCATAGCTTCGTAAAATATGAAACCATGTTCATTAAATGGTTTATTGAAAATTATATACAATTAAAGGTGATTTTGATACATTTCGAGTTTTTGTTTGAGAGATACAGGTCTGGGAAGTTGGGATTCTGGAATCTTATTTAGATCATAACTTTTTATCTGTACATTATTTTTAAGTGAAATAAATTTTGTATTTTTCTTTATTTAATTATCTACAACTTTTATGTACAAAGTTTCTTTATTTGAAGTATAAAAAGTGGAATAAAAAATAGGCCCCAAAATGAATAAAGAATGAATTAAATAAAAGGAATTTTTATTAGATTCTAGTCCTTATCTCCCCCTACTTTATTCCTTGTCGACCTATTCATCGAGATGCCTAGATCTCGGGGTTTTGGGTCATAAAATATTTACAATATTTTATTCTTTTTCTTTTCTTTTCTTTATTCTTTTCTTTTGGCTTTAAAAATAGTATTTTATACACAATTTACACATACATGCATGAATGCTAAAATGCAGGAATTAAGGGTTTTTACATGCATTTACTAGGATTTTTGAGGCCAAAATGATAGAATAAAGATGATGAAATGTGGATTCATCAATGGACCCCACGAGAACCCCGATGAAGAAGAGCCAAAACAAGGGAGGCCCAAACCCACACTGAAAGAGACATAACCCTGGAGACAGCCAGATGATCGAGTGGATCCTCATACCATCGGTGCATGCTCACTTTGAGCTGAAACCTCAGTTCCTTGCTCTTCTCCCTTCTTTCCACGGGAACACCAGCGAAGAGTCATACATTCACCTGCAGCAATTTTCACGCATCTATCGTACTACCCACTACCCCAATGTTCTGTTGGATGTAGTGAAGATGATGATGTTCCCCTTCAATCTACAAGACAATGCCCTATATTGGGTCAGTCATCTGGGAAAGGTCCTGCACAAATTATATCCTCACGGTCGGCTCAACCAGATGCGAGCCAGAATCAGCAACTTCTCTTAGGGAGCTCATGAGACTATTCACGAAGCGTAGGAGAGATTCACAGATCTGCAGAAGAAATGCCCCATCATGAAATTCCAAGGACCATCTTGGTCCAACACTTCTTCGGGGGCCTGAACATGGAAAGCCAATGGCTCATTGGCATAGGCTGTGGGGGATCACGTTTCAACAAGGATGAAGACGTGGTCTGACAGATTTTTTAGGAGATGGTCGAAGGAGAGGTCGCCCTCGCTTCATCCAAAGCATATCTGAAGCAACTCCAGATCCTCCAGAAGCAAGTCCATATGGTAGTGTCTCGTGAGGCGGAGAGAGATGAGATCTCCAACCTCATCATCAGGGGACATCTCTCAAAGGTTGATATCATTGAGAAGCGATCACAGGACCTTGAGAAACTCGCTGTGATCGAAAAGAGGACGCAGAATCTCAACATGCTGGACCAGATCACCAAGAAATTGGAGCTGCTAGTGGGCACCATCAGTTCGGTTCAGTCGGTGACACCATCCACTGAAGCTCCCGCTGAGACGAAAGATGAGCCATCACCGTCGCAACAACCTCAGTCGAGTCAGCAGCCACTAGCAACCCAGCACGTGTACTACGTGCAGGCACCCAATCAGGGCCCGCCGCAGCAACAGATGTTTGTCTACCAGCCAGACTTCCTTCCATCATCACATCCAACCTTCCCACCACTACTCTTGATTCAAGAGGTCAATGGTGTTTGAAGTAATGATGCACAGCTGGCCCGTCCTACCGGACACCCTCAAGGCCAGCAACAAGCCAACTGGTAATGCCACCAACCACAAGGTGGTCATTTTGGGCGGTCCTCACAACCTCCGCTGCAGTATCACCAGCCTCCTCAGTATCTCAACCAATAGAGGCAGAATCAACAATACCAGCAACCGCAATATCTACAGCCATAGCCATACCACCAGTATGTGGCTGCCCCACCTCCACAGTACCAGAACTACCCTCCTCCCTCTTACCATCAATATCAGCTACCTCCCCCACCTCAGCACCACCAGCAGCCACCGCCTCAACACCCAAACATGCATCAACAACATGGTCCACACGTTGAACCTTCTGAGGTGAATCATGTGAACCCAACCCTTGATTGCTTGGCCCAGCTTGTCAAATGCCTAACAGACATGATAAGGAAGTTAGACAACCTGACTGCCACTAAAACCACCATTCCAGCTCAGATCGAAGCCAACCCCAACAGATTCAAGAAAAGAGAGCAGGTAGAATGTGATGTTTGTCTATGCCTGTAGAGTCAGATGATTGTGCTATAGTTTTATCTAATGTTGTCACTCTCAGGAGCGGTAGGTCCTTGCCTCCGCCTGCCATCAACAAGGGGAAGAATAAAGATTCAGGTGAATCATCATCTTATGCGTCAACCGTGCTAGCTACACGGACGGGTGAGGAAGAAGAAGAAAGAGGAGCCATTCTAGCTGCCATCCACCACCACCTCCATCACCAAAAAGAATAAAAAAATCAGAAAAAATAAAAAGACCAAAAAGATGATCATCGCCAAAGTGAAGCTGCGCCAACCATGGAAGCCGCCAGCCACAACCAATACTACGCCAGCCGAAGGAGCGGAGGCACCTCTTCTTGCCTATCCACCAGTACCAGCATCTCAGCTTCCAAATTGTACTCCTTTTTGTGACCCAGATGTGCACCATCTTGTGGACAAGGATTTTATTGTAAATAAAAATTATGTTTCTAATTTCAGTCATGTAGATATTCCTTTTCCTGATGCAATAGAAAAATCCAAAAAAATGCAAAAAGAAAAATTGCATTATCTGATCCTGGAGTTATGGACATTCTTAATAACTTGACTGTTGAGATTCCATTGATGGAGTCCATGAAGTATATGCTAGTTGTAAAGAAAGGTTTGAAAGAGGCATGTACAAGTAAGCATCGCCCCACACGAAACAACAGACGTTGACATGTTGAGAAACACGTTCTCACCATGTCCACAGTTGCAGCCATCAGCAATCTCCCACAGAAAAGGCAGGATAAACAAGCACCACTAATCAGTTGCGAGATTTTCGATCAAGTCTTCGAGTGAACCCTGCTTGACAGCGATTCTTCCATCAACCTCCTGCCCCCGTCATTACTATAAGAATTTGGGCTAGGTCCTCTCTAGAAAACACGTATGATCCTTCAATTCGCTGATCGATCCATCAAGCGACCTTGAGGTCTTTTGGAAGATGTTGTGATGAAGGTGTGATAATCGAGAAGAATTAAGACTCATATTAATTCACAAGGCGGATCAATAGTCGATGCGTTGACCGCTCAATAAATCCCAATTAATAAACAGATAACCCACAACATAAATAAAGCAATTAAATCTCAAAAGTGTGAAGTTAAATTTATTATAACTCTACATTGCGTGTATAGCATGTAAGCATGTGTAGAGTGTTGAACACTGGGAGCAAAAGGTTTAAGGGAAAAAATATGCGCACAAAATTATTCAATTCTTTTATTATACATGTTATTGTTTTTGTGAGTTTTAAATTTTACATTTTTTATTTATTTTTGATTTTTGATTTTTTTATTTTTAATTTTCTGATTTTGTATTTTCTTTTTATATTTTATATTTTTTATATTTTATTTTTCTTTTATATAAATAATATAACCAATATAAGGCTTATACACATAATATATAGTAATATACTTATAAATATTATTAAATATAAACAAAATTCAAGAAATAAATTATTTTTGGGTTTTAAATATTTTTTCTAATATTTTTTTATTTTTCAGAAAATTTTGCTAATTTTTATATATTTTTAAAGTAAAAAATATCCCAAATATGGGATTAATAAATAAAATGAAATTGATTTGGGTTTTAAAAATAATAAATAAGTCCCAAAATTACCCAAAGTAAATTTAGTATATAAATAATATATATATATAATTATGAAATCGAAAAACATTTTTTGGTATTTTTGTAGAATTTTTATATTTTTCGTTGGATTTTGGAGCTTTTTGATTTTTTTTAATTTTCTTTTTCTTATTTTTAGGGGTTTTTATTTTTTGGACCTAATAAATATAAAAATATACCATATATATTTTTTTGGAATTTTTCAAAATGTTTTTAAATTTTTTGGTATTTAATAAATTATACATGGATTATTTAGACACCTTTTTTATTTTAATAAATAGATTAAATGCAAAAATGCAAAGTGGATACGTGGTGTGTAAGTATAATGCATGGAGCATCTAATCCTATTTTTCATATTTTTAGGAGCTAATTAGTTATTTTTAATAATTAGATAAAAGTCACAAAATAAATGTCCTAGCAGGGGTATAAGTGTAAATAAAATAAACATTAGGGGCCACAGTGTAAATATGCCTCAATAAAACAACATTTATTTTATTTTTATGAATTATTTGATAATATAAAAAATTGCTAGGGGCCTCTATGCAAAATTACAACCCTCACGTGGGACAACACATGAGGCTAGGAAGGGCCAAATTGTAATTACAATAAAGTACGGGGATTCATTTACAAAATTCCCAATTTTATTTACACGTAATATTTTATTTACAATATCAAATAATAAATAAAAAAGTGGTGGGGGAAGATAGGCAATTTACCCCAAATTGCATGCGGGCGGACGGTCTAGATTTCTTCACTTGGACACGTGTCAACTTTTCCGCGCCTGATGATGGTTCGTCTGCGGACGACCAGGATTAGATCAGCCCGGCTGATCTGACGGTGGAAACGTGGCTGTATTCGACGGTGTTGCTGCGATCTGGGGCGAGGCAACGATCGAATGGCTCTGAAGGTACTCGGAAGAACAAGGAAGAACCATGTTCCTTCCGAGCTTGGATTCGATGTAGCATGCACATCCGCTCCTCCCACGAGCTGCTGGTGGTCCAAGAAGGTTCCTGGGGGCACCGTGGATCGACTGGAGGACTCGACGAAGCCTGAGGCTAGTCGGGGATCTCCAGCGAGGCCGGGGAAGGAATGGATGCCCAGGTACCTCCGGTGATGCTTGAATTCAGCCCCTGACACTCATTTGCGTGCCCAACCTGCAGGGGAATGACACATGGCTCGAGGAGCAGCTCCTCGACTACAAATGAAGCTGCTTTGCGTGAGACAGAGGATGGACGGCGGTGCTCCGATGGAGGGTGAAGGTTGAGCATCGATTCACGAAACCACGTGGATTCCAGTTCGTCAAGGATGGTTGGGAGATGGAGAAATGTATGGGGAAGAGAATGTAATGGAATGGGGGGTCGGAACTGGTCGTTTGGACGGTGGAATGTTCACCGGAGTGGAGCTCCGACGAACTACAAAATGGGTGATTCATGCTGACTTATTACGCTAATGGCTAATCTAATGAGATAAATGAAATGCAGATGCAAAGATCTATCTAAAATAAGGAAAAGATGCAACTCTTACCTGACGGCGAGGGCATGGAGCAGAGGTCGTCGGCGTGGCAACCTTGGGTGCACCTCCCGCATCCTTGAGCGTGTGCGAGCACAGTGGATCTCTTCTTGTCACGAGGATGCTTGCTTTGGCCGAGCTACATAGCTCCATGGCTTGGGAAATGACCAAATTTGAAAGAGGAGGGAGGAGGTTTTATTTATGCACGATGATGGCACCCTTATTTTGACCGGCCTAGATTGAAGAGTCTATCGTATGTACAAGCTATCTATAGGTCATGCATGGATCATGATTGATCTAGGAGAAATTCCCGTGAACAGATCGAGGTCATTTGATGGATAAATCGACCGTGAAAAATGCTCGAAATCGGGGGAAAAATAAAATTCTGATGAGTCAGAGATTGGATGGGACAGTTGACCGTGGTCAACTTTTGATGGCCTTCCATTGGTCCATGTAGATCTACTACAGGACAAAATAGCAAGTTTATTCGAAAATAATAATTTTAAAAATAGTAAATGATTTTATTAATTTTTGTGTATAAAATAGAAAAATGTTTATTATTTTATGTAGTATTTTATTATGATTTTAATTTTTTGGTGTATCTCATTACAAGTTTATTTTTAATGGCTTATTTATATGTCTATTTACCTATATTTTGTACATTTTTATTTTTTTGTATATTTTATTTTATTATTTTATTCTTTTAATTTATTTATAACATATTTTTATGAGTATAAATATATTTTTATTTTATTTTTATGATATTATTTGTACACTTAAATAAATAGATATGCATATTATGTAGGTATATTTATAGGTATTTTACCTATGTTTTATATACATCTTTTTATTTTAATGTATTTTCTGAGTTTAATTTTAGTTTTATATTTTTAATAGAATATGAATAATATTTAGAATATTAGAAAAATATAAAGAATAAAAGAATGAAAGAATGTATTTCCCTTTATTTATATATATAGAAAGATATGTGTTTTGTCTATGCTTTTACATAAACTTATTTTATTTTTCATTTTCTTTTTAGTTTTATTCTAGTTTTAATATACCCATATGTTATAAATAATATTCACAAAATTATAAAAATATGAATTTGTAAAAATAATGAATAATGAATAAATTGAATATTTTAATCGGAAGAATGTACAACATGGGCCCAAAACCTAACTTCTACACGGCAACTCCAAAAATTATAAAACCCACCATTAAATAGCTCGTGAAAAGTTATATACAATTAGAGGTGATTTTTATATGTTTTGAGTTTTTATTGAAAAGATATGGGTCTGTGAAGGTTGGTTTTTGGGTTATTATTTTGTGTATAAAATGCACACTATGCATTATTTTAGTACAAACTCAATTTTGTATTTTTATCTACAATATTATCTACAACTTTCATGTAAAAAGTTTCTTTATTTGGTGAATAAATGATAAAGAATAAAATAGGTGTCAAAAATGCATATTTAAAAAATGAATAAATGGGACTTTTATTGTCTTTTGGCCCTTATTTCCCCCTACTTTATTCCTTGTCGACCAACTCAATTCTTGACTTGGTCTCAGGGTTTAGGGTCATAAAATATTTTCAATATTTTATTCCTTTTTGTTTTCTTCTCTTTATTCTATAATTTTGGCATTAAAAACCTTATATTATATACAAATAATACAATAAATAATGAATGCTATTATGCACAAATTAATCTATTTTCATGTATTTGCTGGGGTTTTTAAGGCCAAAATGATAGAATAAAGAATGTTGAATGGAGATTCATCATCCCCCTATACTTGCCTTTGCTAGTCCCTAGAAAACACTTATGCAATAAGTATCAAAAAGAATAAAGAAGATAAGAAAAAGAAAGAATAAAGAATAAATGGAATTGAATTCAATTATTAAAATTGTCTGTACAAAATCAAAGTTTGGATCTCAGGTTAGACCTTGGTGTGAGAATGTGTGTGGCATCTGATTGGGAACCAAATTTGAAACACAATAGCCTTCGAGAGTCACAGAACTCGGTTCAAATCACCTCAATAGCCGGTCAGAACCAGCCTACATCATATGCAAACCCTTATGACTATGAAGTTGACTTGTATAGTGTAAGCGATTGTGGCTCTCTCCAACTGAAATGACAAAGGAACTGACTTCTCCAGAATGACAACCCAATGATCCCCCAATCCAGCACTCTTTCCTCGAGGAGCGAGGTATTCCCTTCTAAGTTCAAGTGGCATCCAACTCAAGAGGATGAGGTGAAGAAAAGAATGGACGGTAGCCAGTGTAGCTACCTATCCTGGGATTCCTGACCAGTGTAGTCAAGTCATCTAGCTGCAGGCCCACATGGTATAACATTGATGCTCAAGCTTGCTTATTTTCTATATAACATATATACATACTCTGGCAGGCATTTTATTTTTTTTCAAGCCTGTCCACTTTTTTGGAGTTTTTTTCAACAAACTATTCACAACAACATTTACATAAGGAGTTTTTCCTCTTGAGCCAGAAGACTATCCCTCTTTTGAAGCTTTATTGCAACCCACACTCTCCTGTCTTTAGACTTCATTGGAACTGGACCAGGTTGGGGTGCACTTATCTCCCTAGACGAGGACGAATGCTTCCACCTGTGTGCATCTCAGACTGGCAAATCCAACCCCCTCACCACTCCAACTGAGTTGAGCCAAGTGAAAGGTGCAAGTGTCGAAGTGAGGTCACGACCGACAAGAGTCATGCGTGTGTCTCGAAAAGTTCTAGTTAGTCGGTTGAGGTGACTTGAACATAACCCTAAGTCTCAAAGAATTAAGTCCTATTGGACCTGAAGTACATTAAACCTAGTTCCCATAAGGTTCCAGTGCAGTTAGGTGCAGTAAGGTCCAACTAAGCTCCAATCTTTGACTTATTGGACTAGTTCAATCATCAAGCTCAATTAAAGAATAATATGCAAATGCTATTTACACTGATGCAAAGAATGATGCAATTTTTCAAAGAATTTTAAAAACAAAAAGAATTCTTGCAAAAAGAGTTTTGGAAAAGAATTTTCGCACACAAAGTATAAAATATTTATAGCTATTTGCATGGGTGTGCTTCTTTAGTTTACAATAGTTAAGAATTTTAAAGAATTTACCAGTTTTAACAAAGTTATTATTGTAGGCACATATACAATTGATAAAGAATTTTATTTGAATTTATATACACATTTTATTTTTATTTTAATGATTTATTCGTTCCTCAAATTTATATGAAAACAATTTTCAAAACTATAGTACGAAATAATTTTTACAAATATTTTCAAACATTTGAAAGCCATTTTTGCAAAGATTTTTCAAACAATGTATATACATTTTTCAAATTATTTTTACAAAATATTTTCCAAATCATTTGCAAATAGGTTTTCAAATCTTTTATTTCACACAAAGAAAAGAATTGAAAAATATTTTTACAAAGGTTGAAAACATTTCACAAAAAGTTTTCCAAATGGTTCATACCATTTTTCAAATCATTTTGCAAAAATATTTTTAACTTGATTTATTAATCAGTAAATACAAAAATAATTTGAGGAATGATTGTTTTTATATATGTATGTATATAGTATATTTAGCATTATTTATTATTAATTATACGAAAGTACGAGTTATGGCTAAAGTATATACAGAGTATATACGACCCCCTATACTTAGCATGAGCTATGTCCTCATAGATCGAAAAGAGAAAGAGGACATAACTCGCACTGAGTATTGAAAAGCCTATACTACAACGACTAAAAGAATAAGAAATGAAAGAATGAAGAGATAAATGAATAAGAAGTTGACCATTCCCCCTATACTTAGGATCAAGTAATCCTAAGTACAGCAGACTGTACACAACGCATGGAGGGTCAAGGGTAGGAATAAACAGAAAGATAAAGATAAACAGATCATAGCTCGGGTTGTCTCCCCCTATACTTAGGGTGAGATATCCCTAAGTATAGCAAAGCAAATCAACAAGAGAGGAGATAATGGAGGGGATCAAAGGATGAACGAATCGGGGTGTATACCCCCCTATTCTTAGGACAAAGTACGTCCTAAGTATAGTCACACAGATATGGCAAAAGATCTGGGGCATACGAAACATATGGAAGAAAGAACGATTGTAAGACGAAACACATATATACAACAAGTAAAGACTGTTGAGGTACAGGACAATATCTGGTAAGCGAGTACCGTGCTCTCGTCATTGTCTCCCTGTGAGAACGAGGATGCAATCAGAAGGTGAAAAGACACCCGGATATGCAATCAGATGGGTGTCAGCTACCAAGGGATATATATCGAAAGGTGAGACAGGGTACGGTAGCATGAATCAGAACATCAGCTCCTAAGGAAGGAATGCGAGATCATAAATGATACCGTAAAACTTGGAGGAAGAAGGATCAATACAGATCCCTCCAAGTCAATCATGGTCTCCGAAAGATATAAAAGGTAAGGAGCAGGAGACAGCGGCGTGATGTCCGGTGAGCATAGAGTCAGAAAGTCATGTGAATACACCGAACCACACCATACATGGCTCAACCCTACGAGGGTCCTCAAGATGAGCAGGTTTAAAGAATAATCAGAAGACTCGGCTCCGTGCTCCAACGGAGAGGAGACACAACCAAGAAGGAGACCGAGTACCAAAATCAACAGACTCGACTTCGTGCCCCAACAGAAAGGAGACACCAGCAGTGAGGTCGAGTACCAACAAAATGATGTACCCTCTCGCAAATAACCCTCGGAGAGTAGTACATGTTAGTTAATGAACAATCAGAACATAAGGGCTCATCCTTGTGAGGACCGTCAAGGAGAGCAGACTCAAAGGAGTCCAGTCAGAGAGGTCCCCAGGATCCAACAGATCGGATACGACAAGAAGGCAGTGAGGACCAGGAATATATCAGATGACTCAGTTTCATCCTCGTACAGATAGGAGACATAATCAGCAAGGGGAACCGAGCGTAAAGAAATTGTTTCATTTTTCCACCGATAGTCCTCGGGGAACAATGCAAACTAATCAATGAATGGTCAGATCAGATCTCGTCTTTGTGAGGGTCATCAAAGAGAGAGGACTCGAAGGAGTCAATAAGAATGGTCTCGGTAGACGGCAGATTGTCTACCGATAGAAGAGACCGCAGATCCAAGGTGTCATAGTCTCTCGTAGATAACCCTCGAAGAGCATTATGAACTAGACAAGGAATAATCAGAAATATGAGGCTCATCCTTGCGAGGATCGTCAAGGAGAGGAGACTGAAAGGAGTCTGTGAAATTGGCCTCGTACACCTACAGATCGGGCGCACAATCAGCAGGGAGGCCAAACAGTCAAATAAGACAACTTGGTTCCATGCTCCAACAGAGAGGCAGCATAAACGGTGAGGGAACCAAGCGTAGAGAATGTATCACATTCTCCCGCAGATAGTCCTCAGGGAATAACACGAACTAGGTCAATCAAGTCTGGGGATTGCTGGCATCAAATCTCGGGTCCTCAAAAGAAAGCAATCAATCAATTATCCGGAGGGCATAAGATCATGTGAGGTAAACATAATCAGATCAATCACAATACGTCCCTCAAATTGATCAGATCAGCTGAGATGGCATGAAAGATAATCAGAAATCCTCAAAGTTCCATAGGTAGATAATAGAGGCAGGAGATCAAGGATGGGTCAATCAAGAAGATGAGAGACATCATGTGGGTCCCGCACACCTTTGCTGGGAAGTCCAAATAAGAATAGGCAATCAATCCTCAAAATATGATGAGTGGAACCTCAAAATAGATAGAAATCAAAGTTCAAGATATCGTCATCAAATCATAACAAAACTTCACATCCTCAATCCGGTGGGCGAGATAAAGAATCCTCGAATAAGAGTCACACCTAACACTCGTGCATCATTAAAGACCTCAATATGCACATATCAAAAGTCAAATCTACCAAGAGTAAGGTCTCAATCTCAGCAACCTCAAAACATGCCCGATTTACTCCAAAAATCAATTTTAAGTTAAAAATCCTCGATACGGGCGATACCAACCAGCACAACAATCCTGAGTAATAGAAGATATGATACGGGGGACACGAAGAGGGTGGGCGAGAAGAGAGACGAAAGATATGGCAAAGATGATTGAGCTCAAGCGTCAATATCACGACTCAATGCATATGAGAAGATATATGTATAAGAGAGGTAGAGGGATTCAAAGATGAAAAATGGATGACTCACACGGACGGGATCGATAACTCAAAGAGAAAATGCAAATGGACTCCAAGTCACAAGCAATACTCAAAGCAAACCCCTGATTCACCTACTCAATACAATGAAGACCGAGATGTAGTCTTTTATCTTGTCGATTTTAGAGTTAGGTGATCATAAAAAATTGTACAAAACAAAATTAGACTTTGGGATTGGGGCACTAATCCTTAGCGTGTACGTAGAAATAAAATGCTCAGATAAGGAGGGGTAGCTCTCCCCAATACAAGGAATCCATTTTTATTTTTTTAAAGATCAAATAGAGTTAGCAGTCCCGATTTTATTTTGGTTATCACTTTTTTGGGTATTTTTCAATGCACATGCCTAATGGGGTTTCAATTTTCATTAAGCATCCTAAGTGGTCAAAATCAGAGGGAGAGGATCGGAAAAGCCATGCAAGTCGGAAATCCATGATGCATGCCAAGTAAGAAGACTTACAGTGCTTCCCAGCTCTCTCCATGCGGGATGCAGAACAGAATTGAAACCTATGCTATATGAGACGCAATCCGAGGAAATCGCCCTAGATACAAGATGCTATTATCGTGAAGCACATATTACAAAATTGACTAAGTCCAAATCGTATCTATAGGTACAGGAAGATATTAGGTGTTTGGACCTTAGTCTATCATCAAGTAATCTTAAGCTAGGCCTCATTCACATAAAATAATAAAAATAAAATAAAAAGAGAAAAATGTCATCGAGGCCCTCAAGGGAACAATCCCTCGGGCAACAGACCTCGGGAAGTTGGAGCGTCTAAAGAGTCTTGTATTATTACATGCCAAAGTCACTCTCTCACACAAATATACATAATAATACCAATAAAGAAGGTAGACTGCTCTTCAAAAATCCTCCTCCATCCGCTCTTGATGCTCTCTCCTTATCAAAGTCAGACAGAGAAGAGGTCAGAACAGTCACAAAAATATCAATAAATAATGCAAATAAATAAATAAATATGGACAAGAGCGAAGAATCAAATAAATAATAAATATCACAAACGATGTTTCTCCCCGAGAACGGCGCCATTTGATAATCAAGAAGAATTTAGGGTCGTATTAATCCACAAGGCAGATCAATAGTCGATGCCTTGACCGCTCAATAAATCCCAACTAATCAACAGATAACCCACAATATAAATAAAGCAATTAAATCTCAAAAGTGTGGAGTTAAAATTTATTATAACTCTACATTACGTGTATAGCGTATAATCATGTGTAGACTGTCGAACACTGGGAGCAAACGGTTTGGGGGCAAAAATATGCGCACAAAGTTATTCAATTCTTTTCTTGTCCATGTTATTATTTTTGTGGGTTTTTAATTATATATTATTTTATTTTTGATTTTTTATATTTTTTGTTTGACTGATTTTGTATTTTCTTTTTATATTTTATATTTTTTATATTTCTTTTTCTTTTATATAAACAATATAGCCTATATAAGGCTTATACACACAATATATAGTAATATACTTATAAATACTATTAAATATAAAAAAATTCATGAAATAAATTATTTTTGGGTTTTTAATATTTTTCTAATGTTTTTATATTTTTTCCAATTTTTTTGCTAATTTTTACGTATTTTTACAGTCAAAAATATCCCAAATATGGGATTAATAAATAAATTGAAATTGATGTGGATTTTAAAAATAGAAAATAAGTCCCAAAATTACCCAAATTAATTTTAATATATAAATAATAATATATAGATAATTATGAAATAGAAAAATATTTTTTGGTACTTTTGTAGATTTTTTATATTTTTTGTTGGATTTTGGAGCTTTCTTATTTTTTAATTTTCTTTTTTTTATTCTAGGGGTTTTTGTTTTCTGGACTCAATAAATATAAAAATATACCATAGACAATTTTTTTGGAATTTTTAAAATGTTTTTATATTTTTTTGGTATTTTATAAATTAGACATGGATTATTTGAGCTCCTTTTTAGTTTTAATAAATAGATTAGATGTAAAAAATGCAAAGTGGACACATGACGTGTAAGTACAATGCATGGAGCATCTAATCCTATTTTTTCGTATTTTTAGGAGCTAATTAGCTATTTTTAATAATAGATAAAAGTCACAAAAATACTTGTCCTAGCAAGGGCATAAGTGCAAATAAAATAAACATCAGAGGCAACAATGCAAATATGCCTCAATAAAACAACCTTTATTTAATTTTTATGAATCATTTTATAATATACAAAATTACAAGGGGCCTCTATGCAAAATTACAACCCTCACGTGGGACTGCACGTGAGACCGGGAAGGACCACATTGCAATACAATATAGTACGGCGATCCATTTATAAAATTCCCAATTTTATTTGCAATATCAAATAATAAATACAAAAAGTAGCGGGGAAGATATACAATTTACCCCAAATTGTATGCGGGCGGACGATCTTGATTTCTTCACTTGGACAAGTGTCAGCCTCTCTGTGCCCGATGACGGTTCGTCTGCGGATGGCTAGGATTAGATCAGCCCGACTGATCTGACGGTGGACACGTGGTTGCATCCGACGGTGCTGTTGCGATCTAGGGCGAGGCGACGATCGAACGACTCTGAAGGTACTCGGAAGAATAGGGAAGAACCACATTCCTTCCGAGCTTAGATTCGATGTAGCGTGCACATCCGCTCCTCCCATGAGCTGTTGGTGGTCCAAGAAGGTTGCTAGGGGCACAGTGAATCGATTGGAGGACTCAACGAAGCCTGAGGCCCACCAGGGCTCTCCAGCGAGGTCGGGGAAGGAATAGATGACCAGGTACCTCTGACGTTGCTTGAATTTGGCCCCTGGTGCTCATTTACGCACCCAACCTGCAGGGGAATGACACACGGCTCGAGGAGCAGCTCCTCGACCACAAATGAAGCTGCTTTGCGTGAAATGGAGGATAGACGGCGATGCTCCAATAGAGGGTGAAGGTTGAGCAACGATTTGTGGAACCACATGGATTCTGGTTGGTCAAGGGTTGTTGGGAGATGGAGAAATGTATGGGGAAGAGAATGGAATGGAATGGGGGGTCAGAACTGGTCGTTTGGATGGGGAATGTTCGCCGGAGCGAAGCTCCAACGAACTACGAAATGGGTGATTCATGCTGACCTATTATGCTAATGGCTAACCTAATGAGATAAATGAAATGCAGATGTAAAGATCTATCTAAAATAAGTAAAAGACGCAGCTCTTACCTGCTGGTGAGGGCAGGGAGCAGAGGTCGCCGACGTGGTAGCCTTGGGTGCACCTCCCGCCTCCTTGAGTGTCTGCGAGCTCAGGGGATCTCCTCCTGTCACGAGGATGCTCGCTTTGGCTTAGCTACGGAGCTCCAGGGCTAGGGAAATGACCAAATTTGAAAGAGGAGGGAGGAGGTTTTATTTGGCACGATGATGGCACCCTTATTTTGATGGATATGGTACAATCCTCAAGTGCATCACGGAAGCGTGAGCATCGTATCGAATACGACGAAGAACGACTAGTCGAACTAGTTGTTCTATGCAGCGGAATTTAAAAATTTCATGTGATGAAACCACGTGATCCAAGAACGATTCTCGGATCGTTTCATCTAGAACCACAACAAGTATAAAGGAATACCTCTTGAAGCGTGGTTGATCGAGTCTCTATGAAAAGAGACATCCTGTCTCAAGTCCGATCGTCGGAGAAGACGCTTACGAGTGCAGGATGAATCGCGTGATCCTCGCAATCCAACGAGTTGATCCAAGCACGGTGAACTCCTGGTCTCGTCGTATGAGATCGAACGCCTTCTTCACGAGCGTAGCACTCCAAAGAAGACGGAGAACCGATGAACGTCGTGGCCACGGTGCGGTGACGATGGCGACGACGTAGCTTTCCTCTAGGGTTTTGGTGGTCGGCCACTGATGAATCCATGATTCATTAACTTTTCTGTCGCATTTTGTCTTAAAACCCTTAACAAATACATGTAAATACTCACTAATTCTCATATTTTAACAAAACTCCATTCATGTGTAAATATTCACTTTTAACCACTAAACTCATGTAAATAAATAAAGAACCAGAAAAAGAAAGAAAAAGGCATATGGAATATATGTATATATATGTAATATGACTTAAACTATAAATATAACTGTAAGATATATTTATAGCCTAACCCCCGAGACCAAGTCAGCATGGATTGGTCGACAAACCAAAAAGTAGGGGGAGATAAGGAAAGAAAACCCAATAAAAATAATCTATCTCATGTATATACATTCTTCACTATTTATAAATAAATACAAAACTTCAAAGAATTTTAATTATTTCATCTTAACTTATTCTTCACCAAATCTTTCTCCTAATTATTCACAAAAATGTAAATAAAAATATAAAAATAAGTTAAAAATATTACTCTGTAAATATGCCAAGAAATCCAACTTACAACTTGTCAAAATCTCAACTTCCGAACATCATAACTTCCTCATACGAACTCCAATTTCACTCTACTCACCTTTAAAGTTCATAAAATAATATTATCTAATTAATAAAGGTGGTTTCACTGAATTCGGAGTCCGTTTGCAAAAAGTCGGTTTTGGGACCAAAAGACAAAGGGGTTTCTGGGCTATTTATTTTATGTAACACACCTTATTTATTATTTTCTTAATTTTATAATTTTTAAATTATTTCATGATCTTATAGATTCACCATAAATTATTTCATAATTTTTGGAAACTATTTATTATTTTTATAAAATCAAATACCCTAAAATATAGGTATATTTGACCTATAGAGACACTTCCTTTATTTATTAAAATATATAAATTAATTCATAAAAATCTATAAAAATTTGTATAAGTCTTATTTAATGCCTTAATAATTAATAAAATATAAAATTAATTTTTACTTAATTATTTATTAAATTAAAAATTCAAAACCTATTTATTAATACATATTTATTAATAAAATATTTATATTTTAAATAATACTTATTATTTATTAAAAATAATTATACCATAATTTAGAAAATAAAATTATTTAACTTTCTTGTATTTATACCTACTTGAAATAACTTAATTATCTATTTTTTATTTAATTTATAAACCATTTCTACTCCTGGACCAACCAGGTGCTGACACGTGTCAGCACCTGGAGCTTCTTCTCCAAGAAGCTGTTGTTCGCCCAGCTGCTCAACCACCCGACTTTCCCCATTTTTCCCGCTCACATCTCGAACCTTCCAACCCATCTCGACCCTCCATCCTTTCCTCCTAACAACCAGCTACACCGCCAGCCATTGATCTTGGCTTGGAGCCCAAGTATCTTCTCTATATAAGCTCCCCAAGATCGCCATTAACCAATATCTTCTTCCACCTTCAGCTTCCCAGCTCCAGGTTGTTCGACTACCTAACTTTCCCCCCCCCCCCCTCGATTCCAACCTAATCCGGAGGTGACAGCTCCATTGGAAGGGCTCGCGAGGAAGAGGATACGTCGGAGAAGAGATCCAAGGCGGAGCTTCGCCTTGCATCGCCGCCAAGCGCCGCGTACAGCTCCGGCGAGGTCGACCGTCGAGCAACCCATCTCCAGGTCATACACTTGGAACCCCCAGACCACTTCATCCATTTTGCAATTTAATTTCTCGATTTGTGTGCCACGATTAGCGTGGCTAATTGCACTCTTAGTTAGCCTAATTACCATTCTTTCACGCGACATCAAAATCCCCTTTCGAATTAACTCACATTCGTCTCAAATCGATCACCAATCTTCATCTTCTTCACGTTTTGGATAATTGGCTGGAAATGTATGCATTTTCTTCACACTTTGAAGCTTAACTTCTTAATATCTCGGCCGATTCCATGAGAATCGAGCATAGCATCTGATTAACTGCAGGTTTACGATCATCGGGGAGCAGTATATGGATGTGGAAAGCGATCAAATTCAATCATAATCAAGCTCGAAGTCGGACCTCCAGATCAGCCATCAAGCCAATCGTGCTGTGACCCCTTCTTCTTTGAGCTTCCGCCGCCGCTCGGAGTACCGCCTCCGCCATCCCAACAGCGGGCGAGCTCGAGGCGTGGAGGAGCCACCCCTCTGGCCCCGTCGGAGCTTCAGAAACGTCGGAGATCAGCCGAGATAAATCGGAAAAGGGAGCGAGTTCGCCAGGAGCTCCAACGAACTTCAAGAATAGCGGGCGCACAGGCTCGCGCCACGTGTCCGCGTGAGAGCCTTCGGATCAGCGCCTGGACGTTTTAATCTTGGCCGTTCAATCTGAAACGGTGGAGAATTTGCTACATAAGCCCAGCCAACTTCCAGATATTCATTCCCGCCTCCATAGTTTTGTATAATTACATTTAGGTCCCTCCGCAGGGACCTAAGTGTAAGATTTTGTTAGTTTTCTTACAGAACAGTCCTTTTTGGACCTTTTTGCGAACATTTTATTTAGTAATTTTTTACGCTTATGCCCCTGGGCTGTAGGGGCTATATCTTGTCCGTTTGACCTCAGATTTCGACGATTCTTGGAGGGTAGTTACACAACTACCCTAGCTACATAGTATAAAGTTTTCGCGGCTTTTTGAAGAGTTTTCGACGTGTTTTGATTTTCTTGAAAACCGTCTCGTTTTGTTTTGATTTCTTGTGTAGTTCGAGTACGCGGCTCGAACCTCGTTCATCTATACTACCTAGTATCACCTATATTCTATCCATCTATTATATAATAAATAAATCTTTTGAAAAACATCCCTTTTTGAAAATTAAATAAAAATTTGAAAAGAATAAAATCAAATAAAAATTATAAAAATAAAAACCAATAAAAAAGGCATTCTGACTTAGAGAAGAATTAAAATAAGATTACGAAGAAGAAAAATTAGGGAATATATTCTGCCTCCTTGAGTTCGACCCAGGAACACTTGCCTGGTAAAATAATTAGTGAAACGGTTTTCCGACAGGAAACCGTTAAATTTGTTTGATAAGTTTTCTCTCTCTTCTCGTTTCGCGGTTTTCCAACTACAACCGACAAATCTCTTTAAGAAGTGAAAGCCCGCGAAACGAGGCTTATCAGCCACCAAGGAGAGAGGAAGAGAGTTGATGTGTAGAATGAGAGAGAAGAGAGAGATGTGCTTCAAAAGCATAGCCCTAGAGAGCATATGCCTCTCTATTTATAGGGTTTTGGGATCCATGGATCTCTATCCATGGGACACATAAAATCAATGGATGAGATTGATTTATGTTTAATCCAATGGTCAAGATTGTTGTTGGTAAAAGCCAACAACTAATAACTTAATTTAGATCAAATATATTTGATAAATCAAATACAATTTAATCCTAAATTAAGTCAATCAAATAAAGGAGATAATCAACATGGAGATTGCATCTCCCATGGAATATGGTGGACGGCCACCAATTCCATAATGGACTTGGTAGCCATCCACTTGTTTCCAAGTGGGGAGCAATCTCATGAGATTGCAAATCTCCATGGAAATCTCCATTATTTAATCCAACAACTTTTTCTTGTAATTTATTCTTCAAAATTAATTCATAATTAAATTTGAGAATATTGCAATCTTATTATTAGAAATTTGTGAATCACATTCACAACCCAAAACAAAATATAATTTACATTTTCAATTAATTACACAATGTGTATCCAATACACATCAATAATTAATTAACAAATATAAATTATAATTAACTCTCTCTAATACATTATAAATCACATTTATAATATATTATGAATAATTGGATATTGCTATGCACATTATTCTTATCCACAATAATTAAATCTCATTTAATTATATTGGATAATTTCTACATGCATTAGGATAATTAAATCACATTTAATTATCATTCTCTTAATGCTCAGATATAATTCAACTATGAAATTATTCTTGAACCCTTTCAAGAATAACGCGATTTCTCCGTAGATGCTTGGAGATAAGGACAGGGTAATTGTATTGTTCCACGTATAGTGACTTGGATATTGAGATCACATATCAAATTCAGATCTCATGGACCTCTCATAGATGCTTGAATAAATCAAGACTGTAAACCTAATCTTCTCATTGCATCTGAATCTTATTCAGATCAATGTCATCAAGGCCGTAAAGCTAATCTTCTCATTGCATCTGAATTTTATTCAGATCAATATACAATATTTGGACTAAGATTAGGTCACTTCTCTACTGAGAGGAGTCACTAAAATCCAAACATGTTTCATCACTACCTCGGAATGGAAGCATCATGGTTATACAATTGTTTATGATCACATCACCCTTAGGTATTCCCAACACCTGTACATCCTGCATACTGGAAGACCTATGATCATCTTGAAGATATAGATCATTTTTACACTGTCATCTTCAGGGTTTGATCACTAAGTTTCTCAATCTTGGTCTTTTGGGATTTGGTATAGATCATATGCTTTCACAAAGCATATATCTTACCTTCAAATTCATGTCATGCTTCCAAAGCATGATGACCATGCATGGAATTTGATCAGTCCCAATACCTCATAAGTGAGCTCTTGTCTCCCAGTTCACAAGCAAACCTGTATGATCTCTTTGAGAGATCGTATTACTAATATGTCCTTACATGCACACCAGCTCGCCGGTGTATAGACCTTGGTTAGGTCATCAACTTATTGGTCTGCCAAACGTACATACTCAGACATATAGTAACACATCTGTCTCTGGTCAGAGGATGCATGCCTATGCTGTGACAGTATTCAACATAGGTCTTTGGTTATCTCGATCTCGTTAAGTCAACCCATCGACTCAACTAATCTGACACCTCCGAATCATTATTCCTATGTAGAGGACCTGCATCAAGAGGTCGGTCATATATCAGCCAAATAAGAAAGGATTGCCATCTCCTACTCATGCTGGATATCATTACTTAACAATCATTTGATGATGCTTGATGAGTCCTCTATCTAACTCCTTAGATATTCATCCAAGCATCAGCCTCTATGACTCAATCAATGAATCAACAGCTGTATGATTATCAAGTTGGCCATGGTACATAACCCTTTTTGTACAGAGGGACCGTATAGTGCATTCGTTCATTCAATCTCAGAAAGGGAGTGAAAAACAATCAATAACTTTTATTGATAAATCATTTATTACAATAATATTTATTGCAGGAATGGTTCGCCTCAGGCTCACATTGCAAACAATCTCCCACTAGCCCTCAGAACCATTCAAGAACAATCCTTAAACCCATACTCATTACACGTTGGTCGAAATCCTTCTGTGTCGGAGGTTTGGTAAGAGGATCAGCAACGTTGTCAGCGGAGACCACCTTGGTGATGATGATATCACCACGCTTTTGAATCTCCCGAATGTTGTGGTATTTCCATTCCACGTGCTTGCTCTTCTGATGCCATCTGGGTTCCTTCACCTGGGCAATGGCTCCCGTGTTATCGTAGAGTAGTGGGATGGGAGTATCAGAGGAAACTACGCCAAGCTTAAGGATGAACTTGCGCAACCACACCACCTCCTTTGCAGCATCCGATGTGGCAATGTACTCGGCTTCTGTTGTTGAATCTGTTGTAGTATCTTGCTTCTTGCTTCTCCAGCTCACAACACCACCGTTCAACAGGAATACAAACCCTGATGTCGACTTTCGATCATCAATATCTGATTGGAAGTCAGAATCTGTATATCCCAAGACATGGAGATCACCATCTCCATAGACCAAGATATAATCTTGCATCCGTCTTAGATATTTGAATATGTTCTTTACTGCATTCCAGTGTTGCTCTCCATAGCAGGATTGGTAATGACTTACCACTCCCACTGCATGGCAGATATCTGGCCTAGTACACATCATGGCATACATTAAGCTTCCTACAGCTGATGCATACGGGCATCCAGCCATGGCTTTCTTTTCCTCAACAGTTTGAGGAGCCATCCCTTTAGACAGGTGGATACCATGTCTTAAGGGAAGGAAACCTTTCTTAGAACTATCCATGCGGAATCGTTCAAGAATCTTCTTAATGTACCCATGCTGTGACAATCACAATATCCTCTTTTCTCGATTTCTGAACAACTTCAGACCTAAGATGTAAGAGGCTTCTCCAAGATCTTTCATCTCAAAGGTATGGGATAGCAAAATCTTCACACTGGTCATCAACCTTGTATCATTCCCAATGATAAGGATGTCATATACGTAAAGCACGATGAACACAATGATGCTCCCACTAAGCTTCTTGTACACACAAGGTTCATCAGGATTCTGCACAAAATCATAACTCTTTATGGTTTCGTAAAAATCTGATGTTCCAGTTACAAGAAGCTTTCTTGAGCCCATAGATGGATTTCTTCAGCTTACATACTTTGCCCTCCTCAGTTATGAAGCCATGGGGTTGCTCCATATAGATATCCTCATCGAGGTATCCATTGAGGAAAGTCGTCTTGACATGCATCTACCAGATGTCTTAGTCAAGATATGAAACTATAGCTAGCAGTGTCCTGATGGATTTAAGCATAGCCATAGGAGAGAATGTCTCATCGTAGTCGATGCCTTCTCTCTGTGTGTAGCCCTTGGCTATGAGCCGTGCCTTGAAAGTCTCTACTTTCCCATCAGGTCCCCTCTTTCTCTTGAAGATCCATTTACACCCAATGGATTTTACCCCTTTAGGTGGATCCTCTAGGGTCCATACACCATTCTTATGCATGGAGTCAATTTCTGACTTCATTGCTAGCATCCATCTATCCATGTCATGATCCGCGAGTGCTTCATCAAATGAAGTAGGATAATTGTCAGTCTCACTTGACACATGGAATCCATACCTTTCAGGTGGTCCAACCACCCTCGAACTCCTTCGAAGAGGTATGTGTGTTTCATCTTTATTTATCTTTTCAGTTTCTGGTCCAGGAAGCTCAGAATCCTCAGGGGATTCAATGAGTTCCTCTACTTCATTTTTGTCTTGACCTTTAAGGAAATCATCCTCCAGAAATTTCACATCTCTAGAGACAAAGATCTTTTGGGTCTCAGGGTCATAGAGCTGGTATCCAATACCATATTTAACATACCCAATGAAGTAACACTCACGAGTGTGAGATTCTAGCTTACTTGCATCCATGTTCTTCGCATGGACCAAGCAACCCTAAACCCTCAAGTTATTAACACTAGGTTTGGTTCCATACCAGAGCTCATGAGGAGTCTTAGGCACATATTTGCTAGGAATCTTATTTAGGATATATATTGCAATCTCTACTGCATATCCCCAGAAACTAAGTGGTAAATGTGCTTTGCTCATCATTGAACAGACCATATCTATGATGGTCATGTTGCGTCTTTCAACAACACCATTAAGTTGGGGAGTTCTAGGAGGAGTGAGAATGGAGACAATTCCATTCTCTTTAAGTTATTCCTTGAATTCATCTGAGAGGTACTCGCCACCTCGATCAGATCGAATTCGTTTAATCTTCCTATCAGTTTGGTTCTCAACCAAAGCCTTGAATTCTTTGAACTTTTCAAAGGTTTCAGATTTATGACGTAATAGGAAGATAAACCTGTATCGCGAATGGTCATCAATCAACGTCAAATAATATCGATATCCATTTCGAGTCGCGGTACTGAAGGGACCACATACATTGGTATGTATTAGGTCAATAATACCTTCGCATCTTGTAACCTTGTTACGAGAAGGCATCCTAGTCATTTTACCTCGTATACAATGTTCACAGGTAGGCAAAGATTGGACCTGTAGAAAATCTAAAGGTCCATCCTTTATCAATCTGTTGATCCTATCAACAGATAAATGACCAAGCCTTTGATGCTAAATCATATTCGAATGATTTTTATTCTCCCTGGATCTTTTAGGGTTTTTATTAGTGGTTGTAACATTCATGACATGCTCATTAATGCACAATTCATAGAGTCCACCAGAAGTCAAAACACCATCCGCAATATATTTATCATAATGATTTATGACTAATTAATTACAGAATATGAATGGATATCCACTTCTAACTAATTTAGATACATATATCAAATTCATTCTGACTTCAGGTACATAAAGACACTCTTTAAGTACTAGGACTCTACCACTAGATAATGATAGTCGACAGGTCCCGACGGTGACTGCTGCAACACTTGCATCAGATCCCATCTAGATGACTATCTCCCCTTCTTCCAGATTTCTAGTTTCCTGAAACAAATGCAACAAATTGCATACATGAACAGAAGCACCAGAATCAACAACCCAACTTCCTTCTCGTCCAACGAGAAAGCTAGTTTCAATGATGAAAGTAGACTTCATACCTGCTGGGGCTTTACCGTTGTCGACCGACTTCAGGTATTTCGGGCAGTTACGCCTCCAGTGCCCTGGCTTCTTGCAGTGGTGACAGATGTCAGTTTTCTTTGACGCTATCAGTGTGGATGCATTGGAAGATGAGCCAATGCCTTGACTCTTCTTCTTTCTCTTCTGGGCCGGACCCTTGTGAGAACCTTGCTTCCGACCGCGCTTCCCTCTGACCTGTGCAACCATTGCACTGCTAGTGGGACCATCTTTCTTTATTATGTCTTCTGCATATGTCTTCTACAGACTTTAATGCAGTAAGAAGTCCAACGTTCGTCAATTCCAATTTATTCATGTGGAATGAAACCACAAAATTATTGAAAGACTTGGGAAAAGACAACAAAATGAAGTCAGCTTGCATATCTGCATCCATATTTGCCCCAAGAGTCTCCAGCTCAGACAAGTACCCAAACATTTTGAGTACGTGTTCTCGGACTGAAGTTCCTTCCTGCATCTTGCAGCGAACGAGTTCTTTCATAATGTTGTAACGCTGGGTGCGGTTAATGTCACCAAACATATTTTCAGATTCTGCATTATTTCTTGGCATGTGTTTATCTCCACATGTTGTTTCTGAAGAACATTGGAGAGAGAACCCAGGATATAGCATCTTGCCAAGACATGATATTCATCAAACATGTCATTGTATTGCTTTTCTTCCTTAGATTTAGGACTTTCATGCTTGTCTTCTATGAGCACATAACTTATGCGCTCAGCCGAGAGAACAAGCTCCAAATTACGGATCCAATCTGAGTAATTCGGTTTGGTCAGCTCGTTGACCTCCAAAAGCCTGCTTAGTGGGTTCAGGGACTTCATTTTCTGAAATTAATAATGCACTATATTAGAACATATAATCATATATTCATATTTATGATATTTGATTAAGGCATTTTAAATCAAATTGGTATTGCTCTGTCAACTTTGAAAGTTTATTCCCTTAAACACCTTCAAAGTAAGAGATATACTTACTGCTATATCTCAAGCAAGAACTTGGATCTCCTCTTTATCTTTGTCATATCCCAATAATATGAGAACCCATGACTCCAATAAAGAGAAGCGGGAACACATTCCACCTCGCAAGTCCAACTTGCATTTCCCAATTCGGTCTTTAATACCCGAGCCCACCACCCCTAAGGTGATGTTGACCCGTCATTAATTGAACAAACTGTCAACAGGAATACAACTCGCTATGCGCAATCCAATATCGCCCCAATAATATGAGGACCCGATATTGGGGTCACTACACATACGTCCTTACTCTTTCGAGAAGCGACGAGTCTGATCCAAATGGATCATATGCAGGAGCTATCACTTTGGACATGCGTCTCCTACATACAATATCTAGCGATAGAACCCTTCGCCTTGACGGGAGACCATGGATGTCACTTATGCGATCCTCCACCTCATATTCAAATTTTAATTAATTATTATGAATCATATTCATATAATTAATTCTTTCAAGAGAAATACACATCTATTCATAATAGAGTGTTTTTAATTTGGATATAATTAACTTAATCATATTAAATTAATTATCAATCCAATTTAATCAACAAACTTGATTTTACTTGAATATATGGTATTATCTCAAAGTACGTATTAATTCGAATTTTAATAATTAGAAAAATACATCATGATCTCTCAGGCATCATTCGTTCCCTACCAGCTTTCATGGCCAATACCAGCGGGAGTGGGACGGACCGCAACCGGTGCGACCCGCTACCCTAGCGATCCCTGACTAGACACCATATCCGCCTCAGGAAAAAATAATGCCGAGTCAATCACTTTGTACTTGAGATGATCATCGGTTCTTCAACCGAAATTATACCATATAGTAATAATCAAAACATTTTTGATTATAAGGAAATTTGCTAGACAAATTCCCTTTGATAGATCGTATTACTCATATATCCTTACATGCACACCAGCACGCCGGTGTATAGACCTTGGTTAGGTCATTGATGAATCCTCATTCATCACTCTTTATTCTACATTTTAGCTAAAAACCTTTGCAAAACACCATGTATATGTTTGTAAATAGAATAACTTATCAAAAAGCATGCATTGTGTAAATACTAATCATTAGCATGTTTTTGTGCAAAAATAAAAGAATAAAGAAACAAAGAAAAAGAGGGAAATATTTAGAATAAATATTGAGTGACATGAACCCAAGCGAAGGCTCAACATTAGCATGACCGCAAAATAAAATAAGTAGAGAGAGATAGGGTGACTCCACATTGTGTAAATACCCCCTCTTAGTGTACATATTTTAGTTTCTAAAAATAAAAATATATTTGGGTTTCCCATATTTTATATATATTTATAAAAATAAAATAAAAATGAAAAAAAATAAAAGAAAAATAAAAATAAATAAATTCTCTCTCATCAGTGTACATATACCATGTATATAAAATAAAAGATGTATTTATTTCATCTTTGTAAATAATTAATAAAAATCAAATAAAAATTTTTTATATTCCAAATTTTATTGTGTAAATAAATAAAGTATAAAACTAGAATAATTGTACATAAATAAAATAATAAAAATCAAAAATAAAAATTACATAGGTATTTATACCTGTATATAATAATAATATAATGTAAATACATAATTTATTTTTATAAAATAAATAAAAATCACTAAAAATACTATGAAAATAAATAAACATTTTTCATTTTGTAAATATTTTGAAATAAAGTATTTTTCTATTTTATTTTGAATTTTCAAATCTTTTTCCAAAGCTTTTTTCCCATTGGTCCACATGGGATTATTGACCCCCAGTCAACTCTCCCCCCAGGACCACTAGGCTCGCGGATCTGCGCCTTGACCCAACTTCGCCAATTTTTTGCGTCACGATCCATCACCCATTTCCTTAAACCCCGGGCCTGGATTATACACGAATCATCCATGATCCACACCTGAGGTTCCTCCTAGGGGTCCGTGCTCCGATCTGCTTGCCCGACTCCACTCTTGTCGGACCCCTACGAGTATAAAGCATCACCTCCTTCCGCCATTTCACATACCTTCAGCCACCATCTTCGATCCCCGTGACCTCCATCTTCTTCCTCGAGTGACAGCGAGTGCGGAGGGTGTTTGAGAGAGCGATTGGAGGTGTGTACCCCTGGTCCGGCGACCCTTGTCGTCGAACTCCGCCGCCGGCGTAGCCCGAGGCTCTGGAGACGATGCTCCATCGAGGAGAAGACCCTCGAAGATCCAGCATCTCCCCCACAGTCGATTCCGATCATCAGGTACTCTCGATACCCCTTAGGTTCGCTTCCATTTCCAGTTTTCGATTTTGCGCTGCCGGCCTCCGTCAGCCATTCCACTCCACTCCGATCACCCTTTCGACCATCTGACCATCGTATCATCTTCACGAGACCCCTCTGTACCTTCTTCACCCCTCCGATCATCCTAGTTCGTCACGGAATAGGAAACCCGGTTCACCTCCACCGCCGCTCACCGGAGACCCACGCCCCGACTCACCTGACCACTCACTTCGCTCGTAACCCGGTCGAGGCACTTTGCCCTCGATCCAGCTTCTTTCTGTGCAGGAATCATCGCATAAGGACCTCGTCTGGAGGTCCGAATACTCGGGCACAAGTGCTCTAGGTCTCGAGCTTCACCGGGGTCCTCCAGGACCTCCCGGCTCCATCGGAGCACACCACGAGCTGTGGACAACCACCAGCTGTGATTTGCCCACCTGAGCAGCTCCGGAGGAGGATCCTGGCGTGCGCATTGGCCCGACGAAAGTCGCCGGTGAGCTGTTCTTCCAGGACCTTCTTCCGCCGTCAGATCGAGCCCTCACGTCAGATTAGATCACATCCGTCCAACTGAGGGTTGTGTCTGACCTTTGGATCCAGCTGAGGATCTGATCTAGGCCGCACATCATCGAAGAGGTACCCGCACACCAGAGCTGTCCGATCTTACACGTGGCTCCTCTTTAGTTGTGGATCTCGATAATGGGGTAATATCACTTAGGCCCCTCTTCTTTTTGTTGTTATAGTTTAGTCCTATAAGTATTTTATATAGTTGTTTTTAGTTTGGGTAATTTACATGTAGGACCCTAGTGTTTTTAGATATTGCTATTTAGTCCCTGTGTGTATGGAACACGTGCTTCGACACGTGAGTTTTGGGTAAATTGCGTGTAAGGGGTCTGAACTTTCTGGTTGTTATTGTTTGGTATTTTATAAATAGGAATTACAGAAATACTCCTATGTAATCATCACGTGCGTGACTCGTGTTTCTGGTTTTTTGCAATTCTAGCCCTGGAATATTGATGCGTGTTATTACTTGGCCCTGCAACTTAGTTTTCTTTGCACTTTGGTCCCTGTGTGCTGTGCCCTTTTCATTGGATGAATAAAATATCAAATAAACTCCAAATCTTGTGAAATTTGGAAATGTGGCCCCTTCCACTGTGTAAAAATTTCACAAAATGTTTGGGACATTTTTATTATTGTTTGTTATTTTTAAAAATCAAAAACCTTTATTTTTGCTAATGTTTGGTTTATAAAATCAAATAAAATATAAAAACTCGTCTAAAAATCACAAAAAAAAATAGGTACCGTTTGTTTTGTTGTTTTTGAGCTTCAGTTCGATTTTTAGCCTATTTGGATTTATAAAACCCAAAAAAATATATAACCCTCAAAATCTTATAAAATTTGTAAAAATTATATAAAAATAAAAAATACAATTTTGGTTTCTATAGTTTAGTTTTTATTTCTACTTTTCATAAAAATTGCCTTAAGATTTTTATAGGCTAATTATCTATTTTTAATTAGCCTTTCAAATCTGACTGCACATTTGTTCACTGATTTTGCCTTTTTCTATTTTTATAAAATCAACCAAAAATTGTAAAATTCTAAAAAAGCTACCAAAAACGCTTAAAAATATAAAAAATACAAAAATAATTTTATTTGAATTATCTGGCTTGATTTGATGTGTTGAATAAATTGTTGTTGGTGTACTTTTTCCCTTCTGTTTACATTTCCTTTATAATTAAAAATACAAAAAAATAAAATATATAAAAATCCACCAAAAAAAACCTTTATTTTATTTTATTTTTGACTACTTCGTAGGCTGGTTCGGCCAACCCGTGCTCCTTGAGTTCGACCCTGGTCGTTATACCATGTTAAATAAATAGCGAGACTGCTATTGGTGCTTTCTTGATTTATTTTCTGATTTGTGGTCTAATTTTTTTGTTGAGTTGAGCGGCGAGATCCGGGTTGCAATGGACCTTGATTGATTTTATCCTTACCTGGATTGTGTGGTGATTTTTTGGCTCATCAGAATGACGCCGTTGCCGGGGAGCATGGCTTAGTAGTCGTTTTATTTTCATTTTTGTTCGGTTTTCAGTCCCGTGACTTTTTGTTTTCTTTCGCGGCTTTTTGCGGCTTTTCTATTTCTTTTATTTTCTTTTTATTTTCATTTATTTTATTTTTGTTTTTGTTTGTTTTATTTTATTTGTCTTTATTTTCATTTTTGCATATAATTGCCATTTTATTTTATTTATCTTGCTTAGGTTTATAATAATCTGGTTCTAACACTCTTGTTTGATTTCTTGCGAGGGCCCGAGGACCGAGGCGGCTTTCTTCAGAAAGCCGAAGCAACCGCGGAAGCCGGAGGCGGCTCCCTTCTGTACGGAGCTGCAGGAGAGAGCAAGAGGTTGAGCAGCAGAGGAGAGGATTAGGATAGTTTTCTTTTTAGATTCTTTGATTATTGTAATAATACAGGGACAACAAGACTCTCAGATACTTGGACTCTATCGGTGACTACGGGGGTCTATTTCGTCGAGCACCGGTGTGCTCATGGGACCTCACTGCGTTTTTCGCTGGTTTTAGTTTTCTCGCCTTTATTTTATTTTATTTTTAACTGCCTGTCTGATTTACGTGGTTTTGGCCTTAGCTTAGGATTTTTTGCTGATTGTGACGTAGTTGATTAGGATCCAAACCCTAATTATCGACCTGCTCCTACTAGATCGTAATTGGACCTAATTAAAATTAATAAAGAAAAGGCTAACCTGGTCACTTGAGGGATCACGTGCCGCTAGAGGCCGTATACAGCGCTGGCAGGATCCGTTGTGGCGGACACCGATTGGCATCAGAGACCGGACCCCGACCCCTCCCGTTGACCCGTTAGTCATTTGTTCTTCCTGTGTAGAAATTGCTTCGTCTAAGGCCATTTTCCTCATGCATCATATAGGTAGTTTATTTTCTGTCTTTACTTTTATGTGCGGGTCAACCTGTGTGTAGAGTATTGGAGTCAGGTACGCATTTCTTACTCTGCATGCATCATTGATTTCTTCGCGCATCGACTTTTTCGTCGCCCCCCCCCCCCCGGTTTTCTAGACATAAAATCAGGAGAACCCTAAAAATTCGTTAGGTGTTTAATTGCTTGAAAAATATTTAAAAAGAAAAACCATAAAATTTGTGACTACTAAAGCAAATTGGACCTAAAAAAACACTTCACCAAAAAAATTGTATTGGGATAGAAACCTCCTCCTTGTATGGTTTGATTGGGTGAGAGAGTGACCCGCACACTAGGTAGAGCCATATCCGTCCCCTTTTCAGACTACTGCTTCTAGGCTAGTCGTTCTCCAGTGAGGATCGCTCTGGTCTCCGGTAAAGCGGGTCGTGATATCCTTAACAGAGCGAGCCGATTGGGTAGCCAGTAAACGGTCCGCGGCTTGTACTAGCTAGGAAAGATCTAGTTCGGGATTGGGACAGTCTCCTGGCGACGTTGGATTCCCAACAGTTCACTTAATCACTCTGTTAGACTATATTATCACAAAAATAAAAAAGATAAGATAAAAGACCAAACTCTTACGGTCATCAACTCGCGTCGCGTTGGTGAATTGGGGGTTTGACTGTTGATCCTGTTTGCTTTACAGATCCCATCCACCCGACTCGCCAGATCACGATGATGGGTCGGAGGTCCCTTAGGCAGCCTCTGGCTGCACTGCTTACGAGCACTCCAGCCCGTTCATCTAGGTCGGTTCGTGAGAGCTGAGACCAGCTCTCCGAACCCAAGTTCGCTTCCATCCTGTCCCCCCCCCCCCCGACCACCTTTCTTCTGACAGTCCAGAGGTGATCGATCAGATTGAGAAGCAGACAGATTATATTTCGACACCTGAGCTTGTGTCTTTTGCCTTTGCAGAGACCTTGGCCGGCAGCAATGATGACCGCACCGGAGGTCCCAGACCAGAGCAGACATACGTCCTGGACCAGGGTGCGATCAACAACACCTTGATAGCTTCTCTCGAGACGATGCAGCAGCAGATTCGGGATCAGGGAGCTTTCATGGTTGAGATGAGGAGAGAGAGATGGAGCAGATGAGAGCTGATCGCGAGCAGCGCAGGCCCGCAAGAGACAGGCCAAAGATACCAGATCAGCCTGATGAGCCAGTCCAGCCAGCAACAGCAGCAGGAGCCAGACCGATGCGGGAGTTGCACAACCCTGGATCGATGCTTACCCACCGATGGATTGTTCTTCCGACGATCGTGGGAGACTTCAAGTTCCCTCCGCATATGATACAGCTTCTACCCCGTTTCCACGGGCTCGCGACTGAGGAGCCCCATCTCCACCTCTAGGAATTTGAGATGATCTGCAGCACCGTCCACGATCGACAGGTGGACGAGGACACCATTAGGATGATTGCCTTCCCCTTATCCCTGGTCGACAGAGCAGCCAACTGGCTGAAGCATTTGGGGAGGTTTGTCACTACCTGGGAGTAGCTCCGCACCGAGTACTTGAACAAGTACTATCCACTCAGGCGGACCAATACAGCGACGGCCCTGATCAGCAACTTTGCCATGATCCTCAATGAGCAGTTCCATGAGGCATGGGAGAGGTTCAAAGAGCTTACAGACAGATGCCCGCACCATGATATCTCAAAGCCGAACCTAGTTTAGAGCTTCTTTTGCGGGCTGACGCCAAAGCTGCAGGGCCTGGTGAACGCTTCTTGTGGAGGTTCCTACTTCGCCAAGGATGAGGATCAGGTCTGGGCCATCTATGAGGAGATGGTCGAGAACTACACCGTGATGTCCCAGACCTGACTCTACACTCAGGGATGCCCCCAACCACAGGCCGTGCAGTTTCAGAGGATAGCACGAGTTAATGCTGGTCCTTCCACTTTGTCCATGGCAGCCGCACAGGCCGAGTCTACAGCTGCAGACATGAGCATCATCAGCGAGAAGCTGAACCAGATCGAGCTGATAGAGAAGAAGCAGTGCCAGGGCATGACGCAGATCGACCAGATGGCACAGATGTTGAGTGACCTGAAGACACAGATCATGTGTCTCCAGGAGGCACATATGGCTTGTAAACCCTGTCTCAGGTCACGAGGAGATCCGAGCAACAGTGGTAGCTCGTCCCAGCACTCCAGTCAGCCTAGACAAGTTCACCATGTCCAGGTGGAGTCGTACCAGCAGCCACCGTAGTTTTACCAGCCACCACCATCCCAGGACACTCAGATGGTGGTCTACCAGCCGGATCAGCCCCTGGCAGTACTACCCCCACCCTCGTACGAGCAGGAGCTGTTGATGGATGTCAACAAGATTTGGTACGACCGACCCCAGCCCGGTATCCTACGAGACCATCCCGGATTCTGCTGGTCGGCCAGAGGCACCAGTTCCCAACAGCAGCCTCCAGTTCAAGGTGGCCAGTATGGCCAGCAGCGTGAGCAGCACAAGAAGCCCCAGCCCCCAGTTCAGCAGCAGTGATCCCACTACCAGCAGTATGGTCCTCGTCCCTATCAGCAGGGACAACCTTAGAGGCGAGAGCAGCCTCAGCAGCAATATCATCAGCAGTACCCCTCTCACCCTCACCACCACCAGCAGCAGCCTCACTACCAGCGAGGCCACCCGTCAGGTTCTCACGGGCCGACCTATGAGAACCCCGCCTTGGATGACCTAGCCCGCCTTATGTCTGAGCAGCAGGCTACTTTTCGGTGGGAGATGGACGAGTTCTGTCAGGAGATGAGGGAGATCGTGGGAGGGAAGGCTGCCATCCCTGCCCAGATTGAGCCAAACCCCAACAGCCTAAAGAGTAAGTCTTAGCAGGTAGAGTTCACAGAGACCACCACTTTTAGTGATTCACTTGGTGACATTTCTGCATATCTGTTTGATGCTGACTTTGTTACACTTAGGAGCGGTAGGATGCTAGCAGGCGGTGCCTCGTCTGAGCGACGATTCGATGCTACTACAGGAGCACCATGCGAGGAGGAGAGCTGTGCTGATGCCACTAGAGATGATGGCGGTGGTGCTGACGCCACCACGGATGTTGATCCAGCCGACGATACTGAGGCCGTCAGTTCACCTGATGGAGGAGGTGGTACTGATGCCACAAGACTTGTTGCCGAGCCAGAGCGCGATACTGATGCCGCGGATCCAGATGCCGAGGGTGGTGCTGAGGCCACCATTACTACTACTGCTAGTATTGTTGTTTTTATTTCTGTGCATGTACCTCAGGATGTTTCTATGAATAAAGAAAAGGGTTTGATTTATTCTGATCCACCTGTGTTGTATGATGATGTATGTGTGGATTCTGCCGTGCTTGAGCAGCCTAGACCCTCTCCTAGTCCTTCATCTGAGAAGGACCCAGCAGTCCCCTTCCCCCAAGCACTCCGCTTGGCTAAGGGGACCAAAGAAGATCCAAAAAAGTCCCACCAGCTAGAGTTCAGCCAGCACATGATGGATCGTTTTCAGATATAGATGACTCTACAGAAGGCCTTGGAGCACATCCCTCTCTTCCAGAGATCACTCAGAGACAGGACCATTGTTCGGAGGAAGGGGAGGAATCACCAGTCAGAGATCCATGTGCTCACTCGTGCCACTTGCTTCGCGATCCAGAACTGTCTGTCAGCCAAGAGGCCAGATGCAGGAGCCCCGTATGTTGGGCCCTCTATTAGACAGCGGGTCTTCGATCAACCTACTTCCAGCAGCCGTACTCGACCGCTTCGAGTTGGGCCCTCTCCGACAAAGCGGGACGGTCCTTCAGTTTGCTGATCGATTTGTCAAGAGGCCGAAGGGGTTGCTGAAGGACGTTGTCATCACGATTCAGGTCCTGAAATTCCCCATGGACTTCGTTGTGTTGGACATGGAGATCCCTGAGTCTGTGACCGATACCTCATCATTTTAGGACGCCCGTTCTTGGCCACAGCCAAGGTAGTGTCCGATCATGATAGCGGGAAGGTATACTTTCGCGTCGAGGGCGAGAGTATACAAATAGAGATGATCAAGGAGACTAGAGCCAGAGATTCAGCTTGCTCCGAGCAGACTTCAGATTCAGAATAGATGACAAAGGCAGTGTGAGACATCCACCAGGACTGCGACTTTGTGATCAGAGATGACGAGGCAGTTTGGGCAGACCCAGCAGCACAGGCCATCCTCTCACTTTCAGAGTTTGTTGATGCACAGATGACAACAAAGGAGAGCTTGGATAGCGCACCCCTGGTCTAGGATACATATCAGGCAGCAGAGCTGGTTCCCGATCGTGAGGCAGACTTTTGTGATTCTGATACAGATCCCTCAGAGTCAGATTTCGACTAGGCTTAGTTTGATGACATGATACCGTGTCTGACTTCCACAGAGCCTACAGCTAGGGAGGAGGTTGATTCCACACAGAGCAGAGATACACTAGCAGAGAAGCCATCGCCCGATTCAGATTGCGAGTGAGAGTTCTCATTCTCCCATACAGACTTGGCTGCATTCACTCAGACCTTTCAGAGGCCAGATCCACCAGCACCGTGTTGTCCATAGTTGAAGCCGCTTCCATCATCGCTGAAGTATAGATTCCTTGCAGGTGAGCATGAGATGTACCCAGTCATTATCTCAACGGATTTGACTGGAGAGCAGGAATCCCGTCTAATGGGGGTTCTTGAAAAGAACCGCAAGGCGATAGGATGGAGCGTAGCTGATCTCCAGGGGATAAGTTTGGCCTTGTGCTCCACCATATCTATCTTGAGGAGGACGCGAAGCCGTCGCATGAGTTCCAGCGACGGCTGAACCCGGACCTTAGAGATGTTGTCATGAAGGAGATCTCGAAATGGTGGAGCACCGATTTCATCTACCCCATCTCCGACTCCAAGTGGGTCAATCCATTACATGTGGTGCTCAAGAAGACGGGCATCACCACAGTTGTCAGTGAGTCTGGAGAGGAGATCGCCACCCAAGTACCCACTTCTTGGCGGGTTTGTGTGGACTACAGACGATTGAACCATGCCACCAAGAAGGATCATTTCCCCCTATCATTTGTTGATCAGATTATTGAGAGGCTGGCAGGGAAGAGCCATTACTGCTTTTTGGACGGGTACTCCGGATACAACCAGGTGGCGATTGCGCCAGAGGACCAAGGCAAGACTACCTTCACCTGTCCCTTCGGGACAAATGCTTTCAGACGGATGCCCTTTGGATTGTGCAACACTCTGGCGACATTCCAGAGGTGCATGTAGTCCATCTTTTCGGACATGGTAGGGGAGTGCTTGGAGGTCTTCATGGATGATTTTTCGGTCTATGATGACGGATTCGATTCTTATCTTGACTGCCTAGACCACGTCCTCCAACGATGTATTGAGGTGCACCTGGTGCTTTCTTGGGAGAAGAGTCACTTCATGGTGACTCAAGGGATGGTTCTTGGCCATATCATCTCCAACAGGGGCATGGAGGTTGATCCGGTCAAGGTGGATATCATTAGGAAACTCAGTCCACCGTCCAACTTGCAGCAGTTACGATCTTTTCTGGGGCACGTCGATTTCTACCGATGATTTATTCATGATTTCAGTCGGATTGCCCGACCATTGACTGATCTGCTGACGAAAGAAACCGAGTTCATTATGGATGATAAGTGTCTAGCGTTATTTGAGACTCTCAAGAGTCTATTTGTAGAGGCTCATGTCCTGCAGCCGCATGATCGGTCTCTCCCATTCGAGATCATGACGGATGCCTCCGATTTTACCGTAGGGCCGTGCTGGGACAGAGGAGGGATGGAGTCCCCTTTGCTATTCACTATGCTAGCCGGACTTTGGATGTAGCTCCGAGGAACTACACAGTCACTGAGAAGGAAATGCTAGCCGTAGTGTTTGTCCTAGATAAGTCCAGATCTTACATCATTGGATCTAGAGTGACCATCTTCACTGATCATACTGCCATCCGATACCTCATGGCAAAGAAGGATGCCAAAGCCAAATTGACCAGATAGATCCTTCTACTCCAGGAGTTTGACATAGAGATTAAGGACAAGCCTGGAGTCAAGAATGCGGTGGCGGATCATCTCTCCCGATTGGAGTATCTCGAGGATTCTGAGTAGATCGAGCCTATTTGTGAGACCTTCCCAGATGAGGCGATCCTTGCTATCGCCTCTCTCCCGTGGTACGCCGATATTGTGAACTTTCTTGTTGCCAAGAAAGTCCCCCAAGATTGGCCCAGGCAGAGACTTGAGACCTTCCTCGCGAAGGTCATGTTCTACCATTGGGAGGATCCCGTCCTTTATCATGTAGGAGGGGATAGCGTCTGGCGTAGGTGCATTCCTCAGGAGGAGCACCACAGCGTCCTCACTTACTACCACAAGCTTGAGGAAAGAGGACATCACTCTGGGAGGAGAACGGCACAGAAAGTGCTCCAATCCGGCCTATGGTGGCCTACCCTCTTCAAGGACTCTAATGAGTTCGTGAAGAGGTGTATTGACTGTCAGAGGATGGGCACTTGTGGACAGCGTGATATGATGCCGATGCGGCCCATTCACTTCTGTGAGGTTTTTGACGTATGGGTCATCGATTTCATGGGTCCATTCCCTAAGAGTCAGGGATTTGAGTACATTCTGTTGGTCGTGGATTATGTGAGTCGTTGGGTTGAGGCCATCCCCGCTCGAACCGCAGATGCTAGGATGTTTGCAGATTTTTGAGGAAGAATATCATTTCACGGTCCAGGGTTCCTAGAGTTTTGATATCTGACGGGGGGTCTCATTTCGTGAACGACAAGGTAAAGGCCCTTGCTAGCGAGTTCAGAATAGACCATCGAGTAGCCACACCATACCATCCTCAGACCAACGGTCTTGCTGAAGTATCGAACAGGGAGATCAAGACTATATTACAGAAGGTCGTCTGCCGTGACCGAAAGGATTGGTCACAGCTTTTGGACTCGGTCGTGTGGGCATATCGAACGGCCTTCAAGACACCGTTAGGCACATCTCCCTTTCGCCTCATTTATGGCAAGCCCTGCCATTTACCTGTTGAGCTTAGACATAGGTCACTCTGGGCTGTCACAGACATTATCATGGATCCAGTGAGTGTAGGAGATCAGAGGAGGGCAGAGTTAGCAGCCCTGGAGGAGCTTCGTGATGCAGCCTTTTCGAGAAACCTTCAGTACAAGGAAAGAGTGAAAGAGTGGCATGATTCTCATATCAGCCACAAGCAGTTTGAGCCAGGACAGAGAGTATGGTTGTTCGATGCCAGGTTGAGATTATTTCCAAGGAAGCTACAGAGAAAATGGAAGGGACCCTACTTGGTTAGAAAGGTACATGACAATAGGAGTATTTATATATCGGAGTTGTCTTCTGAGAGTACCTTTCGTGTTAACGGACATCGGCTCAAGCCATATCTAGATCATGAGATGCTGGTCGTTGACGTTGTCCCGATTCATTTTGCGTGAGATGTGGTCTCTTGGCTCACATCTACTGCATCTCACGCCTGATTATCACTGTTCCTCCGACTTGTATAGATCAAGTTGTCCATATCACACTATTCTTCAGTCCAACACCCCATTTGCATCTTCGACGTTGCTATACTTAGGGTGCACTTTACCCTAAGTATAGGGGGTGTGAGACTTTTGAGTTCCTTTTGATTCATTTCTATCTCTATTTTGCTGCCTATACTTAGGGATATTTGACCCTAAGTATAGGGGAGGTAGACCCTGTACATTCTCACTCGGATTTCCCTTTGTGTACAACCTGCTATACTTAGGATTACTTGATCCTAAGTATAGGGGGAAACCCTAAGTTTCTCCTTGCATTTCTATTTCTTTCATTCGTCTTTGTATATAGCCTTCCTTTTCACTTCCCTATACTAAGCACGAGTTATGTCTTCTTCATCACTCTTGACTCTAAGGACATCGTTCGAGCTAAGTATAGGGGGAGTCGTATATATTCCGTATATACTTTAGCTATAACTCGTACTTTGTGTGAGTGTGTCAATAAATAAAAATGGCTAAAATCCAAAAATCCATAGAAATTAAAAATTTTTGCCTTGTAAATAAAATTCTTTTATTGCACATACATAGCTATTTATACAAATTATTATTGTAAAAATGTTTGTAAGAATCTTTTGTGTAAATAGTTTGTAAATAGTTTGATATCAAAATTATGTATATAGTACAAAATTTTGTAAAATGTTTTGAAAATCAAAAATTTGCAAAAACCTTGTGTAAATTTGTGTAAATATTTTGCAAAACTTGCATTCATGCATACATCCATGTTTTCAAAACATTTTTCAAAAATTTTGCACATGTGTAAATATTTTGTAAATAGCATCTTTGTAAATACTTGTATAGTTTTTCCTAGATCATGGTTGACATTTAAACTAGCCTGGAATTAAATTGAAAAATGGAGCTTGGTTAAGATCTTAATCCACCTAATTCTAAGAGGAACCTTATAGGACTTAGGGTTGAGACTTTTCAGGTCCATGGTGACTTAATTCTTTGAGTCCACTAGGCTATGATCATATGTCATCGCGATGAGCCTAAGTAGAGCACTTAACAACACACACATGACTCATATAGACAATGGATTTACTTGGACCCGCACTTTACCCCGAGCTCTCTACGGATGAGGTGGTGAGGAGGTAGTCTTCCTTGACTTGGGGTAGCATATGAGGGTAGTACTTCTAGGTGGAACCTCTCTTCTTCTTATAGTGAAGGAAGTGCGTCTCAACTTGGTCTGGTTGCCAGAGGTCTAACGACAGGAGTTGTGGGTTGCAATAATGCTTCAAAAGAGGGATAGTCTACTGGCTCAAGAGGAAAAACTCCTTATGTATATATGCTGCACTTTGTAGATATGTTGTATATATGCACAAAAAATGCAAAAAGAAAATAATAACTCCAAAAAAGTGGTGGGTCTGATAGAAAATGATAATCCCACCGGAGTGTATATAGTGCAATAAGCAAAGCTTGGTATTCATGTTCCATCTCATATAGCTTGCAGCAGGGAGACTTGGCTACACTAGTTGAGCTCCCAGGGATACATGGCTACACTGGCCATGGTCCATTCTCTTCTTCCCCCTCTTCTTGAGCTGGTTGAACTTGAACTTAGAAGGGAATACCCCGCTCCTCGAGGAAAGAGTGGCCAGACTAGGGTCTTAGAGTTACCTTGTTGGGGAGGGTTGTCATTTTGCTACTTCTGAGGTGGAGAGCTATACCTCACTTACACAGTACAGGGAAAGACTCATGGCCCTCAGGGTTTGTGTATGTAGACTTATTCTGATCTGGATTATTGAGGAGTTTTGACTATAGATTAGTGGAACTTAGAGGCTGTTAAGTTTTAAATCTAAGTCCAAATAAGGTTCCGACGCATTAATAATCCAAAGATCTGATTGAGCTCCATACTTCAATTTAACAAAGGCAAGTTTAATATTCAGCATTGATTCATTCATTTTTCCCCTCTTTCTCTTTTCTTTTCTTTTTCACTTGTTTTTCAAATAAGTGTTTGCTAAGGGACTAGCAAAGTTAAGTATAGGGGGGTGATGAATCCTCATTCATCACTCTTCATTCTTTTATTTTAGCTAAAAACCTTTGCAAAATACCATGTATATATTTGTAAATGGAATAATTTATCAAAAAGCATGCATTGTGTAAATACTAATAATTAGCATGTTTTTGTGTAAAAATAAAATAATAAAGAAATAACGAAAAAGTGGGAAATATTTAGAATAAATATTGAGTGACATGAACCCAAGGGAAGGCTCAACATGGGCCAGACCACAAAATAAAACAAGTAGAGAGAGATTGGGTGACTGAACATTGTGTAAATACCGCCTCTTAATGTACATATTTTATTTTCTAAAAATAAAAAATATATTTGTGTCTCCTATATTTTTTATATATTTATAAAAAAAATAAAAATGAAAAAAATAAAAAAAATAAAAATAAGTAAATTCTTTCTTATCAGTGTACATATACCATGTATATAAAATAAAAGATGTATCTATTCACCTTTGTAAATAATTAATAAAAATCAAATAAAAATATTTTATATTCCAAATTTTATGATGTAAATAAATAAAATATAAATCTAGAATAATTGTACATAAATAAAATAATAAAAATAAAAAATCAAAAATACATACGTATTTATACCTGTATATAATAATAATATAATGTAAATACATAATTTGTTTTTTAAAAAAATAAAAATCACTAAAAACACTTTGAAAATAAATAAACATTTTTCATTTTGTAAATATTTTGAAATAAAGTCTTTTTCTATTTTATTTTGAATTTTCAAATCTTTTTCCAATGCTTTTTTCCCATTGGTCCACGGGGGATTGTTGACCCCCGGTCAACTCTCCCCCCACGACCACTAGGCTCGCGGATCTGCGCCTTGACCCGACTTCGTCGATTTTTCGAGTCACGATCTGTCACCCATTTCCTTAAACCCCGGGCCCCGATTATACAGAATCATCCATGATCCATGCCCGAGGTTCCTCCAAGGGATCCGTGCTCCGATATGCTTTCCCGACTCCACTCTTGTCGGACCCCTACCAGTATAAAGCATCGCCTCCTTCTGCCATTTCACGCACCTTCGGCCACCATCTTTGATCCCCATGACCTCCATCTTCTTCCTCGAGTGACAGCGAGTGCGGAGGGTGTTTGAGAGAGTGATTGAGGTGTGTACCCCAGGTTCGACGACCCTTGTCGTCGAGCTCCGCCGCTGGCGTAGACCGAGCCTCTGGAGACGATGCTCCATCGAGGCGAATACCCTCGAAGATCCAGCATCTCCCCCACAGTCTATTTCGATCATCAGGTACTCTCGATACCCCTTAGGTTCGCTTCCATTTCCAGTTTTCGATTTTGCGTCGCCGGCCTCCGCCGGCCATTCCACTCTGCTTCGATCACCCTTTCGACCATCCGACCATCGTATCATCTTCACAAGACCCCTCTGCACCTTCTTCACCCCTCCGATCATCCTAGTTCGTCACATAATAGGAAACCCGATTCTCCTCCGCTACCGCTCGCCGGAGACCACCCGACTCACCCGACCACCCACTTCGCTCGTAACCGGGTCCAGGCACTTTGCTCTCGACTAGCTTTTTTTCTGTGCAGGAATCATCGCATAAGGACCTCGTCTGGAGGTCAGAATACTCGGGCACAGGTGCTCCAGGTCTCGAGCTTCGCCGAGGTCCTCCAGGACCTCCCGGCTCCATCGGAGCACACTACGAGCTATGGACGACCACCAGTTGTGATTCGCCCACCTGAGCAGCTCCGGAGGAGGATCCTAGCGCGCACATTGGCCAGGCAAAAGTCACCGGCAAGCTATTCTTCCAGGACCCTCTTCCTCCATCAAATCGAGCCCTCGCGCCAGATTAGATCACATCCGTCCAACTGAGGGTTACGTCTGACCTTTGGATCCAGTTGAGGATTTCATCCAGGCCGCACATCATCGAAGAGGTACCTGTGGACCAGAGCCGTCCGATCTTACACGTGGCTCCCCTTCTGTTGTGGATCTCGATAATGGGGTAATATCACTTAGGCCCCTCTTCTTTTTGTTATTATAGTTTAGTCCTGTAAATATTTTATATATTTGTTTTTAGTTTCGGTAATTTGCATGTAGGACCCTAGTATTTTTAGATATTGCTATTTAGTCCCTGTGTGTATGGAACACGTGTTTCGACACATGAGTTTTGGGTAAATTGCGTGTAAGGGGTCTGAACTTTCTGGTTGTTATTGATTGGTATTTTATAAATAAGAATTACAGAAATACCCCTCTGTGTGCTCATCACGTGCGTGACTCGTGTGTTTTTGGACTTTTTGCAATTCTAGCCCTGGAATTTCGACGCGTATTATTACTTGGCCCTGCAACTTAGTTTTCTTTGCACTTTGGTCCCTGTGTGTTGTGCCCTTTTCATTGGTTGAATAAAATATCAAATAAACTCCAAATCTTGTGAAATTTAGATATGTGGCCCCTGCCACTGTGTAAAAATTTCACATAATGTTTGGGACATTTTTATTATTGTTTGTTATTTTTAAAAAATAAAAAACATTCATTTTTATTATTATTTGGTTTATAAAATCAATTAAAAATATAAAAACTCATATAAAAATCACAAAAAAATTAGGTATTGTTTGTTTTGTTGTTTTTTAGCTTTAATTCGATTTTTAGCCTATTTGGAATTATAAAACCCAAAAAATTATAAAACCCTCAAAAACTTATAAAAATTGTTAAAAATTATATAAAAATAAAAAAAATACAATTTTAGTTTCTGTAGTTTAGTTTTTATTTCTATTTTTCATAAAAATTGCCTTCAGATTTTTATAGCTAATTATCTATTTTTAATTAGCCTTTCAAATCTGACTACACATTTATTCACTGATTTTGCCTTTTTTGATTTTTATAAATCAACCAAAAATTGTAAAATTCTGAAAAAATTACCAAAAATACTTAAAAATATAAAGAATATAAAAATAATTTTATTTGAATTTTCTGGCTTGATTTGATGTGTTGAATAAATTGTTGTTGGTGTACTTTTTCCCTTCTATTTACATTTCCTTTATAATTAAAATACAAAAAAAATAAGATATATAAAAATCCATCAAAAATACCTTTCTTTAGTTTATTTTATTTTATTTTTGACTACTTCGTAGGCCGGTTCGGCCAACCCGTGCTCCTTGAGTTCAACCCTGGTCGCTATACCAGGTTAAATAAATAGCGGGACCGCTATTCGTGCTTTCTTGATTTATTTTCTGATTTGTGGTATGATTTTCTTGTTTAGATGAGCCACGAGATCCGGGTCGCAATGACCCTTGATTGATTTTATCCTTACCCGGATTGTGTGGTGATTTTTCGGCTCATCAGTCATCAACCTATTGGTCTGCCAAATGTACATACT